>OY754970.1:5369218-5969218 GCA_963576475.1 Molanna angustata | reverse complement strand
CTAACTAGGTTATTTTTTTTCAAAATGATTCGTTTAGTAATAATGATGGTATATCAAATTGAAAAAATAGGTACGTTGGCAGCAGTCACCCTCTTAATATTTATCTGCGTGTTCAAAAAATAAATTACTTAATATTTTTTGACGATTATTTAAAAACTTATAAACGCCTAAGTTTGTTTAGAACAAATAAAAGCGTGATTTTTCTTTCAAATGCGTATATAAATAAAAATTTCAAATATATATAATCTTCAAGTAAAACATATTTCCGGTTTATATTTGAGATTTCAGACACTACAAAAATGAATGGAAGCAAATGGAAGATGTCAGCAGTGAACAAAACTGAGGAAGAAGTGGATAAATTTATATGACATGATCCTCATAAAAACATATTAGTCTGACAAACACAAAAAATTTAATGAATTCTTTCGTTTTTCATATGATATTAAATTGGAGTCTTTCATTTTTATCCTTGTTTTTAGGCAATTCTTTTGAGCATATTATTTTATTTTTTTATATTCTAGCGGGCCAATTACTCGAGTGAAAAAAATCTTTTATTTTTTAGATTATACATTCAACTCGACACAAGGAATTTCGGAAGCATTATAGGATTTGTTTTGCGTACTAAACGGCCCACGGAGAAATTTTCATTAATATTGACATCATAATATTTACTGCCCTAGAAACTGATAATTATAAGTTTCTCATATTTAAACCTAGACTTCTTACGCGACCAAAATTGATTGGGAGGAATGAAGGCAACCTATCCTGTAGTGTATAGATTTAAACACGATGACCAAGGAGTAATAAAAAACTTTTATTTTGTAGGGGACGTCGATTTGGGTCCACTATACTCTTCCGAAGAAGCTCAGTGTGTAGCGTTTGGGTGTGTTTGTAATTGCTAAAGATTTCTTAAAAAGACCCTGGTTGGGTGGAATCACAGAATTCCAAATATCGTACCACAGTCGGGCTGCTGTGTTAATAATAAAGTTAGAGAAGCGACAGGTTCGTGTATATTGAAGGATTGTACACAAATTTATACACATTCTGTTCTATACCCAAGTTTTTTTTTCTTACCAAACGTCGTATAATAGTGCTTCCACTCCTTTCTATTATCACAGCTTTCGGGTGTCCCGCAAGAGCCGGGTAATCGAACACAATGCACACACGTACACCTGTCGCTGGTATGAATTCCGCGATGGTATGAATGAAAGAATTATATGTTTACTCTCAATACTCTCCTTGATATAAATTGCAGATTGCAAAACCTCCTAGTATTGGGGAGGGTTTCTCGGGTTGTATGAAGGTAGAAACACAGAATTCAGTAGGTAGCTGCTTTGTTAATAAGAGTTTTATAAGCGATTGGTTCGTGTACATTGAATGTTCGTATATTTATTTATTACAAATATAATGACGAAGCGTCACTTTGAAACCGAATTACTCAATCTTAATTAAAACAAAGCAATTCGAAATAAATAAAATTTGCCACAAAGGTTCATAAATCATTGCTATCTGCCATCTGCCAAAGCCGCCACTACTCAGGGTTCATAGTATCCAATCGTTGTTAGGGCGGTGTGCTCACGCAGAAAAAAAACAGTCTTTACACTATGACGTAAGTCTGGCGGTCACAGGCTCTTTCTCTAAAAGTGTGTATAATAGATACTACAACTAACTATGCGCTAATTCGAAACATTACAAAATTACCCAATAGGTTCCAAAATGAAGCAATGTTGGCATTGTACATCTCTTGAATGGGATGACACTACACCCTCATATTATTTAAGCACGGTGATAATAGCTTCTGTGAATTGTGTGAACGAACATTTGAGAATATTCTCGACTCAATCAGAAGGTTTGACAATTTTGTATTGAATACTAAGAACGTCAGGTTGAGAATTTCACCATACCACAAGGATATTTTATAGATGAACGGAAAGGTTTATCGGGATATTTTAAGATATTCGAAGGTACTTTAGGAAGAAATGATTCAAATCGAAGGGTTAATGAATCATTTATCGAATGAAAAAACAAAAATAACGAGATGATTTTGTAAAAAAAACGAAGGTATATATGAAACTAACCAATTTAAACAAATATCATTTTCACTCTCCACACTATGGAATAGTGGAGAGTCATGATTTCACAATTTCATATTTTTTTACATCAATTTCTCAACGGGTTTCATGTAGAGAGTGCACACTTTAGGTTTCGTCGTGATGTGTTTGTATGTATGGCGTACGAGGTATGGTGTAGTTCGGCGTACGGATTATCCTTTTTGTGTCCTCTCTACATCCCAAAATATAAGTCCGATCGACTTCATATTATCATCATATGTGTAATACGCATAGACCTAGAGCTGATTAGTTTTACATAGACATCCGTTATTTCTTCTCTATGCTCTCACGGTCTGGAGAATCGAGGTATTTTTATACTGTTCACGTGTGAACATCGTGGCGACATCGAGTTGCAGTTTTAGATTCAGTGTCGCTCATTTTATGTGTCGCTGTCGTGTATACAGAATAATATTAACGGTGACCAATACACTTGAGCCGACACAAAAAAATGCTCACCGTGCGGACGCCATCGACACTAGCATCGATATGAGTCAGTGTCGTCGTGAATCTCGAGCTTAACTTTGAGAACAACCAGTAAAAAAGTGTGTTTTGATTCTCCCATTACGGTTTCTTTGGTACCATTATTATCTTATTTTTTTATTTTATCATAAATTTTTCTCTAAATCAGATATTTTAACAACCTTAAAATAAATAAACCTTCAATATTGAAATATTGGACCATAGACGAACCCTCACTGACCAAAAAAGAATATAAAAAAAGGAAAGATTTTGATAGCGCCGTTTTTGTGATTACCTCAAGGGCGCTAATGACATTATATAAAATTCTTAATAACAAAATTGACTCACCTGATATACTACAATTAATTCCGTTTCATGTACCAATGCGAAATACTACAGGAAATACTCATTCATTATGCGGGCTAGTAATTAGTTACAACAATAAATTTGCAGGCCCGGATATGTTTGGTGTACAGAGATCGATTGCAATAATAATTGAATTAATGTCCAATATCCTATCCTATTTCTTCCTTCCAGTTCATTTCCCAGTTTCCTAACCATACCCTTAATCTTCTTTCTTGAACCCGTTCACCTGATTAATTTTCTATTCTTGAATAAAATACATACTACAATAACACAAAATGAATACTGACATATATAATCAATACTGTATCACTCCATGTACCGAATAGACATACCCGCTCACAAAATTTATTCTACACACCAGTATGCCACACTAATTACAGATATTTTTCACCTTTGTTTAGAATTCAGCGAGATACACATTTCAAACGCAGAGATATTTTTCACACTTTACAACATTACCAAAAACAGTTAAAGATGTTCTTAAACTCTATTAATACACAATCAATCAATCCCCTCCTCATTCACTAAAGATCCCTCCTCCTCATCCTGAAACATACCTTCTCGTTAACTGTATATTTTTATTTTAATCTATATTTTTCAATGTTGTTTTGTCATGTATTATCTTATGAATTATTCAATTATGTCATCAATCAATGTATATAATCATTAATGTAAATTGAATTTTTTTGCGCAACTTTTATACGAGTAATGTTTTTGCTCAACTTTTATACGAGTAATGTTTTTGCTCAACTTTTATACGAGTAATGTTTTTGCTCAACTTTTATACGAGTAATGTTTTTGCTCAACTTTTATACGAGTAATGTTTTTGCTCAACTTTTATACTTTATTTTTATTTTATATATTTCGGTAAACATACAGCAATACAAAACAAAAATCTTATACACATATAACCAAAAAATTAGCCAGCAAAGTTTACATAATATTATTATTAGCTCATGTACATTAAAAAAGATAAATCATAAGAACTGAAACTAAAAATGTAAAAGAAATAACTGAATGAGTTATGCTTGATTAATGGGAAAAGGAAAACAAATAACAAAAAACAAATACAACAAACAAATACAACAAACAAATACAACAAACAAATAACAAAGATGAAATAAATAAATATTTTAATAAAATTTTAGTGGAACATTATTGGCTTATTTTATATTCAACTATTGTAAAACTAAGGATATTATATATTTTGTAAAAAAAAGCAGTAATATATAAATAAAAAAAAATCGAAATAATGGGTGCCGAACGTAGTCGGTACTCGTACACATACAGTTGGCTAATTTGCCTTGTACCAATAGGAAGATAAAATATTTAGGAACATTCATATAGCTTATATCCCAGGGATTATGACGGCGGCCAAATCTGGGAAAGATAAAAGAAGGCTAACTCAAACTTCTCAAACTTCTTGGAATAAATGTATATATTATATACATGTTTATTATTATTATTCCGCCTAAAGCTAGAAGGGATCAAAAGAAATATCAGTAGGTACACGATGTTATTGACTTTAGCTCGGAAATAATAAAATTTGAACCATAATGAATACATTGTATACCAGCGATATATCCGAGAAGCTTCAAGAAAACAGATTGAGATGATACGTACATGTTTATAGAAAACCACCGGAATATATAGAGAACGTAGTCCAAAACTTAAATGTGCCGGGTAAAAGAACCACAAGGATACCAAAGAGCAGATGGAAAGAAGTGGTGAGGCAGGATATGTAGGATATGATATATATAACGGAGTTACCTCATAGGATGCGCAGAACTGAGGATGGTGGAAGCGCAAGACGTAGAAAGTAGAGCCCACTATCATGTGGGACTATTGCTGAGGAAAAGAATGAAGTCCACCATGTGACAAATATGCTAGGTAGAATCGTCGAGTTCTCCGAGGAGCAGTCATTTCGGGGACAAACATGTCTAGATCATAACATTTCCAATGGGGAATTCCCTGTGTGGAATTAAACACTTCTCAAACTCCTTCATTAGCACAGTAGCTGAATTCTTTGCAAATCAGATTTTTTTAAGGTTCAGATGAATATTTACTGCAGTAGATAGCAAACTCTCATCAATGAAATGCAATTCACTTCTACTACGGAATTGGGAACCTCCACAAAACGGTATAGAGAGGATCTATGGAAGCAACAACTCGGCAGCAGACTCTGGATGACACCATCTGAGGAAGTGAACACCGCGTTTCGTTTGGACTTTCCAACATGGAAGACCCTTAACAGACTGAGAGTGGGGGTGACTAGATGTAAAAAGAACCAACAGAGGTGAGGATTTCTGGAGGGAGAAAATACATGTTGTGACTGCGGTGAGAAACAGGATGACGCCCATCTACTAATATGCAGACAAATGAAGACTACATGCAGCACAGATGACTTAAAAACAGCGAACGACAAAGCGATATCCGTCGCCGCCTCTTGAAGTGTCAAGGTCTAAGGTCCGGACCCGTAAAGTAAATAAGTAATTCGCTTCTTCGAAAGAGTACAATAAACCCAGAAACTATTAACTGGCGTCCCGCAACCATGTTTTAAAAAATCCAATTCTGGTGTGAGTTGACATTCCATCAAGGTCAAACATTTGTTAACGAACATTTTGTGCTGAACTCCAGCAGTGCGCGTACAAAGTTGTTAATGCATTTACTCTCTGTTTCCACCGGCATCGGCATAGCTGTGTGTAACTATTGTACGCGCACAGTGCAGCACACAGTGTGCACGATCAAATTCACTCATCGACAATAAACCTTGCTTCAGTTGTACATCTAAAATCCCCGAACCTGAAAATTTTGAATCAGAGATTTTATTTTTCTCCCTTCGGTATTGGGCTAAAATGATTTTCCATTTCCTCATGACTTTGGTCGAGTCACAATAAAAAAATTGTACAACCTCTTGTGTTGCATCATGTTTCTTGTTTCTATTTTTATAGTCAATATGACTAGAATCCTCTACGAAGTGTCTCAATTATTTAATAAATTTTATGAATTTGCATTCGTCCAATCCATATTGTGAAAAAAATTTGCGCGCACAAATAAATGTTTTCTCTCCGGTAGCGGAAGCAAGACTAGTTAGTGTGTTCTATAGTCGGCTCTACACTCGCGTGTGAAGTCGCGCCGTGAATTCACGTGTGAATATACGCCGAGATCCGCGTGTGAACTGTGTCCCTCCACACTCGCAAAGCTTCACAGTCTTTGCGCCGCAAACCCTTTGTCGCGGGCTAAAAACCGAAACTAATCGGGGAATGGCGCGAATCGCGAATGCGAAGGCGTGAACAACATCTACACTTGTGTTTCGCGGTTGCAGCGAGCTTTGGCGGCCGTTCGTGCCGCGAGTGTAGAGCCGACTTAAGAGTAAGACTGACAACGCGAACAACATGTGCGTACGCGTCGACCCAAGTCCACTGATTAAACGTGTGCGCGCACAAAAGTTCACAGCTGTGCGCGTATATTCTAAAAATGTTCGCGCACTTTTTGTTATTGTTTGCTTGAATGAGTCGACCGCAACGAACATTTGTGCGACACACTGTGCAGCACAGTTCAGAACACTGGTGGAATCGTACCTTTATACAAACTTTGAGTGTTACAGCAAACTGAAAAAGTAGCGTTCATACCTTTATCCTTGAATCAAAAAACATTCACGGGTTCGTTATTAAATAAGCTAGTACTATTTATCCCAAGTTGATGAAGGATTAAAAATTTAACGAGATATTTGATTAAATTAAGATGTGGTGTTCAATGATTAAGATGGATTTCTTAATGGAGGCGCTGATGACATTTACGTCTGGAGCAAGTGTTTACACAAGATCCTAAAACAACACAGGTACACACATACCCTGAACATCTTCCAAGAAGGTTTAGGCACTTACGAAAATATTGAGGTAACTAAGGACAAACGAGAAGGCACAACTCAAATACGAAATTTATATATTTACATAACCTAAGAAACAGCAAGAATCAGTTGAGAGTTTGAAACAACAAAGACGACTATCTCATAGCAGCCTTAAACAAACGTCTATGAAAAGTAACGAATCTTCGATGAATTACGCCCCGGGATTGTCTCAATTGAATATATAAAAAAACGAAGAAGATTTCGACCTCGACCCAAAAAAAGTATTGAAAAAAACGAAATATTCCCGAAGCGTTATCAAATATGTAGGTAAAGAGACGACTATTTGATATCTAAAGAAAACATTTGGGGAATCGAATGTTGACTTTATACATACTAAGAAATAACATAAATTGTGTTATCATAAATAAATTACCTTTGCTATCAGGGTATAGGAAATACCGAGATTAGACTTCAGATATATTCATTATTGGATTCAAAAATATATTAGAGAAAACGGTAGTGAGACAATCTAACGGTAGTGAAACAAACAAGTTAGAGAAAAATCTTTTATCATTTCTATTAAATATATTCTCTAAACTAGGTTTTGAGAGGATGTAAAGTCGTCACAATAGTCACCACATGGAGAGCGGGTAGAGGTGGCGAAAAGCGAAAAAAGGTTGGTTACATAATTTAAAAATTAGCGCATAGTACAAAAACGAAGAAACATGCATATCCTATATTAAGACATTCAGTACTTATTAGTTTTAAAGATTATTTTACTTCAATGAAAATAAACTATAATTTCATACATGATTAGTTTTCTAATGTTCAATATATATTTCGCCTGAATATCACCAGGCATTTTCGATACGTCCGCTCCAAGTCCGCTCACACTGAGCGCTCACCACACCGGAGGCACTCTATCGGTAGCATTGGTTTTACTTTACGCTTGCATCTCCAAAGGTGGCGCTATTTAATTTTTTTTATATTGGTATTTTTGAAAATGCAATGTAAAATTTTCAGAACTTCAGCATACTTCAGTTGTGTTTTGTTGTGACGCGAAACATTTTGATCCTTTAAAATCTTGAAGTAAACCAAATAATAAATATAACACGAGTGATTTTGTAAAATTCTTGTTGTTTTCGGTGTTAATCTACATACATACCATCAAGCCATGTGATGGTGATGGTGTTAATCTATTGCCACCTTTTTGTATTTTTCGATTATCTTCGCAAGATGGCTGATAAGTTTTGTTGTGTTTTGAATAAATTGTCAAGTGAAATACGACGAAGTGAAGTTATATAGTTTTCTGAAAATCAGTAATAAATCTTTCTTTGTGGAAAATAAATTTAAAAAACCTAATAATCTACAATGCACATTTTATTAAGAACCATGTATTTTATGAATTATTTGGCATGATTTTTGAAATATTGCAAATAAAATCTTTCATGTGTGTTTTTTTTAATTAATGCCAAGTCACCTTGGCGAAAACGTTCGGTCATTAGTATAAAATTTTTTTGTGGAAAAATACAAAGTTATTTATTAATTCATTTAAAATGGATTTCCACTCTGTAAACACAAAAACTCTAGAATCATCAATAAATAATGATTGAAAAATGGTTATTTTTCATTTAAGTTATCCTTGAATCCATTCCTCAAAGCTGGAAACATTTTAAAATGGAAATTTAAATTTGCCGTAGACCGGTCGCGTATTCATTGCCCCTATAGCGGGGATGCAAGAAACCTTATGATTATCCGGTTACAGCTTCTATGTATTGAGTAACATATCTGAAGTTTACTTCTACATTATATGTGGCGCTCACCGTCAAGTGACTCGTAGCGTACGCGATGGCCAATTATGTCAAATATTGTTAGCGCGACGTGATTGGCTCCTTGTGACACGTCCCCCTTTCTTCTTTTCGTTTATTATTTTTTTTCGGAAAAAATAAATAAGCTATATCAACTCAAAACTAAAACCAACTCAAAACTATCTACTATGCCCTTGCCCAGTCATTCTTAAGCTATGCGATTCCCAGTTGGGGAGGTACTTACAAAACCACATTAAAAACGGTTATAACGGCGCAAAAAACTTTACTTCGTGTCATTAATAAAAAACCACTTAGATACTCTTCAGACAGACTATTCAGTGAATTTAATATACTAGACGTAAGACAGCTTTTTGTTAAGTCAACTCTCACTTTCTACATCAAAACTTCAAACCACCAAATGACAACCAGCAACTCACATTCACACAATACTAGGCAAGCACTACTAAACCTTGACGAAATTCCAAAAACTAAGACAACACATGGCCAGAAAAATTACGCGTACATAGGTCCAAAAATATTTAACCTCTTCAAAACTGACTTTCCACTATTAAGAACCTACTCACATATCAAATTGAAAGCCATAGCAAACAACTGGTTAATTACCAAAGGACGAAAAGAAACAGAAGAATTATTTAATATTACTGCTTAGATGACTTATAAAAAAAATCAAAATTATATTATCATTAGCCCTTTCTACATCAAGCATTTTTTTTTTCTCATACAACACTAAAATATATACATACATACTTGCACATCATTACTTCAACCTACCACAAAACCTTACAAAAATAACTAACACTATGACGAATTAAAATAATAGAACTGATTTATATAACGCTACTCTGGTACAGGCATAGCCTAGTAGAGTAGCCTAATCCACAAATTAAAATATATAAACGTATACACTAATGACAAACTTAACTTTTTCTTACTTAAAGTATAAATTATAATTTTTATTAACTACTGTATAAAGTTATATTGTACTTATTGTTATTATTATACTTGTAAAAAGGATTTTAATAAATAAATAAATAAAAAATATATACGTGAATTGGAAGTCAAAAATAATATTAAAATGAGTGATACCCAACTGCCATATAACAAAAATATTGTGATGCTTCAAGCTAATTTCGGTAGGAACAACAAATTCAATAAAATCCTTACGGTTCATTACTGAAAAAGTGACATCAAAGGAATATTAAAAACTCTTTTGAACAATAATATTTTTAGATTCGTGATCTGTATGAAAAATTTGTAATTGAAAATTTATTCTCTGTTGTATCTTCATAAAACTCCATTCACAAAATAACAAAGAAAATGGTAATGAAAGAAAATGGTGGTTCAAAGTAGCAAACATGAAATGGATCAACAAAAACATTTTTTTATTGTAAGGGATATTAGCTATTAAAAGTTGTGTCCATTGTACTCTTCCGAAGAAGCTCACTAAATAGTGTTGGGGAAGATTTGCAATCTGCTCAAGAAAATATGAATTACCCGGGACCCGGGTTGAAAGATGGTTGAAACACAGAAGTGTCTAGAAACAGTAGGAAAAGTGTGACAGTTGTATGAATTAAATAGGTAACTGGTCGATCAGCAGCTTTTATAAGTTAGACGATAGAAGCGTCTGGAAATAAACAGTTCACACGAACTGACATTCCTGGTACATGGATTATTTATAAGATTAATCAGCTCCGGTGAGTCGATAGCGTTGTTCAGAATTTTATGTAACATGAATCAATCATATAATATTCTTCTACATTCAGGGGTCTCAATTTGATTTTTAATAAATACATGGTAAGCAGAATTGGTGGTGGTGGGGGAAAAACAAATACATGGTATGTTATCAAAGGGTAAGTTGAGTTTGAAATTTAAATTTTTTAAAAACTTGTGCAGGACCGGCAGATTTTACCAGAACTTAATATTGATCAAAAGGATCCGTAGTAAAAATGCGGTCAAATACCCGTAATCATAGGATGGGAAATATTTATGAAACATCCAAACTCGTGTGGCAGACCACATCTCGAAATTTCTTTCGAGCGCGCGCCTAGCGACGGCAAGTACATTTGTTTATAGCTAGGCCGAGTTCATCGCCCGCAACGTCAAACAAGTGACAATACTCCTCAACTGGGTATGACACTTCAAATAAATAAGTCTAGAAAGTTCGAGGACATTGAACTTGCTACCCCCAGCGCAGCACTATTTAAAGGAGTCTACACCTCTACACGTCGTCACTTCATTTCCGTATTTCCGTCACTTCGATTCGTCACATCACGCCGCCGTTCTCGACCACGCCGTCTCGCCGACACTTCATCTCTCGACCACCGGTCATCTCTCGACCCCGCGAGCACGAATGGTACTTCACCATGCGAAGATTCGGACACTTCGAACACACCCGCTAACTCGCTCGTTATACCTACTCATCGTGAGAAAGTTCCTTTGTAAGTTATTTCATCAATTGTAAATTTACCCTTAAGCAAACTATTAATTGTGATCAATATACTCATTGTTACTTTTGACCATTCTTTCTTCTTCTCTCTAAACCACTGTCCTTGTGTTCTTATTTCAAATCATATCCTCTTGGGATATAGTAAACTCTCTTTACTGGTAACCCCTCTGGTTACCACATATATTTAATAGTAACCACTCTGATTACTAACTACTGTTGATTGGTAACCCATCTGGTTACCAATCAGCTTTACTCGTAAATGAAATTTAACAAAATTAATATTGCGAATTAGGCAGAGGGAGAAATCAAATTAGAAGAAAATGTAAAGTTAGATACAGCTTAATGCCAAGATTTACCCTAAGTTATAACCGTAGAGTTCCTTCACGGTGTAATGTCGCGTCGGGGAGTAATCTAAAATTATGAAATTTGAGCGGAGACCGCAGAATGCACATAGAAGATAACGACACTTCTATACAGACGTTGTAAAATGAACAACGTAATTTGTCATAAGTGGATGTAAAGTTGTCACTTTACACGGGCGATAAATTACAAATTGAAACTAGCGAACATATCAACCACATACATAACATTTGAAATCAGGAAGTAGACTTGTATGGGCTAATATAGGAATTCTTCCACAGAAGACAGAGAAATAAAACACTTTTTCACTGCGGAGAAAACATAAATATTCATAATAAATTAATTGTGTGAAAATGAAATGAAAGACAAATTATAAAGTGGATTTGATCACATTGAAAAAAATGAACGAAGATCGTTTACGATGGTACGATGTCAGTATTTAATGTATGTGAACATTTAATTTGGCCATGTGCATTATTTAAGCTAATAGAATTTCATATTCATGTATTATTTTATGTAAAAACATTATCTAGTCTCCTGAAAAAGAACACGAAATGATATTTAAAAAATATATTAGGATTCTTGTGTACAGAGCCGGATCCAACATTATACAAAATGCACTTAGAGCACTTGAGTGTACATACCTAATATGGAATTTTAAAAATAATTATTCGATGTTATTAAAATATAAAATAAAGCAAAGACATATTTTAAAGAACAATAAACAACAACTGAAGTCCCCAAAATACATCAACTTGTAATTTGATGTAATGAGTGATAAATCAACATTTGACATGACCTATTAGTTCCTCGTGTTTTTTTTGTAATAATTACATTAACTATATTTTAAAATGAAAACGGAAAAAAACAGTATAGTTACCACAATTTCAACTCGCTTAATTTAAAAAGACGTGCAAACTGGGTAGGCCATGTGTTGCGACACGAGGAACTCGTACACATCGTGTTTAATGTGACCGTGCTTTAAATTTAAACCATCTAGCACCACAATACATACAAGAGGTGTGTCAAAGAAAATAGTTCTCTGGGAGGCATCTCACACTCAGGTCGTCTGGATCATAGAGTAAAAACTCTCTAAAGGAGTTGGACAGAGTCAACAAAGCGGCTTACTATGACCGATGCTTTGATGTGAGCGGTCCAATTAAGTGGAATGCACTGCCTCCAGATGTCTGCTGTGCTCAATGCGAGAGCACTTTCACTAAAGGACTGAAAACAGCTTGATCTTGAATCAATAAACGGCGCTATATTAAATTCCCTATTATAATTATTATTGGAGGAAATGTTTGAAGGAACAACTGGCAGAGGGCGTCCCCGCCGGGAGTATCTAGAGCAGGTGTACGAGGACATGAAGTGTACCTCCTACACAGAGTTGAAGAAAGTCGCTGAAGACCGAGCGGAGTGTAGGAAGAGATGCGTCGCTTTGATGCTAACCAATTCCCAGGATTGAAACCAAAGAAGAAGAATTTCATAGTGACAACAACTTATTTCGTGAAATGTACTTAGCTATACTAGAAAATGTATATTATGAATACGAATCTAGTAAGGCACTAAGGCTGGCTTTTTTCAACAAAAGTATCGGTAATAGTTTAGTTAAAATACTTTGATTTCATGAATTTTTGAAAATTGAGTCGTTTGACGGCATTAGATTTTAATTAAACAACCAATAACTTTAAACAATTTTATAAAATCATAGTATTCTAAGTATATTTTTACTTTAATGTTTAATCGAGAAACACGGAAAAAACAGATTTTTTTTTTGTTAAGACGAAGTAACGGACATATGGTGGACTATTTTTGAAGAGTGAGTCAGGCGCTGAAAATCGTGACCCGTTCCTGCTCGAAAAAATGGATTAGTTTATTATCTGTTGAATTTTACTGAATACATTTCGCGCTTGTTTTATTTACATCGCCCGAGGCACTACATCTGCAAGATAAGCTGAAAAAAACATACTTTCATCTCGCGGGATAGTAAAAATATGTTCATAAAAAACATTATCAACCCCATCCCTCCTTCACGTTTTACAGGGGTAATATATTATTTAAAAATAATGGAAAAATGCGTGCATGATGAGTTGCCTAGCAGAAAAGGTAAAAGAAAAAAAAATCTCTAAACTAACAACAAACAATCTCTACGTCTTTGTTACGTGAACTGAGAAATATTTTACAAAAAGTAAGCAAAAACAGCGATTCAGTCAAATGCAAAATATTTCCTCATCCCGCGACACACCTTTATTTTATACAACATACGAAAAATTGTTCGAGTTAGGAATAAATAGGTTGTTTGCAACAAAAAGTAGTAAAAAAAATATGTTTAAAACTAAATGGTTGGAATCTGTAACGTCTGGCTGGTTGAACATTAGGGTGGGTCGAATTTTGTTTTCAATATCGAATGTTTTAGTGCGGAAAAGTTGCCAGTAATGTAAAGAAAAAGACATATTTTTTAAAAAACGATTAACATCTTCCGTTCGCGCATCGCACCTGAAATTTTGAAAAACGCGCCTTTTTGTAATTTTGTATTTTTTTCAAAACTCTTAAAACAACACGCTTTAGTTTTTAACACTCGGATATTTCACAAATGATATAAACGCAATATTTTATAATGAAGTTTGGTTAACAATCATTAAAATTGTATTATGTATCGCGAGTTCTGCTTTCTTTCATATTATAAACATCAAGAAATACTAATATTAATGGGCCATTCACCATTCGTCGGTGTGCGGAATTGGAGAGAAAAGGCCATGGATAGGGTGCAAAGGAGACGATTCCTTGAGGAGGCCAAGGCCCATCCTGTTGAGCCACTGATGATGATGGTGATTCACCAATTTGCAGCCATTTTTTTTCTATCGACATTTGTTCCAATTTTCATATTTGCAAAGTTTTTACTTTATGTTTAGAGTTTAAGTGCGTTTTATAATTGTTGGTTGCATTTATTTGAAACCGTTTTGCATCCCTTAGAAACTATATTTTATATATTCAGGTCTTTAAGAAAATTGCTTCCCAAAAGTTCCGTGGTTCTGGAATCTGAATATCCCAAGATGGCAGATTTCTCTGGTCTGTCGACTAAGATCTGGCCACAGTCTCTCTCCTGCTCACCTCCACAAAATAAATATCATAGATCCACCGCATTGCGTTTGTGGCTCAGAGCTGGGTGATGCAAATCATTTGATCATGGAATGCGCACACATGAGAGGTACAAACTCTTTGATGGGGATGCTGAGACGGGCGGGAGTGGGGTTTCCTACCCAGCTTTCGCTTGTTCTTTCTGATCCATCATTGAGTATTGTGAGGTCTCTTGGTTGGTTTGCTCGGGAGAACTCCCTCAAGCTTTAAGTTCTTTTATTTGTTAAAGTAATTTAAAATGAATTAAAAAAAAAACAAAACTTGAGACTGACCAAGAACGCCAAAAGGCGAAGGTCAAAAAAAAAGAAAATTGCTTATTTATTTAATGCACACTCGTGTCAGATTTATAGCAGACTGTATTCCTCTCATTCTTTTTCTATCAAATTTTCATTTTTTGCAATGTCTAATCATCATGGAATCAATTAATTTATTTATTTAAACACTTCCTTGCACCTTGCAATGGGCGATTTTATTGCTAAATAGAGATTTCTTCCAGTGTTTAATGAGTTTTAACATTTTTAATTTTGAGGCTACCCATGTAAAGTGACTTGTGCCAGTAAAGTGTGTTTTGACGTAAATATTATTATTATTCTGTAAACGAATACGCAGTGTATGGCTGTCATTCTGAAAATAAGTAAATATGCTATGAATATCCAAAAAAATATCCTCTGTCAGTTATAATATACCTACGAATTATTAAAAGTCAAGACGTTCATATATAAGTTGATTTTATCTCCGAAGACATTAATGAATCTAGACATTGTGTGAAGTGGCAATCCTGAGAGATGGAGACACTGTCACGTCGGAAGATATATACGTCAAGAATAAAGATAAATTGTGATGGTAATGGAAATGTGAAGAGCAATAATAACGAACGACATGAAGAAGCACATTTACTAGGTCGAAACATAAATCGGGTGAAAGTGTGACGTTGAAGAGACGAGAGAATGGAAGATATTATATATATAATGGGGTGACGCGACGTGTCTTCCGGTGACAAGACGTAGGACGACAGAGGGCGACTGAAATCACTCTTCGTGTTTTTGTTATCATGAACTTAATGAATGTGGTTGCATCGTCTTTCAGCCAACATGAAATATCCTTTCCGACACCCCGAGATTCCTCAAATGATATGGATCTGTAAAAGCAAGTTAAAAAATATAGAGATGAGACATTATTTAAATTATCATTAGTAATTTCGATAGACAAAGCAGAATAAATGTTAATGTAATCAATTATATATGTAAAGCCGAGTAGATTTGATGTATGTAAGAATATGAGTTGAGGTGTTAAATTGTGATTTTACAATACGTTATAATATGAGTTGAGGTGTTAAATTGTGATTTTACAATACGTTATAATATGAGTTGAGGTGTTAAATTGTGATTTTACAATACGTTATAATATTGAGATGTTTTAAATATTTCATAAATCTCTACCAAGTAGGATGTACAACCATAAGTTTGACTTGAAGTAGAGAAAATAGAAACATTGAAAAGTAAGTCGATTACATTAGTGACATATACAACAATCTATAATATAAATAAATGTTTTAAAATCAAGTATGAATAACTTTTATTGTCATACATCCATCTGTTAGGTGGTCGCCCTTGTGATTAAAAGATTTGTTGGACCACAGCGGATGGGAGTCGCACTGGAACGGGAAGAGTGGAGAAGGAGAAGGGAGGCCTATGCCTGCAGTGTGCAAACACAGGCTGACGATAATGAATAACTTAAGAGAATTTTAAAGGAATTAGATCGCATGAATACTAAGGTATTTAAGTTGCTAAACACTCATTAAAGATGAAATGACAGATTGCATCAAACACAGATATATAGAAAAAAAAACAAAATTATGTACTTAACAACAAAGAGCTTGTTAGAAACCAGAGAAAATAGTGGAAGAAAAAACAGGTCAAGTTCTTTTTACAGAACCGATGTAGATCTTAAAACCAATTAAAATAAAAAGTTCATCACTTTGAAACAAACAAACAGAAGAGTAACAAAATAGGCCGATTTGACTCTCCGCTTCAAAAAAAAAAAAATAAGCGAAAGCTCTTTTATCATTACATTTCAATTAAAATTTATCGTTTCCAGAGAAAACAACAAAGCTGATCGTTAGGGACAAAGAAGAAGATGAGTTTATTAAGAGAAAATAAAGAACAATAGTATTGAAGATAAAGAAACTTGGTTGAGTAACAGCGCCCATGTCCTGTTAAACTATATACCTACTAATTAAACACGAATGTGACTTTAACCTGGTTTAGATCAGGGAAGGTGGACTTGAGAGAAAAAAGTTTGAAACATGGCAAACACAGAATGGATGAAATGCGACTGGAGCATTATCAGGTCACCGTTATTAAATTATTTATTTGAACTATAATTAATACAGGTACGTATTTCTTCATTTCCTGTACGTTGTGTAAAGTACTTTTTCAAACATGTTATAAAATGAAAAATATACATTATAATAAATACTCAGTATCAGCACTATTGATACTTCAAAAATCAGGACACCCAACACAAATATACCCAGGTAACAAAATTATATCTCGAAAGTAGAAATTTTATATTATATAATATTTTGATAGTTATCACTGATAGCATGTTTTTGAACTAATTTATAACGATTGTTTTCACGATCATGCTATGGAATCATTTTATGTAGGTACAATAAAACAAATATATTTTATTGCACATTACTTACAATATGTTGTGATAATTGTAAAACCATAAATGATTACTAATACCGTAATTTTTGATGATAGAATCTTTTCCGCTCGTCATCATAAAATTACATTAGAAAATAGACGTTCCATTGCAGACATGACATCTACGCAGTGGCGGCTCTTCCTAAAGGGCTCTCGGGCTCAGCCCTCCCAAACAAAAAAAATCCAAAATATGTATGTCAATTAATCTTGAGAATACATTATTTTTCTAATAATATTTGCCGTCTTACGCCTGTAGTATATTTAGCGAAAGTATTTAAACCTGCCTGCTTTATAAAGCAAGCAAGATTCTATGAAATATTTCATTCCTCGGGCACAGTCGACTTGTATGTACCTATGTATATTGCGATGGTCGAACGTTAGGTAATCAGTTGCAATTCCTTGAGACTATCATTAATTGATATTACATAGTTTAAACTATAAATCATCCGAAATATCTTTTTTTAACTTTTCTACGGACGTATATAATAATATTATAAGTATTATTATTTAATTAATTGATACCACAATATTACAAACAAAAATGATATAAAATGTGTAAAATCAGGAAGCAGTCTTGCGGCCGTTGCCAGAAGTTTTTTTTTTAAATTTTGTATGATCAAAATTCATTAGTTGTCACAAATTATTTTATAATTTATCGATGCATTTTATTACAAGCGTTATTTAAAACCCAACCAAATACAGCATAAATGATCAGGTTCACGTTTTAATTTCCGATAAATAAAAAAACTATGGAAAACACTGATAATTTTTATAAACGAAAATAATATTGTGTCACATATCTGCTTTCTGATTCCTGTTGTAAGTTAATTTCTCATCTAGGTATAATTATAATTTTGAGCCCTTCTAAGATTTAAGGTCACCAGCCGCCACTGCATCTACGTACACATTATTGATGGTGCCTTTGAGTCATCCCATCAATTGTCTCTCTCGTAATACTAGAACAAATTATCTTTCAGATTGCCTCTCTGAAGAACTAATTATGTCCAAAATCCATTCTTTCAAAGGCATGCAACATTTTAAATGTTTTTTTTAAAGTATATGTTGATATTTTTAGGCATACTAAAATAAAATATAAAAATGCCATCTCTGAGACCCTTGAAGGTTAACGACAGCCGATACCTGCTTTGTTCAATTTGACCACGAATGCCACAACCTTTCTTCCCTCTTTTTGTTCTTTTTCTAATCATTTTTAATAGTAATTGTTTTATACTGTAATGTAATATTCGCAAACAAAATTTTTATGTGATATATCGTTTGTATGACTGTATGTTTATTATGTACAAAGAATTTTAGCTTAAAATTACAATGTAAACATTGGATAAAATATTTCATAACATAGTTAGTTTTCAATACGTGAAAACCATTATTGCCCCTCGCAGTATCAGAAACGAACAATTTATATATCAATTTTCTTAATCAAGAAATTAATCTTTCGATATTTATATGGTAAAATTTCCCAATGGAAATCAAGATATCGGATATATTTGTAAAAAAATAGCTTTTCGGAAGGATCAATACCTCTTTCAAGTTAATTAATTATTTAATGATAATATTTAAGGCAAATATTATTAAATTAAGCCTGGCCAGAAAATATTAAATACCCCAATGAAAGGATTTATTATTATTATTAAATACACAGTCGTTGATAATTATCTGAACCATTTGAAGGGTAAGTTATAAATAATTAAGGACTCGAATATAAAGTTTTGCTCAAAGACAAAGACAGGAAATAATTTATTTACATTCTTTGAAATTAAAAAAATCGAAATAAAATTGAATTACGTATTTATTTATTTCGACTACGTTCCGAAGCAACTACCGATGTATATAGTTTGGATAGTTATTACATTTTATTATTATAAAATATTTTTTATAATAATAAATGGCCTTTGGGAAACTTAAACATGTCCTAAAAAACAGAGATATTCCCACATGTCTGAAAAGAAAAGTGTTTGAAACATGTATCCTGCCTGTGCTTAAGTATGGTCTGGAAACTATCACGCTAACTGGGAGGACCATACATAAGCTAAAATGCACTCAGAGATCCATGGAAGGGCAAATGATTGAAAGAGACAAAATTAGAAATGAAAAAATCAGACGCCAGACAAAAGTTGTTGATGTCATGGATCGAGTTGCAAAACTTAAATGGCAATGGGCAGGTCATGTTGCCAGACAGGGTACGGAAAGATGGGCACCCAGAATTCTAAATTGGAGACCATGGGATATGAGAAGGGGAATAGGCCGGCCCCAGAAAAGGTGGGCCGATGATATTGTCCCTGTCGCTGGAAGAGGATGGGTTCGAAAAGCCCAGAAAAAAGACGAGTGGAAGCTTTTAGAAGAGACATCCAGCAGTGGAGAGATGGCTGAGAAAGAAGAAGAAGAAGAATATTATAAAATATATACAAATATTACACATACATATACAGAAAAAAATACAATAAAATAAAATGAACAACAAGAAAATGAAAAAAAAACAACAATCGTAAGAATAAGAAAATTCACAGTTAAAATAACCACCAAAAACACAATGTGAAGTAGGTACCTAGAAAGACATTAGTTATATTGTTATTTGTGAAAAATTTATTTCATTTTGATGTCTACCTACTTCAAGTAGTCACTTTGTTCCTGACACTTTTTGTTGTTTTGGTAACCCTTTAAGTGCCGATGGATTAAAAAATGAAATTAAACATGAATGGTGGACATCCTTGAACGTAATATCATACTTTTCACTATACAGGTTTCTGTAAACTTCATAAATCATAATAAACAACACGGAATTCCCATTGAATTTTGTAAAAATGGCAATATTTATACAAAAAGTATAAATATAGGAATTCTCGGTTTTGAAACCACACAACGGATGCATTCTACCCTCTCTGCAATGTTATGATATTTTTTTTTTTTACTCTAATCTGTTGAGTAATGATTTAGAAATATTACATAATGAATTTTTTAAATATTATATACCACGAACTTCGTCTTGATGTTTTTATATGAATGGCGTATACGAACTATTGAATTCAGATAATCTCGCGCAATTCCTGTTTGGGGTGAATACACCAGTGTTTGGAAGAAATTACAATTATAGATTGATAGCCAGTTCGAATCCTGCGTCGACCGATTTTTCGTTCAGCAATAATACCTAGCTTATCTTGTGAATCTAATAGAAATGTACTTCATTAATATGCATTTAGGGAAGAAAAAGATGAAAAATGTACACTTACTATGTAATGGAGAGTTTAGTGTTGGCCACAACCCACTCGTTACTCATATTGTGGTGATAGCCCAGCGGTAAGATTGTCGCCTCCCATGCGTGAGGTCGACGGTTCGAATTCGGGGGGGGCACGCACCTCTGGATTTTTCAAAAAATCTATGTGCGGATTTATATCCCTAGCTATATGTAGCCTAGATCCAATTTGTCTGGTTCCCCTTTCTAAGGGTTACGAAGGTCAGATGGTAGTCGCTTCAATGTTTTAACCAGACTCGCCAATTCCAGGATCATGGTCAAAGCGTACCCCGATAGAAACGGGACAAAAAGCGCATTGGGAAAACAAACAAACAATAATACAAACATTTATGAATAATTCAGGGAATGTAGAAAGATGTATTTGTAATTTTAGATGGGTGGTGGCAGAGCGGTTAAAGCGCTGGGTTAGTAATCCAGTGGTCGCGAGTTCGAATCCTACCTCGACCGATTTCGTTCACCTATAGCACAAGCATTTATCCTTAGTTTATGGAATGTATGAGGATGTATATGTACTGTTACAAACAAGGACATATTCATTCTGTTAAAAAAAATGTTGAACAAGAACAAATTCAATTTTTTTATATAAAAAAATACTGTGTAATAATAAAACAGACGCATGCGCATGGTATAAGGTTGATGATTATAAAAAAAGATTCTCTCGTGCTTCATTTAGAAAACTGAACGCAAAAATCGCGCTAGACTGGTATTTATATACTTCCCTATCAACTAACATTGTTGAATGAAAATTAATGTGATCGATATATCGAATAAACGTAAACATGTCAGTGTCATAAACATCGAGTCACGAATGATTCAATCAAAACAATCTGATTATCCCCACATCCACATATTATATATACATATTATAACGAGAGAATTCCTCTTGTCTGTTCAATGTTGATATTGATTAATTCATTCTGAATGTGGATGTGAAAGTAAACAATGTAAGTAAACAATGGTACAAATATTCCTATCATAGTGACATAGAAAAAATAAAACGTGTATTTTGGTGGTCAATATGTCTCAATCAATTTATTTTGATTTTCGTGCATGGTACAAAAATTAAAATATATATTTTACAAGAAAAACTGTATAAACACGAAAATTCCAAACAAGGCAGCGCCTGTGTGTCTGTATAAAAATAAAAAAGATACATTTTTGCATCTATCTAAATGTATCTAAAATATTTTTACTTATAATAAGAGTGATAAACAAGGAACAAGATCAAAATGATACGCAAAAAACAAGAAAATGAACTAGGCAAAGTTGTACTGGGCCACGACACCATGACTAGTCTACCCTCAAATGTATCAGGCTACTCACAACAATAAAATTCACGTCAGTTTCTAGGATTCGCATGACGCAGACACACACATAGAATTCGTCGTCCACCCAACAAATTCTATAAAAAATCATATAAACAGATACTTTTAAAATAAACAATGGAATAATAATAATAATAATAATAAGTGATTTGTTAATTTATATATTAGGGCTGTGAAACAAACTAAAAACAAAGAAATAAATTTGAAAAAAAAAGATGTCACTACGATACCGAAACGACTTTAAAATCCCCAAGTGTAATAGAATACAAACATTTCTTTGTGAATAAAATATTTAAATTGCCTCCCAAATGATTTTTTTTTTGTTTTTAGCGTTTGTAAGCAATTCTTGTCTAATACCCTCATTTCTTATTCAATCATTCATCGTTTTACCACACATTCGAGGAGAATATATGATTGAAAGATATATCGTTCGATGAAAATAAATGCCCTTAGATGGTTTGGCCACATAAAAAGAATGAGTGATGACCGTCTGACAAATAAGTATACAAGGCTGATAAAAGAAGAACGAAATTTAAAAAATCGGCCAAGGAAAGTAGGCTCGATCACATAAATGGAATTTTGAAACATGGAGACGTTAGAAGTAAGAACAACAGAAGAGCATGTATGAGACGATGCATGGACGTGAATGAAGCGAGAAATGTATGCCAAGAGAGAGGAGTTTGGCGTTCGCTTCTCTCCCTATCCCAAATAGGGATATGGCGTGATGGTATGGTATGGTATGTTTGATATATTTTTATGTATTGTTTGCTAATTTTATCATTATATTCGTTAATTATCACGTGAATCGCTCAGTAAGCACAATATTTTAATACTGTAATAATGCAAAAAAAAGTTATATTTCTTGTTATGTTTAATATTTTGAAACAAAAAAAATTTGATTAAAACAACAAACTAAAATTCTGGTTGGTTGGAAGAAATTGCCTAATGGCAATAAGCCCGCCAGTGAACACTAATATTTGTTTATATTATGTATAAGAAGATGTATAAATAAATGAATAAAATGAATGTATTAATTTTCTTTTTAACTGACTTTTAATCGAAATGTTAACTTCCTCCAAAAATGGAGGAGGTTAACAATTCGACTTCGAAGCGATCGCCACATTTATTCTATCTTGAGACACATTCATTCTGAAGTAGGTTTTTTATATGAAAGATTATTTTATTCCATCAATATACTGTTTTACTATATTATACGTACCTAATTTGTATATCGTACTCTGGGCGGTTGTAAGAAATAATTAAAACAAACCAATCCACCATGTCTAATAAAGATGAAAAACGTTTACACGAATGTATATGAATAAGACGTCACTTACCTGAAACAAAAAGAAATATACATTATAAATTAAATGTCAATAAATTAAATTATATATAAAAGAGATAAATTTATAAAATTATCTTCATATTTTTGAATCAAGACACACAGTAAAAAGTGTTAACATCACATTTAACAATATTTTTGCAAATTATAGTTTTACATCATCTAACAAATCAAATTGATAACGAAGGATTCCGCAAATTTCAGGGGTACATTTGGAATTGTTGTTTATCGAGATAATTTTCAAATATAATGATTCTGGAATTGTCGAAATTGTAGATAGCACTATAGTTATTGCGTCTTAAGTTTCAAGTCGATAATGTCAGTATTGGCAGAGTTAGGAAATATGGAAACGTCAATGCAACTAATCACATTTGAGTGCCTGTACGGTCTTAACGTTCAACATCAATGAATGTGCCTTAATAATTTACGAGAACCTACTGTCCGTTATGTTAAAATTCATCACATTAAACGATATTATTACATTGCTTAAAAGAACTTATATCTTTTTGCATTGCTACAAAATCAGCAGCACTAAATAATAGGCAGCATGGTAAATTGCATTGAATAAAAAAAAAATTGTCTTAAAAATTATAGTCTCAAAACATTGTGCATTGGGATTTTAAGTGAAGATTCTGATACCTACTCCAACTCTAACGTGCCTATGTTCGAATCTGTCGCTAAAAACTGTAAATATAATAAATATTTGAAAGGGTTAGTATAAAATATATATTCTTCTTCTGGGTCACAATCCTAGGATTGGTCTGCACCAAACACTCGATCTTTCCACTTAACTCTATCGTCCGCCAGTCTCTTCATCTCTTTGTAACTGCTACAACGCACGACCCATTATCTGGTCTATATAGTTGTTTCTGGGGCGACCTCTACAGTTACCCCCATCAATCATTCCTTCGACGATGGTATCATCAAGCAAAAGCAAGGTCAAAGCAGGTCTCAGGTCAAAAGCAAGGAAAAAACAGGTCTGGGTTCCAAATATTCCACTATCCATATAATGGAATATTTGCAACTATACAAATAATCCATTAGATGGATAATGGAATATTTGTATAGTTGCATAAACTTACGCAAACATTGATTATTTTCCAGTCGGAGTCAATGATGTTTTTGACATTTTAATACATATCAATACGAAGTTGGAAAATTACAGGAGAACTAGGAAGGCAGTTCTACAAACCAATTTCTCAATAAGTGGCGTTTCTTTGTCACATGGGGCCTTACTTACTATTTGCAATTTGTGCTTAAGCCGATACTTACCCAGTTTTTTGTATGGCCGAAACTGACTTAACATTGGATTAAACTCGTATTTCAAATAGTAAGTAAGGCCCTTAATGTATAGTGTTTTTCAGCTTATTTTCAAACGAAAAGATTTTTATGGTTTAAATATAAAGAACTTTTAAAAATTGGATTAATAAGGAACTCAACAAGAATGTATAATTGGTGGACGTTGAGCAAGCGCATAAAGTGTTGACGGGTCGTAAGCCCTGAGGGTGTCTTGAGTTCCTGGTTCTATTATATATAATATTCCGAATTTGTTATAAAATATGATATGAATAATGTTATAAATTTGGATCGTAAAAAATAAATAATTTTATTAACAGTTAAACGAATAAGCAAAAAAAGATGATATCAGCAAACGAGGGTACCGCTGTAAGAAACGGGCTCAATTTCGTTTTTATTATATGACCATCGTCAACATTATTAAATTATTACATAATATAATTGTATTATATGTTATGTTTGGGGTCGGATAATTTTATTGATGACAATGGCGAGCTTTACTGTCTCCCATATCCTGTGTTTTTTTCCTTCAAACCAACCGTCTTTCTTTTGTCTTTTTAACATCTTCATGACTACGTATTATTTATAACTCGATGGGATACTTTTACCGAAATGGGCAGAGATTACTTATCTTTTCAATATATGTAATAAAATGATCATTTCATCACACCACATTTAAAAAAAATATATAAATTGTCGCACAAGGCTGAAAAAGAACATTATGCAAAACATCAGCATTAACTCTAAATATATATAAATATTTTTATGAAAAATCAAATATGATGTGTACTCCTGTATTTATGCAAAGTGTATTGCACATATATAAATGTACATGAACGAGATAAGGTATGATCCGAATCAGCCATCTCGTATGATTCGAGAAAGAAATTTAATAAACTAGTTGCATGTAACACATGAGATCCAACTGTCGATAGCGATATGTATAGTTGAAGAATAAGTACCAAACTTAAACCCATAAATACAAATTATTTAATATTTTAAGATATTTGGTTTTCTATACAACACATGTACCTAGGTATGTATGTAAAGATAGGATAGTATGGAGGTCAGTCCTTTGATCCTACCCAGAATACGAAAACAGCATGATGATACGTATGTATGTTTGGAGATTAGTATCAAACAATTAAGTCTTCTTAGATATTGTGTGTAAGCGACTGCCATACGAATTGTATGAAGCAATGTCGTCACTAAATACAATTTTTATAAAATATGTTAAAAAAATTTGAGATGTGCTAATACAATGTTAATATTTTTTTATAGAAAATTAAATTATCTAGTTGGGTTGTTTCGGCTTTTTTTGATGTTTTTAAAAAAATTGGAAATAAAGGCAGTTAAACTCATAAATTTATCATAAAAAAAATATTTTTCTTAATAAAAAATGTTTGAGAAAACTTGGAATTAAAAAAAAAAATCTAATTTGAGATTTTGTATTTGTCTATGTTTTAAACCAAATTTCAGCGTTCTAACTTTTATGGTTTCTGAGATACATGGAAAAATAAACCAAAATTTCAAAAGTTGATAACCCCTGACTGAAACAAAAATTCACAATTCTGAGTAAAAAAGTTTTGTAGGGCTATAACTATTTATATATTCGGAAATTTTGGGCACTGTCAATTGAGCGGATCAAAAGTTATAAGCGGGGGACGGACAGACACCCAGACACACAAAACTCACATAAAATGTTCAACTCCAAATTCTGAGTAAATCCATGTACGGGAACATACATATGCTGCGAGGCCTCTAGTTGGTGTTATTAGCATGCAAAAAGTAAACAAAAATATTATCAATGTATGTATGTATGTAGTAATATTAACAAAAGGCACTAATGGATCCCATCACCAGGGGGAGGGGCAAGTCTTGTCAAAAGGTGAAATCAAAACCCTTATTATCACCAAATCATGAGATATTATGAAACTTTGATTTCACAGTTTAACCGGACTTGCCCCCCCCTGGCCTTAACTAAATTGAAATGGTCTAATAGGAAGTTATCCCCTTTCCAATGAAAAAAGAATAATCGAAATCGGACAACGTAGTAAAAAGTTGTCACTGTACACACATAAAAAAATCATGTCGAATTGATAACCTCTCTGGTTTTGGAATTCGGACAAAAAGTAACAAACATGGGTAGAATGCAGAATTCAACATCTTTTACTCAATTATATTTTATCAAAAAGACATTTGCATGAAATACTATAGATGCAACGTTCTATTGTCTTTGTATACAAATGAGATAAAACTATAAGAATACAATGATGCAACCAAACAACTTAGTATGCAATTTACACATTTATTGCATCATAAAACCTCGTTACTTGGTAAAATACTTTTCAGTTATTACTGCATACCCGAGAATGCGCGGGAAACTAAATATGCACCGTTTATATAGAACAAGTAGTGGAGGGGGGGGGGGGAAGACAAAAGTATCCTAGACACAATAAGAAATATCAACATAACAAGACTAAGTAAGAAGCAAAAAAATGTTTAACAATATACCTAGACACAGTATTTCCTAATGAGATGATCATTATACTCACAAATTGCACGAAAACTATATTGTATGTAATTGTAATAAGCAGTGTCATATTGTGAATGAATAAATATAATTAAATGACATTCGATTCTCTCCTGTGACCCAATTTTACAAGGTTTATGAGGTTATGGCATTTTAAAATAATTCACGAATGTTACCTAAATGAAAATGATCAACTTATGCGTTGAATGTAAGTAAAACATGCTCAGCACCTTCATCGAGAAAACGTGCAAATTAGAATTTGGAGAAAAGTGTAAATACAAATTCTTAAATAGGTTCAAGTTTTAATCAATCTTTTTCATAGTTTTCCATTCTGTTGATACTATATTCTTGATTTATTGAACACAATTATTTGTCATGGTCGTGCCATTCCTTTCTTAGGCGTCCCCGCCCTGTTATTCCCTTCCTTTCAGTTTTGTGTATTTTCTATGTCAGGCGTTCTTCATACATTCTTCCCATCTCAATATGTTAACATAATAAGTGGTCAAACCATCTCAATATGTTAACTCTCATTCTATTAATAACATCTTAACTTTCTTCATCTTACATACATTGCTGGTGTCCGTATTTGTTAATCTGTCATACATCCTTTATATTACGAATTTTTCTTAGCGATCTCATTTCAACTGCATTTATTCTGATTTCGTGCGATTTCTGCCATGTTCGGGTTTCACATGCATATGTTGGCACCATGATTGCGTTATGAATTCGAGAATTATTTCATTATTACTCATATCAATAAAATAGAAGGTACATATAGTTTTTTCATTTTTTATCTTAGTGTACATAAATTAAATGTTCTGTTCCCCTGACAGAGTACCATACTTTGATGTAGGTAATTTGATATTCATGGTTTTATGGCATATCGGTTCGTGTGGCCGACGACTTATCATCGATCACTTTAAAGTATGAGAATTCTCTCCACGACCAGATGTGCTCCATTCGAGACGGTGGTAGTGTATGTGGAGATGAGAAAATTGAATTTTAGTTGAATTGAATCCTCAGAAAAGGTAGGTAACCCACACACAAATTTGACACCAATATACCTAATATGAGTAATACTGTACTTTGCGACCTCTTCAATAATACATACATTTATTTTTATGTTGAAATATGAAAGGCACTTAATCAATTTCGAAGGGTAGATCCACAAATTACGAGGCTTTTAAATTGGGTCTTCAAAAATAATCATTTTAATGGAGCAAAGTTTTTCTCAACTGAGGAAAAAAATAATTACGAAGCAAACACTTCGATGTACAAAGTAATATAGCAATAAATAATATTGAAAAAAAAACTTATAATTTCGGGAGAACTCACGTGTATGGGCATGGGATGAATGGTCTGTAGTGTAATTACACACAACTATAATGTAAATACATACAAATGATTGAGTGTTTGTCAAATAACCGAAGAGATGTGAAACAAAACTTAAAACAAACTCATAAACATCGAGGACATCCCATTCAAATTTATCTTCACATATTAAATTTGTAATCGATTCATCACTATAGCGTACATTAAATTATTCAATTAAATAATTTTCCTTAATTTTAATTTAGTTCACAGTTGAAACATGTTCAGAAATGTATATTATTATGATTTTAACTGTTTTTATACTGAAAACATATTAAACAGTAAAATATTATTGGTGCATCTAACCGAATAAAATTCAAAATTTTATACGCTCAGCCGAAAACACACAATATGAAATACAAAATTGTTCAATTTTAACAAAATATCCAACGAATTGAGCTGCAAACAGTTTTAACATACAATGTCATCGGTAATACACAAATTCAGAAAGTTTCAGAGCTCTAACTGAAAAAAAACTTTTAAAATCATAATAAATAAAAAGTACGTATCAGAATAATGAAAAGGGTCTATTCAAACATTGTAACGTGTTAGCTATATATCAAAAAGTAAAAATTGCCATCTTAATAGACGAACATGATAATATTTCTGAAATAAAAGTAAACTGACGCAGAAAAAACCTACGACAGTTAAACTACTTAAATAAATATATTTTACCTGTGTACAATAATGCATATGGCATGAGAACATGGGAATATCTCCTGCCAAAAATATTAAATGATATGAATGATGAGCTCTTGCATATATACACTACATGCCCAAAATATTTTACCCACTTAAAAAGGTACATGATGAGGTCCGATGACGACAGCTATGTGCTCTAAGAGCATGTTCTTTGAGTTGCTAGGCTGACGTAGGTTGGAACTTGCATCGTATTATGCATACTAAAACTAACAAATTCTGAAATCGTTAACCTCAGATTAATCCTGATTTTCGATAGTTGACTATGTGTTATATTACGCGTAAAAAAAAATTACGCTTGTAGGTATGCTAGCAAAATATTCCACTTCGTTACTAGTGAGGTGGTTATGTAATGTTTAAAATGTGAATAATAAAATAAATTAATTAATTAAACAGTTTGACTGTCCCTTCATACTGAAACAATATTAATGTTTCATTCCAATATTTGCTATTATCACACATTTTGTGTCAATATTGTAACATATTAGCGATAAAACAATACTATTGTTTCGTAGAATAGATTGCGTTGATTAATAAAATAATATTGATTTAGCAGTTAATTGTGATGTTTCGATAATAAGTGATATAATTTATTTGTTTCAATCACTTTGGGCTTAGACAGTACCCTCTGGATTCGCTATTTTTCTGTTAGATCATGCCGTAATTAATATTGGTATATTTTTCAATACGGACAGCGTTTAAGCTGAATGACTTCGCGTCTGTACTCTAATTTTAACATATAAATCTTTTCAGTTAGTGTCGTCTGGTTGTTTTTTAAAATCTCTTTAAGTACGAATATTACCGTTTTTCGCCATTTATTGATTCATATTAAACCATATAAAACCATCGTGATATAATTTTGTTAAGTTATTTGATGTCTACTAAAATACATTGACATGTATCGTGAGACACATTTTCACGGATATTTTAGTTGATATTTTCGTCAAACTGCTTGAGCAATTTCGATGTGGAGGGGGGCGGTTTGCACATATACCAACCGAGCAAAAAGACACAAATTTACGCTGGCAGACTCAAGTTGTTTTACGAAAAGTATAATTATGTCATTGTGGACATACATTTATCCTGTTATGATAATAAATATATAGATGTACGAAATACGATTTCCATACGGCGACTAAAATAAGTTTTCGCTTATAATCATATTCATTTATTGAATTGTTTTTATTGGATTTATGTTTTGATCTAGTTTCAGTTGTATATGTAGTGTATTGAAATGCGTGAAAATCAATCAATCGCCAATGATGATAGCTAGCAACTCCATGCAACTTATTCGTCGGCCATTTTTTTACTCCTAGCTTTCTGTCTGACTAAGAGGAAAACGAACGAATCCAGAGGGCCTTGGCTTAGAACTGCAGTAGAGCGCCGTCAATGTGATCACTTAATAAAATGGCGTTGTACAAATCGTTAGTTAATTACGCGAGTATCATTCTGATCAAATAGTACCAATAAGTAATTACCATGATAATGTTCGAGCGCGTTCTTGTGCTCAACTTGTAATAGACGATTTTATTGTTCTCAGAAAGTTATATTTTACTATTTGATGGTTTAATAACGCACCTGGGGGGACTAATCATGGCAGGTCATTAATACGTTATTATCTTCCTTAATCTTAAAACTGATTTATACATTTTTAAAATACAGGCAAGCTAATAACGTATTAAGGACGTGTCATAAGTAGCCCCCCCCCTGTACTCGATCATAATCTTATTTTATTTTTTTTATTTATTTTTCACACCTTTATCACAAAGACTATTATGAAGATTACTGCTGCCCAACTAGGTAACCCTGTTCTAGGGCTAGCAGTTTACAATTTTACCAAGCCAAATTTTTGACATTTTGGTTATACATAGTTACATAGAGCGGACACCAGACATCACAACACAGTAAATTACAATATTACATAGTTACCAATATCTTAAACACAAAAGTATAAACTGATACAGTAAATTTTGATATGTTATTATTCTAATATTATTTCTACCATAATATGCACACCCGTTGTTGTCATTTATGTTATGTAGCAGTTTGACATTAAAATTTGCTCTGTGGTCTTCTCAACGTATAAACTCAGTAACAATATTATTTGACTTGAGTCACAAATCAAATAAAATACAAAATCAAGATTTCTTCTTTGAAATTAATCTAATAAAAAAGAGAAATGTTTTATAGTTAATTTGTCTTAAAATAAGATGCAATGTAAAGACAATCCTCGAACCCGCTTGTGTAGCGTGTAGTTATATTATTTAATATTTTTTCTCAGAATTATTTTTGGATGTTTAATATTTGGGCAATTTCTGTCCTTCCGTAATTCCCTATATATTTTTTTATTCTTGCTTTAAATAATGTCTGTGAAGTTATTACCTTGAGAGACATAGGTAAAGTATTATAAATTCGTGGAGTGATAAATGATGCATTTCTTTGTCCGAAGGTTGTTTTCATATGAGGGATTATGTAATTTAAAGTAATGCTTGTTCGTGTGGTTCTGGATTGTTGTGTTTTCTGGTGATGTATTATATTTTTATGAAAATAAGTTAGTATATGCAGGATATATATTTGTCTCGGGTCAAATACTTTAAAATCGTTATAGAGGTTTTCCGTAGGGTAGTCAAACGGTTTTTGGATAATTATCTTCACAATGCATCTTTGAGCTAGACAAAGTTTTTCCAAGATAGTTTTGGCACATCCACCCCAACCAACAATTCCATATGAGATCAATGAATGAGTCAATGCGAAATAGACAGTTTTTAATGTTTTTTGTTTTAGAATTTTTCGAAGGTTTCTATAAATATAACCAAGTTTTAAAATTCTATTTGTTAGTGTCTCTATGTGATCTTGCCATCTTAGATTATTATCTATGGTCAGACCTAAATAATTTATAGCAGTGACTCTCTCCAAAGGGATACAGTCACAAAAGTCTCTAGGTACACAACAATGTATCTTTATAGAAAACATCGATTTTAATCTTTCTCTTTGTTTAATCATTCAAATTTGTTAATATAAACGTTAACTATGAAATTGCCATTAATTGTTGTATAAATTAATATTATTATTCAATTCATATAACCTCAAAGATTGCTCAAGTCTGAAGATGATCTTACTTCATGAGTAAGCCCTGTTTTGAGACTGCTAAATGATAAATTTTATACTGCTACATGTAAAAATAATATGAAAAGATTTATAAATACACAATCCATAGAAACACTCTGAATACAATTGTATTCTAAAAAAAGGGTTGCATATCAAACTACGATTTGATACTCTAAAATGTCAAAATGAGGGACTACGGTGTATAAAATAATAAATGTAGAATGAGAATGTCGTAATCGTTTCAGAAATATAATAATTTTATTAAGATCGTTATTAAAACAATCTGCAATACCATTCTAACGTATGTATTTTCTAAACGTACAATTAAGTGATTCCTTACGTTTTTGATAAGTGAAAATAAATACCAACAGTCCCTCAAGTGTGAAGACGTGCCGCGGGCCAGCAAGCTGGGATAAATGGAAGAACAGGGAGTTGAGAGCACCAAGTTAAATTAAAATCGACCCTGGAGTATTGTGAACACTTAGCGGGAAGATAACTTGAAAAAACATTAGGAAGAAAATTACCCTACAGCCAGAATATAACAGGATCATCCAAAGTGTACTTTGGAGCATAGTGCTAATGCAGCAAAATATATTTCAGAAGTGAAATTGTGTTTATAAGGAATCTTTTTATAACAAAAAATGAGCTAAGTACTGAAGAAGAGCGAATTGAGAAGCTATCAGCAAAAGAAAAAAGGTTTAGAAGAGAATAAAGCGTTCAAACTGTACAATAATTTAGCCAGATAATACATACAGCCTTATTGTGCATCGCGTTATTTGGCAATATTTATACTGTGTTAAAGATTTTGAAACCAAATAGAATTTCTGTACCATATAAGAAATGGAAAACAATTCGGTTTAAAGCTTATTTTGTATCAAAATATAAAAGCGAAATAAAAAAGAAATCTCAGTATTTTAATATTTTTTAATTAAAAACAATTGCGTTCACTTTTAAAATGGTATTAACGAGTTGCTTTATTCATTAAAAATGGAATTTACCAAAAACAAGACTTAACACATACGTAAATATAGTAGAAAACAGTTCGATTAAAAATAGCATAATTATATACAGGTCAGTTCTATTCCATACATACATACCATTACGCCATGTCTCTCACGGGGTAGGCAGAGAGAAACTTACGTCATGTCTCTCACGGGGTAGGCAGAGAGAAACTTACGCCACATATTTCTTGACACACATTCATCGCCTCGTCAACATTCATACATCGTCTTCTATATATTCGCCTGTTATCCACGCTTTTAACATTTCCGTCTTTCATAATACCGTTCACATGCCATCCCTTCTTTGGGCGGCCCCGACCTCTCATTCCATTCTTGTCCGCAATGTATATTTTCATCGGCAGGCGTTCCTCATTCATTCTCTTCATGTGGCCAAACCAACAGTATTTTCACTCATTCTATTAATGACATCTTACATTCTTTCCTTATGTCCTCATTTCTTACCCTGTAATACATCGCTCTTTACTTCTCTACATACATATAAAGTCATCCATCATTCTAGACGATAATCCTGACGTTTTTTTTATTCAAGATATCGTAAATTTGCTTAAACCAGCACATTTCCTTTGCCTATATCAAGGGTTTATAAATAAAAGTAGATCTAAAAAAATTTTATCTTAAATTTACTTCAAGATTACAATTTATTTCATATAATAATGTTATTCATTGCTTTATAAGTTTTCAAACGTTCCAGAAAGCGGTCCGGTTCATACCTATTCATCAATCAAATGGGTAGGTACTGATAATAATTTATTAAAAAAAACTCATTTCAAAGGATTAAATTATTTCGCTTCAAAGGACATTTTTGTGTAGTCAAAGAAAAGGAAATATTGGAGGTAATCGAAACTGAGAAACATCACAAAACAAATTGTACAGACCTTCTCAGGAACTTAATAAAAAAAAACATTAAATAACACCAAAGAATTCATAGATCGTCAAGAAAAGAAAACACCAAAAAACCGCTTTGAAGATTAGTTTTTAAATGTAATAATTTGTAATACATATTAAAAAAAAAATACTGAAAGGAATAATTTCAAACAGATTGTGAATAAAGGTATAAATAAAATAATTTTTAGATAAATTGTAACATATAAATAATCTGAAAATGTCCTTTAACTAAATTTAATATAAAAGAAGCGGATTCAAATTTTGTTTACAGCAAAAAAAATGTATCTATAGTAATTTATGATGTAATGAGATCAACTAAATATATACGCGATGCAGAAAAATTAATTATATTGTTTGGAGAATTAAATTCACTCATTCATACCATCTGCTGATCCCAAGGGCCCGGGATCGATTCCTGGTAGAGACACAGTTTTTAAATGTGTTTTCAGTCTGGATGTGAGACGATTAATATTGCGTAGTCCCCAGAATGTGGCAACTTCTTATTGGGTGCGTGTTAAATCAATATTTGACATAGTACCTGTTATTTGCCCGAGAAGTAAAATAAAGAAATAAAGAAAAAACAATATTTATAAAATTTTCAATATTTAGATGGGTCGATGACAGAGCGGTTAGCGCGCTGGGTTAGTAATCCAGTGATCGCAAGTTCGAATTCTGCCTCGACCGATTTCGTTCACCTATAGCACAAGCATTTATTTGCTTATTTTAGGGAACGTAGGAAGATGTATATGAACTTGTTTAACAAGGATATATTCATTTTTTTCTTAAAAAAAATAAATACATTGATAAGGGAACTCAATAAAGGCATAATTGGTGAACGTTGCGCAAGCACATAAAGTGATCACGTAAACCAGTCAATTACAGGTCGTATATATATTATCTACTATAAATATAGTAGGTAATATAAATATATATTACCTACTATATGTGAAAACATTTAATTGAGATGCAATGTATCATCCATATTTATTATAACTATTGTATATTCTTTTACCAATTGTATGATCTGTTCAAGGAGCCTACCATACTGACAGAAATATGAATAGGAAGACTCAGATGGGCTGGACACGTCCAAAGAATGAGCGAGGAGGACGTCCCAAGACGGATCATGAATGGTGCACCGGGGGGACGAAGAAAAGTTGGAAGGCCGAAGCTTCGATGGCTGGACGGTGTGGTGAAGGATGCGAACAACATCGGCGTCCATAACTGGCGCAATGCGTCGCAGGATCGACAGTCATGGAGGCGGGCTTTGCAGGAGGCTAAGACCCGACCTGGGTTGTGGAGCCACAGATGATGATGGTATATTCTTTTACCATTGTATCTTGTTTGTTTTCCCGAAATAAATAAATAAAAATAAATAAAATGAAAGTAAGCCCTGTAGGTGCCTGAGTTAGTAATAAGTCCTTACAAAATGAAATTAAATCAATATTCTGATTATTTTAACCTGTAATTTTGATTTTTTATGTCAAGTAGATATTACAAAGAGTTTTCACTGGTCCAATCCCTCTACATGGTAACATTGTTATTCTACAATTCATGTTGGTATGACTGTAAACCTCTAAATAAACAAACATATCATTGGTACAAATCATAAACGCAATTTACCTCACAAAATGGATGTTTGGTTGGAAGGTAATGGCATATGGCAATAAACCGGCCATTATGCACTTATAATTGTAATCTTTGCAAAATGATTAAAAATCCGTACTGATTAAATCGGATTTCATGGTCCATTCGACAAAGGATGAACAGACAGCGATCACGAAACATCACGTGAAATTCAACTACAACAACAAGCTGTTAAGTTTAAAAAAATCATATTAATCAATTATCACAACGCATTTGCCGATACTCTGAAACCAACTTGTACATATTTTGACAAGTTTTTTTTTCTCGAAAATGTATCATGATACCTATACATAGATGTTTACTAGAAAATGAAATTTGTGATAATTCTGCCCTCGATAAATATTGCCTTCGTTTCCAATACAAGTTTAATCGATCGGGAATAATTCAATTTGCCGCTAACACTCGATTAGACTTTTCATCATTAATGTCATGTCCGGTGGAAGAGATCATTTGGTTGGGGGGGAGGGGGGAGGTGATTCGTAGAGGGGCTTCTACGCCGCAATTTCTACTCACGAATTCAGTGTAGAGGCGCGTAAACGGCGAGTCTGCTAAACTAAAAAAAACGTCACATCTTAACTGACGTACTTTGTGGCGACATATGAATAAAAAACAATACTTGCATGAATGAAGAACGTAGAAAATAAGCAGACAGAAATAGAATGAGAAGCCGGGAGCATCCAAAAACGAGTGGGTTGTGGCCAACACTAAACTCTCCACCCACTAAACAGTAAGTGTACATTTTTTCTTATTGAAAGTTTAACAATCTCTAAATGCATTTATGAAGCGTTTGGGCTGTAGAGAAGAAATAATTAACAGTTGTCTATGGAAAACTAATCAGCTCTAGGTCTATGCACCTTACACATATGATGTAAATAAATAAATAAATATGAAGTCTAACATACTTATAGTTGGGGCTGTAGTGAGGACACAAAAAGGATACGGCGTACGCCATACAAACAAGCACATCTAACGCCATACAAACAAACACACGACGAAACTCAAAGTATGCACTCTCTGCATGATACCCATTAATAAATTGAAAAAAACATACACTTAAAAATTGAGAAATCATGACTCTCCATTATTCCATAGTGGTGGAGAGTAAAAAGGATGGATCAACCACGTAAACGATAATACCGTCGGCCTTCGTGGCTCAGTTGGTTGGGTATCTGATTGCTGATCCAAGGGTCCCGGGTTCGATTCCCGGTGGAGACACAGTTTTTAATTGTGTTTTCAGTCTGGATCTGTGAGACAATTAATATCGTAAGTCTCCAAAATGTGGCAACTTGTTATTGGGTACGTGTTAAATTAATATTTGACATAGTACCTGTTAGTTGCCCGAGAAGCAATATTAAATAAATAAATAAATACACAGTTTTAATAGGGTTTTCAGTCTGGAATTGCCCCAGAATTCTGGAAGTATTCTGGAAGAATGTGGCAACTTGTTATTGAGTGCGTGTTAAATTTATATTTGAAACAGTAAGTGACTCGAAAAGCAATACAATACAAAATAATATACCTACTGAAAGACGGAATCGAATATGACACAATGCATGAATGAATACAGATGAAACGATAGATTCTTGCAAAGATAGAAAAAAAAGACTTCGGTTCTCTCTGCCTAACTTATTATAGATACGGTGACTTGTTGTATTTTGTATTTATTTATTACTATACAGAAAAAATACATATAACAATATAATATATACAAAACATAATATTATACAATATCGCCTCCCTCTTAAAGCTGACAAAGCTTGTGTAGGGGGAGGCAGTGTGTAGCTATTATAACGGCCAAAATATCGATATCTAATTAGTTATTGGCTACATATGTATACACAAACCATGTATATACAAGCCATTTTTTTATTATATTTCTTTATTTCTATATCTCTAATTCTTTTTATTTATTTCGTTTTTTATTTATTTATTTCTTAATTTCTTCATACGGCTCTAAGCCTTTAACGTAAATAAAAAATAGTGGTTACACAACATGATTTAAAATGTATGAAAGTAATACAAAACAGAGATAAACAATAAAAACAAAAATACAATATCAGTAACAAAAACATTCCTGGATATGTTACCGGAAATTCTCTTTTTCAAGAGTATAAGTAAACTTTTGTATTTGCACTAAATCAATTCATTTATCCTCCTCAAGCAGACAATATTGTTATAGCAACACATCGAAGAATTACAATAAAAATAGTGCTTAAGGGATGGACTGCTGCCAACGTACGTATTTTTCAATTTTATATACCACCGTTATTTCTTATCAAATTGTTTTGAAAAAAAATTTAGATAGTTTGGATATTAATAAACAATGATACCTTAGCTTTTTGATAATGTTCTGTATAAATTCTTGTAGAAAAATAATGGCATACCCCGATTTTCAACGTTTATCATATATTTTTAATAAACTATAAGGCGTAGAGTAATATATTTTTTTTTAAATTAAAGAAGACAAAAATATCTAGAAAAATATGATGTGGCGTTGCATTAATGCTTCAGGTTTAGTGAATAAACCTAAAAAACATTTATTTTCCATTCAGCGCCATTGCGTAATAAAAGTTTTTTTGGTTTATTTACTTAACCTGATTCGTTAATGCAACGTCATATCATATTTTTCCAGATATTTTGTTCTTCTTTAGTTTATAAAAAAAAAATTTGCTCTATACCTTATATTTTTTTAGAAATCTAAGATAAATGTCTAAAATCGGGGTATGCTTATTATTTTCCTACAAGAATATATACAGAACATAATCAAAAAGTTAAGGTATATTTCTCTTTATTAATATCCAAACTAACTAGGTTATTTTTTTTTTTCAAAATGATTCGTTAAGTAATAATGATGGTATATCAAATTGAAAAAATAGGTACGTTGGCAACAGTCACCCTCTTAAAAAATAGTGTTTGTTTTTATAAATCATGTGAAAAGAATAAGTAAATTATTTTATCAAAAAAAAAATGTTTCTATTAAATTTGCCACAAAGGGTTGCCAATTAAATGAAAAAAAAGGCAGGAGTAAAAACAAAAGAGATAGAAAGATAGTAGTAGATTTAAGCTGTTGTATGAAGCAAATTTCCACACACCCAGCTACGTTTTAATATTATTTGATGATACAAAAAAATAAATGAACACAAGAAAAACTATTAGGGGTTTCCCGTAGGTGAATGTTGGAGATATTAAACATAAACAACGAGAAACTGTAGGTGAATCTACTTAAATTAAATCTTACACCGAGAAAGCCAGTTTGTTGTATCAACTAATTTGATACACACAGGAATACACAACAGATGGATCAAAATTAAACAACTTTATGAACGGAAAATTTCATATTATTTACTAGTTGCATGTAACACATGAGATCCAACTGTCGATAGCGATAGTATGTATAGTTGAAGAATAAGTACCAAACTATAAACTCATAAATGTAAACTAGTTGCACGTTACACATGAGATCCAACTGTTGATAGCGATAGTATGTATAGTTGAAGAATAAGTACCAAACTATAAACTCTAAAATCCAAATTATTGAATATTTAAGGATATTTTATTTTCTATAAAACACATGCAGGTATGTATGTCAAGATAGGACAGTATGGAGGTCAGTCATTTTTCTACCCAGAATATGAAAACAGCACGGTATGTATGTATGTTTCGAGATTTAAGTATCAAACTATTAAGTCTTCTTACATATTGTGTATAGGCGACTACCATACAAATTGTATGAAGTGATGTCGTCACTAAATTCAATTTTTATAAAAATTGTTCAAAAAAATTATTAAAAATTGTTACTTCTACAATATAAATATTTTTTATAGAAAATTAAATTATCTAGTTAGGGTGTTTCGGCTTTTTTCGATATTTTTAGAATATTTGGAAATATAGGCAGTTAAACTCATAAATTTATAATAAAAAAATATTTTTCTTAATAAAAAATGTTTGAGAATCCCTGGATTTTTTTGAAAAAACTTATTTGAGATTTTGTATTTGTCTATGTTTATACCAATTTTAAGCGTTTTAACTTTTATGGTTTCTGAGATATATGGAAAAATAAACCAAATATTCAAAAGTTGATAACCCCTGACTGAAACAAAATTCAAAATTCTGAGTATAAAAGTTTTGTAGGCCTATAACTGATTATATATTCTGAAATTTTGGGCTCTGTAAATTGAGCGGATCAAAAGTTATAAGGGGGGGGGGGCACACAGACACACACACCCTCTCACACACACAGACACACACAGAGACACACGAAATGGTCTACTCCGAATTTTGAGTAAATCTGTAAATGGAACATATATGCTGCGAAGCCTCTAAATTGGTGTTTTTGACTTCAAAGTTGAAATAGCCATGAAAAAAGTCCACTACGCCATACAAACTGTTCGTTCATACACGCATCTTGGATTTAAACAGCCTCTTCCTTCAATAGAATTTCATTCTCTTGAACGAATCGACAGTTGGATGATTAAGACAAATCCTTGATAATACATAATATTTTTAATAAACAAATCGTGCCTCGTACGAGGCACATCGTCATCATGATAAGTAACAATGGTGAAACTAGGGATTTTGTGTACAAATAATACAAGTCAGGTATGTGAAACGATCGGTTTTAAGATGTTCAATGATTATATATTACAAAGTATAGGGAAATATATAAGTAAGGTCACTGCTTGTCGTCTTCTACACCTACATATGATAAAAACCACAGTTCAATGCGAGTTAAAATATGACGATTAAGACGTTGAAAACTAAATAAACCTTATAAATCAAATAAAATGGCGACGGAAAACATTAAATCAAATTTAATGTTAAGATTACAAATTTGAAGTATGTAGGTACAGTAAAAAAGACAAATTTAAATAAATTGCGGAGAAAAAAACTTATTGTTAAAGATTACAGTAACAAATTTAAAATGTTGCGACAAAGTTACTTCCACAAAACTAATAAACATAATATATTTTGGTTTACGTATTTTTTTAAATTTAAGCATAGCGACTTTAATATCTGGACTTTTCTGAAATTTAGTTCAATACTGTTAAATATTTAACGATATTTATTTATTTGATTCATGTACAATGGCGGGTTTATTGCCACAAGGCAATTTCTTCCAACCAACCAAAGCAAGGTGAGGCCATAAATATTGTAGCGGTGGGTACATTAAATTTATAACAAAACGATTGGGTTGTGGCCAACGAGTACTCCATACTCCTCGCTACCGAGTCACTCAAAGTATTCAAATTTTATATGGAAAATATTCAGTGTTAACATGCAATAAGTTTGTTAAATTAATTTTGATTTAATTATTTCATTATGAAAACTTGATAATTCTTCAATGCCATTTTATGAAAGGGATGTACCTTTTTAACAATTCGAAAATAAAATTTTCAAGTTTCCTGTGCTTGGGGTCAATTTGAAATATTTGACAGTTAAAAAATGATAAGCACTATTCAAAATTTAATGGGATCTAATCGAGTATTAGATATACAAATTTGAAAAGAATCGAATAGAGTACATTAGTCGATAAAGTAGAATAAATACGCTGTACATAGCACATAGCACGCAGCACGAAGTACACAGCACATACACACACGATACAATGTGATGAAACTTTAAGAATACAATCTCAGCATGACACTAATTAATAATCTGCAATAAAAAATTGCCTTAAAAATTGAGAATTCCTAATTCCCCACTTGATTACCCATGGATTACTGAGTAGTAAAAATATTCGATTAATAGTATAGTAGATACATATTGAATGTGATTTTTTCTTTGGGGTCAAACCTAAAAAATATTGTTCCTTCAAATTAATTTGTCAAACAAAATAACGAGATTTCTAAGTTTCATGAAAAAAATAGCGAAAAATGTGTCGGAAAAAGAATTAATAGGTATGTAGTAACGGACGGATGTCACATGGTAACATAGGTGTCTGTACTTAAAGGGTATCATCTCAAGGGAGGGTGTTTGGGATAATTTAATCTACTTTAGTGGGATGTAAATAGTGTTTATAGAACGCCATAAATAATGGCAGACACACAAATTACCGTTATCTACTTTCAAATATAACTGATATCAAATTATATATAATGATGTTTAGTGTAAGAACCATGCCGATGGTAAAACATTATAATTGATGGATAATGTATCTAATATAAACATTTAAATCTACATAGTTATAATAAAAATTCCGCTATTAAATATGTCCCTTTTTTTCTGTAGTCCTTCTACCAATCAAACCCACTCCTGTGCACATCGTCACATTCTGTGTTAGTTTTAATTTAACCTAAAGAGGGAAAGGTTAGTTCCGCAACCTTTCGCTTAAATTTAATAAATTACGTGGTTTATACAAAGTTATTAAAAATCTTAAAAAAAAGTTATTAAAAAATATAGTTGAAATTTAATAAAAAAATATTTATTTATAAGAATAAAAATAACTTGTATAAGAGAACAAATTTACATAACAAGATAAGAGAACAAAATTTATACAACAGGTATAAGATAACAATACAACACATTTTTTCACATTTTTTCAACAGGAATAATAACAGGTTTTCATGAACAATTTTATTTAGTTATAAATAAACGACAGTAAGCTTTTTAAGAGGGTGACTGCTGCCAACGTACCCATTTTTTCAATTTGAATTTGCATCATTACTACAAAACGAATTATTTTGAAAAAAAAATAACCTAGTTAGTTTGGATATTAATAAAGAAAAATATACCTTAACTTTTTAATTATGTTCTGTATATATTCTTGTGAGAAAATAATAAGCATACCCCAATTTTTGACATTTATCTTAAATTTATAAAAAACTATAAGGAATAGAGTATTATATTTTTTTATAAATAAAGGAATATCAAAATATCTGGAAAAATACGATGTAACGTTATATTAATGCATCAGGTTAAGTTAATAAACCAAAAAAACTTTTATTTCACAATGACGCTGAATGGAAAATAAATGATTTTTAGGTTTATATACTAAACCTGAAGCATTAATGCAACGTCACATCATATTTTTCTAGATATTTTGGACTTCTTTAATTAAAAAAAATATGTTGAACTACGCCTTATATTTTATTAAAAATATAAGATAAACGTTGAAAATCGGGGTATGCCATTATTTTACTACAAGAATGTATAACATAAAATTATCAAAAAGTAAAGATATATTTTTCTTTATTAATACCCAAACTATCGTACGTTGGCAGCAGTCCCCCCCTTAAGTGATAAGAACCTTAAAAAATAGATTTTTTCCGAAAACTTCCAAAAATGGGAATGATAAAAAAAACCGATGAAAGGCATAGTTGTAAACATACTTACCGATGAGAGGTCGTAAGCCCTCTCTCTGATTTTTTAGTTTTTTCTAGTAAAAATATATTCCTGCATCATATAATAATTGTTAAAAAAATCGTATTTTAAAAAAATATGTTTTAAAACATATAGAAGTATGTACTATAGGTACTTTTTTGGAACATCTTAATAGAAATGGAGTAAGAGATTGTGCATGAAAACAAGGAAACTCAATAAGGTTGCCTTTGTGGTTTTCCTTGCTTTCAAACACGATTTTTTCCTCCATCTCTATTGAGATGTTCCAAATAAAACCTTTAGTACATACATTTATATGTTTCATTGCTCCCATACGTACCTAGCATTGGTTTAATGTAAGAAATATTTCCATGATAAATAGGTATATAAATGTATTTATATTGAAGTCTATGTACGTGTAAGTGAACTTACATTAAAATGTTACAAACTTTCACTACAATAGTCCTAAATTTCGGGTCATGCGATTTGGAAATCAAACCGCATAAATTCAAAACGTAACAAAAATAAAATTTTAACTGAAAATATCAGGTCTTGAGTACCTCCCTTCGTACCGACTGGTGACAACTTCACAAACTTTCAGCCTGAATCTTGTGGGATTGTACCAGAACTATTTTGAAATACCATCTTTCTCGAGAGGACAAAAGAAAGGGCCCGGAGGTATGGAAAAGGAGAGAATAGAGGGCACTATGGGTTGAGAGGAAAATTGGGATCACATCCATTATGATAATGTTTGCACTATCTGGGAAAGAGAACTTACCCAGTTTGGACAACGTTAAGTACCGATCTATTCATTGAAATAACTAGTACATCCTGATACTACCATTTACCAAGTCTTGGAAATATAGCTAATATATATTGAAATATTTTGTATGCAGACAAACAAATTGAAACCTCACGCACAAAAAAAACTTTTTGTTTAATATCACAAAGGTAACCTTATATCAGGATATAAAGTAAACCTTACTTGGCAACATTACGTCCCTATTCATATAAAATGAAATATTTAGATGAACACATTGGATTGGCAAGGATATACACATACATGTATTCAGGCGGAAATAAATTAAATAATTTATAAAAATACTAATATACACATGGTTTTTTTATATCCAGCGCTTTTGCCTAACACAGCCGGCATCCTCAGAGGCAAGAATCAGATTAATTGGAAGCTGGTCGCAATAATTTCAATAACGTGGTTTATACAAATTAAAAAAAATATAGTGTATATATTTTTTTTAGTATAAAAAACGATATTCAATAAAAAACAATAAAAAACAAAAAAAAATTTTTTTACTAACTTAATTTTAGAAGATAATAAATGCTTTCAAAGGTTTTCATTTTTATAAATAATTTACGATAGTACATTTATGGAAGCTAAGGTTCGATGTGGGGCCTGATATTTATCTCAATCGCAATATATAACAACCAAAAGGTAATGTGATTAAGTAGAAACATGAAAAAATCAGCAAGAAGGAAAATATATTAATCTTGTATACCTATCAAAAATATTAATCTTGAGTTCATAATGTGAAATCTCAAAATAAAGCTAACGAAAACCACAAAAATTTCCCATACGTTCTCTTACACAGCAACATGATCATTATTTATTATAATCTCCATATCCCTGATTATAAATTTTCATGAAGATTAATATAATATTCAAAAGATACCAATGGATGAATAATTATTTAAATAATATCCTGGAAATCACAAAGTCAGTGCCGACAAGACTCAAATATAAAATATATATGTAGTAAATTATTGATAATATTGATTTTACAAAAATTATTCTCTTGAAACCAAAAATATATAGGTACATTCTTCAGAAGTACCAGAATTTGGATATCTAGACTTTTGATTGAATAATAAATATTCAAAATATTATAGCGCCGTTTAATGATAACAATTTCATTCCAAGGGCGATCTTGCTTTAGAATATGGCACATAATAAACATTAAAAAGGTTTATGAGGAAAGAGAGAGTTTAACTTAAAAAAAAGAAGTCGAGAAAAACAGTCAAAAAAAATCAAAACTGATATAATAAAAAAAGACGCGACAATTGGACAATGTCAATTCTAGTGAAGAACATTCATATTTGTTCTTTTTTTGGGTATCCAATTACCTTCAGCACCGGGGCGCATATTTACCTTTGTGTTGATTAGGACACAAGTACTACCTCGAATTAGGCACTAGTTTTTTGCGCTAATGCACTTAAAAACTCTTGATGAATTCAAGGCACGTGTCCTAAAAAAATGCGCACGGTTTAGAAACGCAAACTGTTCCTGCTAATACGTGTTCAATTCAAGGCACGCGTCTTATGTCGTACACATGTTTATAAATTTTACCATGCGTATTGATTGAGCGTTACAAGGCTGTGTTAGAGGCATTTTTGTGTATGATTGCTTTTGTTTTAATAGATTAATCTACACAAATCTACATTATATCATAAAAATTCGTTAAGACAATTTTTTTTGTACGAGATTGGTTCTCATGACATTTTCAATGCAATAATCACACTTTGCGTCGTAATTACCTTCACGATATATAGAGCATCGAATTTTACATTGGTAATTATCCTTGTCTCCTTCGTAATTTACGATTAAAATTAAAACTGTCCAAAATACCAATTTTAAGTTCCATATTAATTAAAGACTTAAACAAATTAACTGATAAGTTATTATTGTGAACAACATACAATATGAGTGACAGACGAAATGCGAGCGAAATGAAAAAACGCGCGTATTTCATGGTTATATATGTTCCATATTCAAAAATGTATTGCCTTGAATTGAACACGTATTAACAGGAACAGTTTCCGTAGCTAAACCGTTTGCATTTGGAGGATACGTGCCTTGAATTCAACACGAGTTTTTAAGTGCATTAGCGCAACAAACTAGTGCCTAATTCGAGGCAGTGCTTGCCTCCTAATCAACACGGAAAGGTAAATATGCCACCGGGGCCGGTTTTGAAAAAGAGAAACTCTATGTTATTTATTAGCGTATAATCATATTACTTATTTCATACAAACTATATAATATTTATCTCGAGGCTCAAAGCCTTCAGGTAAATCCGGCCCTGTTCAACACTACATAATAATAAAGGATACCGATGTATTTATTTTTTCATCTCTAACGGTTCAACTTGGAGATATGCTCTCAATTTAAGCCTCGGTCGTCACAGGGTCTACTGGAAGCTGGAGGGAACGGAGGAAAGGGAAACGGCCAGATATGGAATTTAAATGTGTAATTTTCACAAAAGGATAATTTTGCGATAAAACTGCCAATGCGATATGATCATTGGCCCAAGGATGGGAATTCCTACATTACGCAGGGAAAAAGGCCAAACACATTGAAGTAGAATAAAATCGATATTGGTTAGCAATTTTCGAAATACCCATATAATGATATTTCCACAGTAAAAAACCAAGAAGAACTAAACACGTAACAGTTATGAATACTTACAAATACTAAAACAATTCTTACAAATGATTTTTGTGCAAATTAACTTTCTTTTAACCGTTTCATCGTAACAGTAAGCCCCCAACCCTCGTATTTCGTGTTACCAACCAACATTCCACCTCCGAAAATTGGTTCGACAATTGAATTGTTCGAAAATTGGTGTAAGTGGTTAAAACAAAATATTTATTTTTACAAAATTTCATTTGTAAGAATTTTTAAAAAGTTACAGCAACGTATTAAAAAAATATTATTGATAACACAGAAAAACCGAATATAAATCATATCTAATTGAATTATTTACATTATTTTATTATATTAATATTAAGGACGTATGAAAATAATATTTAACTAACAAAATTTACCCCATAGATAATATTAGTACCGGACGTAGCAAAAGTGGAATGATAAAAAAATGTATCTTTTGGCAAAAATTTATTCATACAATGGAGTACAAAGTAATAAAGTGGTAGGTATAATGATTTAATTTATTCATACAATGGAGTACAAAGAATAAAGTGGTAGGTATAATGATTTAATGTATTCATACAATGGAGTACAAAGTAATAAAGTGGTAGGTATAATGATTTAATGTATTCATACAATGGAGTACAAAGTAATAAAGTGGTAGGTATAATGATTTAATGTATTCATACAATGGAGTACAAAGTAATAAAGTGGTAGGTATAATGATTTAATTTATTCATACAATGGAGTACAAAGTAATAAAGTGGTAGGTATAATGATTTAACAATGCAATTAAAAAAAGCTTAGATGAATTTTAAAAATTCTTGGTAACACTGAAATATTATCTTAATAGGATTGTGAATTTTGATTTTTACTGTTTTGATATCATCTTTGTAGATATAAATTGTAAAGGATATAAAGGTATCATTCATATTATATTATATTACATTTCTGTTGTTTAACATTTTATTGATTTTATGTGTAACGATTGAAAAGTTTTTTAATATTTTGTATTTTTGCTTGTGGTGTTGTTTTAGCAAAATTTTGTTTCTGTATCTATGCACACATACATAATGTATAGATTAACATTTATATACTTTGTTTCAGTTAGTTTGTATTGTTTTGTTAATTGTGACTCACTTCAAAACACGAGGAAATCACTTTTTGAAGTTGAGTCATACATAAATATGTATTTTAGGTATCCTTGTATAATTTGTAAATATTGTAATATTCTGTTTTTATATTGTGTTTTTTTTTATTTAAATAAACAAATATGTATCACCCGTTCTGAGGAAACATCGGTCTCTTTGAAACCAGTTGTAAATAACAATTCATTGATGGTTTAAACGTATTGAATTGTCCTCGGAGAACGGTTTTCTTATTAACCCAACTTAGTCCCAAGCTATCATTGTTGGCAGTCCCCGTCTGCTGTCGTTACTTAATAATTCACAAATCCCACCTCTTCTTATCAATAATCAATGTATACCTTTTACCAAAGTCTTGAAAGATCTTGGTTCTAATTGACGAGGAGTTCTAATCTTTCGTGGCACGAACAAGTATCTCACGTAAGTAAAACCCTTTTGTATCATCCACTCTCTCAACAGACTCAAAAATGTTCTTCTTTTGCATTGCAAAATAACTCTAGCACAATCGCTTCGCTTTCCTTTACTTGACCATGCTGATGTTTGTTATTTGGATGCGAACTAGGAGCATCTCCACAAACTCGAGCGCCTCCAGAATGTTTGTATCCGCTTCATCTTTGGACTTAATCGGATTTTGGACTTTTGGAATATTTGACCACATTTCCTCTTACCGTAATGTTGTCTTATGGCCTAAGATACGACAACGGCGAAATAAACATATTTTGTCACTTCTATACAATACGCTCATTAACCTTAATTCACCGCAGTACCTTAAAACCAAATTCACATATTTATCTAATCACAGCCTATCGCTTCGATCTGCTGAACGTACTACATTTACTATTCCAATTCACAACAATGAATTTTTCAGCTCTTCCTTTGAAGTACGCTCATTAAGACTCTGGAATAATTTGAGTCCTGTCAAACTCGCTTTCCATTTTCAAGAAAAGACTAAAACAGGAATATCTCTCCGAAAATACCTGATCCCTCTCCTTTTCATTCCTTCCCTTTGCTACGCAATATTTACTAAAGAAGGAATATTTATCCCCAAACACCTGATTTCGATTTCCTCTTCTTGTTCTTTCCCAATCCTTCTTTTTTTGCTATGATGTATATTTTCTCTGTTCTTTTTTAGCTCTCATTTTTTGTTGGTGTACATATATAATTCATACATACATACATACATACATATCATCACGCCATATCCCTTACGGGGTAGGCAGAGAGAACCGAACGCCACATTTTTATATATAATATATAATTCAGTCACTCTATAATTCGGTTGGCTGGAAGAAATTGCCTAATGGCAATAAGCCCGCCAGTGTGCGATATATTTGTTTATATTATGTACAAAAAGTAAATAAATAATAATAATAATTGTAAAAAAATAAAATATGAACTTATAATTTTAATACTTGAGACACTGTCACTGTAGAACTTTATTTTAATAAGTTGAAGAGGTCTATCGGTCGTACCTACACAAAAAAATCCGCAAAAATTAATGACTTTCAAGGCAGGATTACTCTAAAAAGACAGAGAATCTGGATTAGCGCCATGGTTATTCTTATTCTACACAAAAATACCTTTCCAACGATGTATCACTCATTCCAATTGGGGCCAGTACAAGTTTCTATACATTTTTACCCATCATCAGAAAGCAATTGCAAATTTGAAAAACAATTTATATGGCCATTTTTGGCCTTTATATTCAAGGAAGCGTATAATATGTAAGATGAATATGACAGAGCAGTGAAAATGCCTAGAAACGCTTGTAGAATATGTATGTACGTTGTGACAGGTTTGAAACACTATTTTAACACGCCATACATTGTTAAACAAGAGTCTGTTTTAATGGTGATATAAAGTGGAGATAACATGGGAGGGGAGGGGAGGGGAGGGGAGGGGAGGGGAGGGGAGGGGAGGGCAGAGCGTGAAGAAATATATAAACAAGGAGGACGAAATTTCCATTATAATATCAAAAGTAAGATAGTATCAAATTTAGTTAGGGGGTCATCAAATGAAAGATAATAGGGCGTGATGTCTGGTTTATTTATAATATGTTGAGATGAAATTTCTTCTTCTTCTTCTAACATCTCCTACATAATTAAACTCTGTGTCCAAAAATTGTGTCCAAACCTTAACTCTCAATTGTACACAAACTATATATTTTTTCCCTCATAAATATAAAGTTCTTCAGTGCAATTTTAAGGAACCCTTTTCATCAATTAAATCAATTGCTTTATTTTATGTAAATGTGGTACACAAAAAAAGCTTTCGGTTACATAATCACCAGTTAAAATCATAGATGGAGAAAGAAAGAGTTGTTGACCACACATTCAAGAGACGACACAAAGCTTCATATTATTGCCACATATTCCGTGGTCATTGATATGCCCTTTTACAACTTATAGTGGAGGGAATGATAGTGGAAAGACGGAGTATGAGGCGTAAAAGAATATCGTGGCTTATATTTGTCAGGCAGTTGTTTGGTGTGATGATCGCCTACCTCCGTTAGAAGCGGCACAAGAAGAAGAAGAAGAAGACATTGTTTCCAAAATATAGCCTTTATTAGCTGAATTCAAATGAAGTCGGTTAAAAGAGAGGAATTTATCAATTAGACGTGATTTTTTTATATATGTAGGTACATATATTCTGCGGTAATTCTTTTGTGCGTTGTCCTACATCAATTATTAACTTTTTATTAGAATTGTCTGGGTTGTTTAAAAAAAATGGTCTAGATCTGACGATGGCATCCATAAGGAAATTTCTTCAATTTGCAGACGACATATGGACGAATCACAAAGCTGACTAGAGGAAAAATCGGATAAGTGAAAACGAATATGATAACTTTTGAAACTGCCGTGTCCATTAAGGAATTGCGTGGTCCAATAATCGGGAACAATCCACGAGAGAAGAAATTCGAGTCCTCACATCGGGAATTCTTTACCAAGTCCCTGTCTGCGTCATTTTATCACACCCGTTCAGTAATAACCCTTTCCTTCCAGGCGTCGTCCTCAATGCTGAAGGTCGTGGCCATCGCGTACCCTGCTGCGGATCATTGCTCTTCAGGTCATCTTGTCAGCTGCCCGATGGACGGCTCTATGAAGTGTAGTAGCAGGAATATTTTGCCTTATTTGGTCTGACCAACGCATCGGCGACCTGCCTCTCGGTCTTGTACAATGTGATTTTCGTAGTTATAGTGCTATATATTTCTTAAACAATTCTTAAAATTATACCGCAAGGAAATCGAGTATGTACAAGACATTATATAACAATGTTTGGATAGACGGCACGATGAGAGTAAACCGCTTTAAAGAGTTAAAAAGACATGTGATATATAACTTTGCGGAAGTTACACGTGCGAAAGGTGGAAACGTAATATGAAACAAAGGGGTTTTTCCACGAAAGTGAAATAACTTTGGGAAGGTAAAATTCACAAGGAAACCTTACCAACCTACCGCGAGGAAGGTACAAGGCACTGATAGTACAACGTATTCATCTCAATTGCCGACTTTATTGGATTAAATTAAGATGGGGTTTTACACGTAATTTTCAAACACGAGGCGAGGCCAAGGTTAAACGCTGAATTCATATTCAATTATTCTTGTTTTCGTGGAGACTTTTGATACTTCTCTCATATGAATATGTGGATTCAAACACATTATCGAAGAAATAAAGGTAAAACGACTGTAAATTTTATAACATAAAAATCGTGGAAATGTTGAAAATACGATATGAATAAAAGCAAAATAAAGGACTTGTAATTGAAAGTTAAAGGTATCATGAAATTGTATTAAAAGGACGCCTTTATAATTATTCAGGATTTGGTAAAACGAAACGGAAAAATATAATAATTAAGAGATGCATAGAATATTGAATTAGAATTTTCTTGAAAGAAAAGTCAAAATTGCAATATACTCGTACGATCCAATTGAGTATTTGAACATTTCAGGTTTCAGATTAAGTTTTCATTTTCAAATGAAAAGTTGGGAATAATAGATTTACGTTATGTTGTGAATAAGCACAATACGAGTTGGTTCGAAAATATATATTTAAATTTGGATTTTTTTTGCTTTACACTAAGTCCAAGAGATAGCAACGTCAAAAAAGAATATTTTTTTAAAGGCTGGTTTTATGACATTTCCTTCCTTATTGAATATAGGTAGTCTGGCACCTGGGAGTGGTTGCATTTACCAGTACGCATGCTCTATATAGGAGAAAATTGCAGATTTTATTATCATTTGTATCCTGTTTGTGCTCTCATACCATCCATCTGATTACAATGTTACTTGGTGATTTGTTCAACGCACTTCCTTGAAATTTTTCATACTTCAGTAACAGTTTATACAACATATTTCAGTAAGTATAAACGAATGGGTAATATATAAGTACAAATAGTTATACATTTTTTTTTTACATGTCTACGTAGGGGACACCAGCTATTAGGATTTGGGTCCATTTTGCTCTTCCGAAGAAGCGCACTACGTAGCGTTGGTAGGGGTTTGCAGTCTAGAAAAGAGTTTATTGATTCGGATTTTAAAAAGACCCGGGTTGTACGAAGGTGGAAACACAGAATTCGGAAGATCGTTCCACAGTCGGGCTGCTGTATTAATAAAGGAGTTCGAGTAGCGACTTGTTCGTATATGTTGAAGGTCCACTGTGAATGGGTGCTGCGATTGAGTAAAGCGAGTGACTGTTGCGAGTGAGTGGAGGAGGGACCAAAGATGCAAGTTCTTCTGAGCAATTCCCGTGGTAGTATCTATAAAATAAACTTAAAATACCGACTTTACGTCTGTGTTCTAGTGATTGCAATCCTTCAATCAGTGATGGATCATCAATCAGACGTATAGCACGCCTTTGGACAGCGTCGAGGGTATTCAGTAGGTATTGGGGGGCGCCACTCCAGAGGTGACTACCATATTCAATAATTAATAACATACATGTACAAATTATATTGAATATAAAATAACATACATGTACAAATTATATTGAAATAGTGTTAAAATCTGCAAGAGGATGCGCGGTAAACGCAACCACTCACAGGTACCTTTTTCATTTTAACTTACCCTTTTAATGCCTGTATTCAATAATAAAGAAAAAATCAATAAACCAGCCATTAAAAAATAATTCATCGAAATCTCTCAGACTGATTTTAGAAAAATAATATTTTTCATTGTTTTCATCATCTCAAAAAACAAATCTCCAAATAGCCGACCACCCACAAAAGATGAAGTTGAACATCCTCATCCCAAGAGCTGGACTGAATTTCTGAATAACAGGTCATATTATATTATATTCTTTGGAAGAAGACAAATAATAACTACCGAGATCACCAGATGCGCGACTTCTGTATATTTTACAAATATGAACAAAATAAATAAAATAACATCGCAATATTACGAGTATTACAAGGGCGTAGGTACAGCGCGGGACGCGTATATATCTAATAAATTATTTTTCCTCAAATTAATGACAACATAAAGACGTCTCTCACGTCCCATACATCAGACGGTGAGATGAGGGAGATATGTCCCTTAGCTATATACTGAGGAAATATTAATTCACTTTGCGCTTAATGCCGCCACGTGAGAGTATGCGAATATACGAGTGACAATATTACTCTTTTATAAAGCTAATTCAAATGTTAATACACCCCTTACATCCACAACCGACTCTGCATACATATATTTAATGTCCGACCGAACATTCGGCTTCGGTCATGATCTGGATAGTTATTCTGTTTTCCGCGGAAACAGAATAACTATCTAGTTATGTCGAGAAAACCTCCGTTAGCTGTTCGTAACGCGGTATTCTGATAGGAGCGAATTTGTTAACATGGTAAACTCTAATAAACGAAGGCTTTAACACAAGAGCGGATTGGCGAAGTAAGAAAAGCAATGAAGATCAGAAAGGGCACCTTCTCCGCCACCATATAAAATAAGAAGCCATATGCCTTTTTGATTTTACACCCCAATGAAAACAAATCTTGCCGCTATAAAAGCAAAAGGGATAACCATAAAAATGGAAAAACGATATGAGCCATCAAAATCGTAGGGCGGTCGAGAATTTATTGCTTTCATTTATTTATTTATTCACATGCATTAAATCTTTTACACAAAGGCACATATCAATTTTTACTCGAATATATAATGGATCAGGTTATACAATTCCAAAATCTCTTATCGTTCGTAAAAAGTTTTATCGGACGTGTGGCTCGGCTTAAGTGTACGTCGTAGTACCTGCTAGCTTAAGGTAACAGAAAAAACGACTGTCTAGAAATAACCGTACTCATGTTAAAAAAAAATCGAATACGAAATTTCTAGACGAAAAATCGCGTATTAATAAAGAGGCTGTGTGTGCCACTGGTTTTACCCAGTGACAGGAGGAAGGAAAAGAAGGAATATTTGCCTACCTTTCCTGGCGGTTCAGAATTTTCCCAGCAATGTCTCCTGATGCGCACTTCACACAATATTAAGACACTAAATTGATAAAATTGAATGGTGATGATTGATTTGGATGAATTTGATTTGATATTTTCACTGAGTTTGATGCGAGTCCGAAACATAAAGGTCACACGGTGTGGTCTTGATGATGACTGAATTTTGCAGGCAAATATGAAGGGAGTAGGTAGGATAAAATGCAACAATATTAAATCTCAAAATATTGAAATGTCATTATAAATACCTACCTATCCATTTGCATATATGTATGTATGATCATATCGTTCACTATAACATAATTATAGCGAACAGAGGCTATATAATATATTTTGAAAATATTTTCCTAATCTCAAAAGATACGTCTTTAAAATAAAGGAAAGTTTATATTTACATCTTAATTCTATTGCATGAGTTTTTTGAAATTTGAATTTGTTTAATATTTTTCTTGTTTAATTAGTTTTAGTATTTTTTTTTTATTCTGTGTAACTAAAAAACTACAATGTCTATGAGGTAGATTTTTATTACAATCGAAAGAGAATATGAAAATCTATCGGCTGAGTTTTTTATTATTATAATATTTTAATTAATATTCTTGCTATTTAGAAAAAAACTTCTAGATTTTACCATTTTTTCCTAATCTCAAAAGATACGTCTTTAAAATAAAGGAGAGTTTATATTTACATCTTAATTATCTCTCACGGAGTGATTGGATGGGGAGGTGCAGCTAAAACTAATATGGATCCTCTCTTCAAAGCTTAAAAAGCTCTCATTAAAGTAATTACAAAAAAACCTTTCATTTTCCCAACCATTCAACTATTTAAAGACTTTAACGTACTAACTGTAACACAACTTTATGTAAAACAAATACTAATACACTTTCACACCGATAAAGAAAACCATATCACTGCTCAACATTCTCACGATACAAGACACAGACTTCAACTAATCACTCCGAAGACGAATACTGCATACGGACATAGACATTATCAATACTTGGCTCCAAAAATACTAAATTTAGTTGCTAAAGACATAAAGGACATACAGATAATGAAGAAAACAAGACTAAAACTAACAATTCATACGTGGCTATATAATAAAGGGATTAACTATTGTCAGCAAATTGTCAATCCTTAACAACATATTATGTATACAACAAATCTCACATAGGACTAACATAGTGAAACATAGACTGCACAATACAACAACATATATTATGTAACTAATTATTATGTAACTAGTATACCACCTCGGAACAGGCCTGGCCTAGTGAGGTGGTACAAATCAACCCATATATTTGAAATAATTTTAAGTGTAATTTAACTGATGTATTTTTACTTGTACTTATTTTGTAATTTTTTATTTTTGGTATTAATAATAAAAAAATAAATAAAAACAAGTAAAAATTGAAAAATATATAAAAAATATTCCTTACATATAAGTACAAAGTACCTATAAATATATATATTTGAATTATTATTAGTTGAAAAGACCCTTACAAGCTGAAACGGTTTTTCTTATAATAGGAATAATAGGAATTCTATTGCATGAGTTTTTTGAAATTTGAATTTCATTAATATTTTTCTTGTATAATTAGTTTCATAATTTTTTTTTATTCTGTGTAACTAAAAAACTACAATGTCTATGAGGTAGATTTTTATCGATTTTATCTATGAGGTAGATTTTTTTTTAATCGAAAGAGAATATGAAAATCTACCGGCTGAGTTTTTTATTACCTATTATAATATTTTAATTAATATTCCTGCTATTTAGAAAAAAACTTCTAAATTTTACCATTTTTTCACGAAAAAACATTGTATGTAACAGATTAGGTGATAAACAATATTTTTTCGTGTTTCATACATAAGAAGGTAATTTAGTGTATATTTTTCTGTACATCCGTATATGTACTCAGAATTCAATATCTATAAAACATTATTTCATAAATAAAAAAATAAATATGTTCTTTACGAATAGATTATTAATATCATTATTTTTTTTCTAAACAACGTTAAAAATGTTCGTACTGCAGATGAATATCAGATACAATCATGAGCTATACAGCTTTATGATGATAGACGTTGGAGTATTTATAAGGATTCGGAGACTCAGATGGATTGGACGTGTGGAGAGGATGAGTGAGCAGCTGCCCGTCAGAAGAGTCCTTCACCATAGACCAGAGGGTGTGAGGCGTAGGGGGAGACCCAAGTTGAAATGGATGGACTGCGTCCAGGGGGACCTGGACTCTGGGCGTGGTCAATTGGAGACAAGGAGCCGCTGACAGATCAGAATGGAGAAGACTTCTTTTGGAAGCCAGGTCCCACCTTGGGATGTGGATCTGATGATGATGATGATGACTGCAGATGAATAAAATCGGTCGAGGCAAGATTTAAACCTGACAATACTGAATTATTACAAGTCGAGCGCACTAGTTGCTCTGCCAACGACCTACCTTTCCCATCTATGTCCCATTTTATCAACAAAAAAAATACTATATATACTAGAATTTATAAAACAACACAGCAAAAATTTCTTCAAAGTCCTAATGGTAACAATTCGCGGAATCTACTTACACAACACAAGGCGATTGTTGTAAGGCCAGGTTAAAATACCTATACAGGGTGTTTACATGCTTTAGATGATCCGCGCAAAGAGGAGACAAAATGTGGGCTTTAATTTCCGTTTCATAACAATTTCGTGACAAAAGGAGCATTTCCAAACTAAAATAGACAACGTTTTATACATAAATATTTACAGAGGCGATAAAAAGTTAGCAATTTGGACAAAATGAAAACACGGGACATGTTTAATGTATTAAGGCAGATTATATTAATATACATAGTATAGGTACTAGGCTAATAAAGAGGAATGAAAAGTAGAGATCGACCAAAATGGTGATCGCCAAAAGTGGAACGATCACAAACATACATGGAATTTTAAAAAAATGCAGATGTGAAGAATAATTGAAGAGCGCGTATGAGACGATGCATAGACCTGAATGAAGTGAGATCAATATGTCAAGAGAGAGGAGTTTGGTTCTCTCTTACTACCCCAAAAAGGAAAATGGCGTGAGAGTACGGAACTATATAATGAGCAGTATTATATCAAAATTTACGCCAAATTTTGAGAGCAATCAAATTTTTATTTTTCTTAAATACATCAATTAAAGTAATCGAATCAAATATTTTTATAAAATCTGTAAAAAACACCATTCATCGATTTATTCCGATTTGAAAATCCAGATTTTTTTGTGTGTATAATGGAAATTCACCCTAAAAAAGTAGAGTGCTTCATGCCTCGATAAAAATATAAAATCGAATATTTTTATTATTGCATATGCGCAAACATTGGATTTTTTTTCCCTGTCGGGAGTCAAAGATATTTTTTAACAGATTTTTAATTATCTCAATAGAGACGAAGTTGGAATATTTACTGTAGGAGAACCGGGAAATCAAGGCACCTACAGGGCTTACGACCTGTCATCGGCTGGTTTACGTGATCACTTTATGCGCTTGCGCAACGTTCACCAATTATGCCTTTTTAATGAGATCCCTATCAATTCAATTTTGAAAGTTCTATATATTGTAATACTGAAATTCTTTTCTGAAATTGAAATTGCAAAGAATTTCAGTATTACAATATATAGAACTTTCAAAATTGAATTGATAGGGATCTCATTAAAAAGGCATAATTGGTGAACGTTGCGCAAGCGCATAAAGTGATCACGTAAACCAGCCGATGACAGGTCGTAAGCCCTGTAGGTGCCTTGATTTCCCGGTTCTCCTACAGTAAATATTCCAACTTTGTCTCTATTGAGATAATTAAAAATCTCTTAAAAAATATAAAAATTTAGATGTATGTAAATAATTTAGATGAGTATGTTATTTGATTTTTTTTTAAACTTTTCTACGGACAAATCTTGGTAGAACTCCATTTCAAATAATAAATAAATTTGGAATGGTAAAATAAAACCAAAGTTTTCAGTTTTATTTGATTTGTTATATTACTACGTTATTTGAATGTTATATTAGTATATTATTTGATAATTAATAATGTATCTAGTGTGTGTTATTCTAAAATTTTTAATTTTAGAATAACACACATTAAAACAAAATTGATTGGGGATGTGCCAGTTAAATTTAGCACAGTAAAATAAAATAACAATACTAACATATATTTGGTTGAAACAATTGAAAAATAAATTAACACAAATTGGACTAATCATTGAGTTTATTTTGAAAAGATGGGTAGCAATTAAATAGACACCAATTCTCATTCGAGTAACACAGGACATTTCCCCCTGGAAAGTTTACTAACCGAAACCAAGGTTTTTGGGAATAGAGGGTTGAATTCGAAGATAGATGAATCCTGTGTTCGGGATATGATAATTAAATCATGAATCGAGTTATCGCGAAGTAGAAAAAATTTCCTTGATTGAAATTCCATCCCGTCATACATTTTGTACAACTTGACTAGCGCGAAACAGGAAGGACTTAAGCGAAAATAAGAACTTTGTTTAAATCAAGATATAAATTCAAAAATCTAAAACAGCAACAGTCTTACTAATAAACGTGTTGTAAAAATTACACGACCGTTTTACACCTGTGTAGGCAAAAACGTTACCAATAAACGCTGTGTAGCAGATCAGTTGGTCAACGACTGTGTATATTCAGTCACACCACTGAGACTGAGTTTCCTATCGATTTTGCAATCGAAACTTTGAGTGCTTTGAAAATAAATTTTGATACTCGTTTCTCGGACTTTGATGCCATTGCGAATCAAATTAAGATTTTTCAGAATCCTTTTGATACTGACATTGAAAACCTAGCCCCGGAACTTCAAATGGAAATGATTGATCTACAGTGCAGTGATATAATTAAGAACAAATATCAAAATTCATCTTTGTTGGAATTTTATAATAGTCTTCCACTGATACAATTTGATAATTTGCATAAATTTGCTCGTGGGCTGTTTTCTGTTTTTGATACAACTTATTTGTGTGAGAAGACCTTCTCCAAAATGAAGTACACAAAAAATGTTTACAGATCTAAATTAACTGATGAGCATCTTAAATCTCTTTTAATAATTGGTACAAGTAAAATTAGTCCACAACTACAAACTATTGTCAGTAGAAAATCTCAATTACATAAATCTCATTAGTATTTCATATGTCATTATGCTTGTTATAAGTTATGTTTTTATTTAAAATGTATAAAATGTTAGTTGGATTCATTTCAATAATTTGTTAGTTATTATATACTGAAGTTAAATTTTCTGCATATTATACATGTCTTTACTCATTACAATTCTGTGTTTCTTTATCCAAATTATCACAAAAACAATAACAATAAGCCTACAACAATGTTATGAGTAGTTAGCCCATGACCATATCAATGTAGATGTCATATTAATAATTATTCAACATAAAATTAGAATACTTCAGTAAACTAAATTTAATTTGCTATAAAAAATATGTTCTCTAAAAGGAGTTTTCAAGTATGCTAGCACTCCGCGGGCCGGACAAAATCTGTCCGCGGGCCGGATGTGGCCCTCGGGCCGTAGTTTGGAGACCCCTGATTTAGTGTACGCTTGTTGCAACTACACAGTCGTTATAAATCGTTTATTAGTAAGATTTTCAAATAATTCTGCACTGGCTTTGCACGGTGTGTAACTAAAACACTGGTCAATGGGTGTGCAGTAGATTTTTATTAGTTAGACTGTTACGGCGGTACTAATAACGAAAAAGTAGCAAGGTTGAACCATGGAAAAGAGTGACTAAAACCTAACGGCCAAAAATCTTACTAATAACCAAGTTTTAAAACTTCTATTTTATTCCATGGTTTATATCACCATGGTAACGCTAAACCATCCGGTCCCCTAGTTTAGCGGTGGAATAGCGAATTCGTGAGCTGTCAAAAGTCAAATAGACCGCGCGTGTTGTATATATTTTGTCATTTTTAAAGAAATACTTTTTTTAATTATGGACAACAATCTGTTTGATTATAGAATCGGCGATTTTGAAAGATCGTTTCAAGAAATAGAGCAGGTGGAAACAGTTTTAGACGCAAAATTTATAAGGTGCGTTGTAATCCGTTTGTTGATTACGACGACATTAATTTTAGAAGAAAGTACAGATTTTCAAAGACAGGAGTTAGACATCTCTTCTCGTAGATTTATTTGGAAGAAGGCTAATAAATGAAGATATTTATTTTCCATTGAAATTGTTTAAAATAAATGTAATAAGTTAAATAAGTTATGTTGTAATAAGTTAAATTATTGGGAACCCAACCAAAACGTGACGATACGTAAACAGTAAACCATCAAAACCATGCAATAAACAAACAACAATGACAAACATAGAAATACGATTCTCGATAGATGTCATAGATGACGATTAATAAAGTCATAGAAAATGAACAAAAAAAGCATAAAGTAATGAAAAATTCCGAAATTCCCGTTAAATGGCTGCGTTCACTCAACATTCATTCCGTATTCCATGGTTTACTTAGTCCTTGTACATTTTTACATTATTAGTCAGAACCCACTAAACCACGAATTAGTGCCTAATACGTGGTTTACGTAGTGCGAGGTTTAGTTGGCTAAAACGAGTTTTAGCGAAAATGTTATTAGTACCGCACTTAGTGTTTACTTCATATTCAACAACATTTTTGGTAAATTACAGTTTTATATCTAAATAAAATAACGGATAATGAGGGAATCCCGTAAATTTCAGGAGGACTTTCGGAATTATTTTTAATCGAGAATTCTCAAATCTAATGATTCTAGAACTATGAAGCTGTAGACAATACTATAATACATTCCTGTCTTTAGTTTTAAGACGATAATGTCAGTATTGGCTGAGTAAATGAGTGAGTGAGATGGGTGGTCAGCGCGCTGGGTTAGTAAAAAAAAGGAGGACACGCCAGTGCAACTCATCACAATTGAGTGCCTGTGTGGTCTTAATCACTAGATTTATTTTAGTGAAACAAGATATCTTTCTTCCTAAATCCACCAAATTCTCAAACTCCGTGTGCACGTGTATTGGATGCTAAATATTTCCCAAACATCAAATACCTCTTATAAAGGTGTACGTAATTATAATAATGAATGAGTAGAAGGCACAAGCTAATGCTAATAATCTAGGATTAATAATCTTTTGATGATGCTTGGTTTACGGCCATAATATATATTATTACATACTTACATAATATATCGGTTAACGAGTTTACATACGCCATCTCGTAAAACATTGTCGTTATTAGTCAAGGTAGGGAACATACCGTAAACTCTACGTATAAACTTGATCAAGTGATTAACAAATATTTTCAAAGCATAGCAAACAATATCGAAGCTGGGAGTACTTCTTTATTGCGACGTCGCTTAGTAATGAGTATAACTAGAATAATGTGGATTTAATGCTTCGGAAAGATGAAAGTTATTTTGTTTAAAAAATGTTAAAGGTACTTTTATGATTTTTTTTTATTACTAGTACTGATTTTGAGTTGTTTTGCTAAATACGGACCTTCTTATTTTCCTCGGCAATTGTCCCACATAATGATGGGGTCTGCTTTCTCAATCTTACGATTCCACGGTCCACGGCTCTGCGCATCAACTGGGATTATTTTGCTCAAAACGGACCGAATAAAAATAATCCTAGGACTTAAAAATATGTAGAAACTCGTATTTTGTAAATGGTTGAAAATCTTTTTCATTTTACATGGACGAATAATTGGGAATAATTATACTTGTTCAATTTTCAGCGTTCTTAAAACGAGATATTCAAGAAAATGGCGGTATAAAAATCAACATATCGTATTTTTGTTATGCAATGCAAAAACAAAAATACAATTTTTATTTTTTAATTAAAATTATAAATATTCAAAATAAAATATGCAACAATATTATCAAATTAAAACTAAAGATTATCAGACGAGCAAATAATGCGACGATGAACAAATGCAAATGAGGCAAACATGTAATCAAATTCATCCAGAAGATGCGCAAATGTATTAAAATATTACTGCTCACACTGAGAGCTCACCGTCAAGTAAGGTTGGAGAAAAAGTTTCTTCGCATTTTATATGAAAACTCAAGACATTCTTTTTTTCAAAGTTTATTTACAATTAACTAAAGAATATATGTACCATTTTGTTCAATGACATTCTGCCATCTTGTAGGTAGTGACATGATCCCGTTGCTGTAGAAATTTTAGAACTTCTGATAAAAAAAAACGCGACAAGTAATTTTAGCAGTCCTCTTGATGTCAACCTGCTACTGCCTAAATAATTTTTGCGGAGTGGCTAAAGCTGTGTGTTGTCTAGCGTTATCGTGATGAAAGACCACACCCTTTCTATTGATCAATTCTGGCCGCTTTCTCTCAACTTCTTGCTTTAATCTTATCAGTTGCTGACAGTAGAGATCCGAATCGATGGTTCTACCCGGCGGTAAAAGCTCATAATGAACAATGCCCTTCCAATCCCACCATACACACAGCATCCCCTTTTGCGAGCTATCCCGGGTTTTGCCACAATCTGTGAAACCTGACCGACCTATGACCACGGACTTTTTCGCACGTTATTGTCGTACGTAATCCAATTTTCATCACCAGTTATCAATCTCTTCAAAAACGGTTCGGTTTTATTACGTCTCAATAAAGAATCGCAAATGAGTACACAGTTCATTAGGTTTCTTTCAGTGAGCTCATGTGGCAACCAAAAATCGAGCTTTTCTTTGTATCCAAGTTTTTTCAAATGGGTCACACTGTTTTGTGGACTATTCCCAGTTCTTCATGTCGTAACAGACTACTGATATGCCGATCTTGCTCCACTTTTTCAAAAACGGCGTCCATTTTATCCGAAACAGGGCGACCAGAGTGAGGTGCATCTAAATCAAAATTCCTGGATCGTAAACGCTTTCTAAACTTTGAACTTTGCGTTACTCTTCCTGACACTGAATTATGTCCATAAACGTCTCAATTTTTTTTTCGCGGCTTACGTTGCATTTTTTCCTTTTTTGTAATACAATTTTAAAATGCATCGAATTTCATCATAAACGATTCTTCATGATTCACTGATTTTGACAAAAAGAAAAACAAACGAAAAATAGCTAGAAACATCATTTTACTAATTTGGTTCTTTTTTTGAAATGAAACCTTTTAAATGTCATCAAAACCAGCTAGATGCAAAATATATATCATTACAAGTTTATACATACTATATGCGAAAAAATTTTCTATCCGACCATATTATTATTTCATACCAATTTATATGAAACAATATAAATTGGTATGAAATAAAAAAATCTAAAATAAAGTTAACCAAGTGCGACAATAATTATATAAAGTTTTCAAAAAACCATTTCTTTTAAATCCTATAAGTCTGTAAATTCAGAAACAATATACACATTAATTTTCGGAAAATATTCTTCATTGTAACGAAGTTAAAGAAAATACACTAAAGGGCGCTTGAAGAGGTGACGAAATTGATTTCGAGTAGAGGAACGCAAATATTTAAAATCTAAAGACAGCTTTGAAATTAATACAATGCCTGAAAGTTCTTTCATCAAAGGAAACTTAATTTTGAAGTCTTGTAGCTCATAAAATATTAATGAATCAAACCATCCACAATGAAACATTTCCTTTCGAATACCCAACAAAGTTTTTAGCAAAAATTTAATTAATAAACAATAGTCCACTTACAGAAATTTTTGCCTTTCTCTAATATTCTGAATAAATGTATAGGATGAAGCTAATGATATTTATGCCCCTTATTGGCACAAGCTGGACCCGAAATTTTAATCATAACATACATAAAGTAACATTGCATTATCGTAGGTTTTGACGCGAAAGAAAATGTACGAAAGACAAAATAGATGATAGATATTTAGCGTAAAACTGCCAAGTTTTTTTAATAAGAAACTAAATTATCTCATCATCGACAAACCATTTTTTTTGCTTTGTGGTATCATTTAGTAATTAATTAAATGAAATAAAACACAACTTTGTGTGCATCACTACAATTATAACAATAGGCGTGATGACAGTAAGAAAAAATCATTGAAATTATGATTTTATTAGATAAAATATGTTATAAAGATTTGAAAAAATATATTTATTTTCATTTTAAAAGAGCGAATAATATTAATATTATTAAAATAAAAATACAAAATATGTTTGTCCGCCATTTTATGTGAAACACCAATCAGAGCGCATGACGTCACCATATTGTCACTGTCAATTGTGTTTGTTACTGTCAACTGTTGTGTTGTTCGAAATGGCTATTTTTTTCATAACAAGCTATATGGAATATGCTGCTTATTTTTAACATGCTATTTTTATTTATTGATTTATTTGGTTTATTTGGGACAATAAACCAAATAATATCGCTATCCGCTCTATTGAATCGTTGACGTATCTGTTATAACACGCACCGAGTATTGTAACGTGGTGGAGAATATTTAACGTTTCAGAAATAAATAACTTGGTGGCTTTCATTGCTTGATTATAAAATAAAATGATGTAATTATATTGTTTGTGGGAGTTGTACAGTGTTACATGAGGTTGAAATGGAAATACACAGTGTATTATGATGAATCTAATATACATATGGGATAACTGTTATGATTCATATACATATTATGATTAATATATTAAAATATGTAATAGGTGTGATGACTGTAAGAAAAAAATCATTGAAATTATGATTTTAAAAAATAAAATAGGTTATAAAGATTTAAAAAATGTTTTTTTTTTAATTTATAGGAGTGAATAATAATAATATTATAAATATAAAAATACAAAATGTGTTAGTCCGCCATTTTATGAGAAAAAACAATCAGAGCGCACGACGTCATAGTATGGTCGCGTCAATTCTTCTGATAGTCTTCAATACAATATACGCATTAATTGTCGGTCTGGACTATGTTTATTTTGGTGTTATCGATATATTAATATTTTAATTAGATACTTAAAACTAAAACAAATTAAATATAAATGGAACAAGTATTCATCAAAGCAAATAGTTTCAATTTACCTAGATACTCGCCTACCTATCGGGGGACACTATGGGCCGGTATTACAGTGTCAGTTTAAGAGCTAAACTCAAGTTTTACAAAAATATAGCGTATTACAGTGTCCGTTTAGACGTAATCTTCCCTCAAATACGTCACTAAAACGACAAATATTTAACTCAACGTTTCTGGCAGATTAAGTACTTAACTGTGAGTCAACTGTCATTTGCTAGGCAACTCGTGTAGTTTCAGTTTCTATCACTAGAGGCGTTAGGCAACGTGTGTAGTTTCAGTGTTGTATCGAAGGTGGCGCCACACAACAAAACAAACTGACAGCCGTATTGAAACGAACACGGGCATTTAAAAGCATTATTTTGGTGAAAAAAATTAAATTTACCATGTTGGATAATAAAACAATGGTATTTAAAGTCGTAGCGTCCCGTTTTGTATTTCGTATTATTTGAGGTTATTTAAATTTGACAGATAATAACCACAGAAAAAGTGAAATATGTCTATAATTGAAGATTTAGTAACTGACATGTCATATTGCACTGTAATACGGAAATGGATTCAATCTCCCCTTAACATTAATCTTGAGTTTGGCAAACTCAATGAGTTGAGGGCCGACTGTAATATCGGGCCTATGTTAATTGTATTTTGTATGTAACTTAGTTTTTATTGAATAAATAAATAAATAATGAACGCTCGCAACGTATGGTAAACTAATTTAGTTTTAGTATTCTACAATTTTGTCACGCGATGGTGAGCTGACGAACGTTCGACATGTTATGATGCTGGTCACTGCCAAACTAAACTAGCAAGCTATATTTTTTTCATGCAATGAAGCGATTTGCGAAACGACGGCGATTACGCGAAGCATGCGTTTTAAAACATGGTTACAATTTTAGCAGCATACGAATTATTACATAGCGCTCGTTATTTGTATTGTGTTCATAACAAGCTATATTTATCTGCTATCGTTATTTTTAGCAATAGCAGCCATAGTAGTTATTTTTCTGCCTGTCTTAACTACTCTTAACTAGAATGGAACTTTTGATGGTCGGATATTTCTTTGCGTCGAACAAAGACTTTTGTTCATCAGAATTTCGAAACGTAAAAACTTAATAATAAGTACATATAAGTACTTTATTTATCTGTAATTTAAATACAACTTACATCTCGAAAATCGATAAAATATGCTCCTTCTTCTCTCTACATTATGTGTTCATAAGCTAAAAACATACGCGGGAAACTTATGATGGCCTATTTTGACGTTTGGACATTAATGAAGTTCTTTATATGCTTATTGCCTAAATAATGGTAAATATTATATTATTGAGAGCTAAAAGTGGGGGAACAAATACTGTACTTCATTGTAAACGCGTACTTAATAAAATTCACTTGTGTCTCGCCGTGCGAAATTTAATCACTTATTTCTCTTTTTTTTCGCGTGGGACGAAAACAAATACCTCAGTAGGTGTTTTTTTCGTCGTGTTTGTACATTTAGGGACCGCACAACACTTATGCACTTTTGAATTGATTATAAATACACAAATCGTCTTAGAACACATATATTACATATAGTAGTGATATGCAGTTTACGATACCATGACGTCACCGTCGGGGTCGGCAGCCGCCATGATACTACAAGCTTTTTTTGGCGTAAATGTCAAATTTGATTTTAAAATGGCGATTTTTGCTACTAAACCTTTATTTTATGTAGAAATGTATATATATTTGAAAACAGTGAATGCGTAAAAACATCGTGAGATAGTTTTTCAAAATTAGTCATCATGCCTATTATATATTATGAATGAAAATTCTTCTAAATTATCTAGTTGCGGTGTTTCGTCGTTTTTCGATACTAAAAAATGAAAAAAATGCTGTTTTTTTTATTTAATTAAATTTATAGTACACATATAAAAAAAACAATAAAAATATAGAAAAATATGCACAGTAAGAAAAAAACATATTTCCCTTTATCAGAGTGCAAGCACTCGTGTGTAAAGACAGAGTTCAAGACATTTAAAAACACAAGACACAAAATATTAACTAATTTCTCGATAGATGGCGTTACAAAAAAACATATTTCCCTTTATCAGAGTGCAAGCACTCGTGTGTAAAAGACAGAGTTCAAGACATTTAAAAACAAAAGACACAAAATATTAACTAATATCTCGATAGATGGCGTTACAAAAAAAAGATTTCTTCGTTACTTCATAGATGGCAATAGTATAATTCCTTATTTTCAGGCCAATTGTTACAAATTATTCAAATACATAGGAATTTCAAAATTTATATTGATAAGGGAACTCAATAAGAAGGCATAATTGGTGAACATTGAGCAAGCGCATAAAGTGATCACGCCGATGACAGGGCGTAAGCCCTGCAGGTGCCTTATGTTCCTGGTTCTTCTATAATATCCCAACTTCGTCTCTATTGAGATGTTAAAAAGTTTGTCATTAAAAATTACAAAATATATATATACAAAATTATTATCACTAGTTGCATGTAACACATGAGATCCAACTGTCGATAGCGATAGTATGTATAGTTGAAGAATATGTACCAAACTATAAACCCATAGATACAAAATATTGAATATTTTCAGATATTTTGTTTTCTATACAACATATGTAGGTATGTATGTCAAGATAGGATAGTATGGAGGAAGATCCTTTTTCCTACCCAGAATATGCAAATTGCATGATGGTATGTATGTATGTTTGGAGATGAAGTATCAAACTATCAAGTCTTCTTACATATTGTGTATAGGCGACTGCCATACAAAATGTATGAAGCGATGTCGTCACTAAATTCAATTTTTAAAAAAATTGTTAAAAAAAAATTGAGATCTTCTACTACAAAGTAAATATTTTTTATAGAAAATTAAATTATCTAGTTGGGGTGTTTCGGCTTTTTTCGATAATTGTAAAAGTTTTGGAAATATAGGCAGTTAAACTCATAAATTTATCATAAAAAAAATATTTTTCTTAATAAAAAATGTTTGAGAAACCCTGGAATTTTTTTGAAAAAACTAATTTGAGATTTTGTATTTGTCTATGTTTGTACCAATTTTCAGCGTTCTAGCTTTTATGGTTTCTGAGATATATGGAAAAATAAAATAAAAATTCAAAAGTTGATAACCCCTGACTGAAACAAAAATTCAAAATTCCGAGTATAAAAGTTTTGTAGGCCTGTAACTGTTTATATATTCTGAAATTTTAGGCTCTGTAAATTGAGCGGATCAAAAGTTATAAGGGGGGGACGGACACACAGACACACACACACACAGACACACACACAGACACACACACAGACAAACACACACACAGACACACGAAATGTTCTACTCCGAATTCTGAGTAAATCCGTGTATGGAACATATATGCTGCGAAGCCTCTAAGTTGGTGTTTTTTGACTTCAAAGTTGGAAAATCCATGAAAAAAGTAGACCTCTCCATACAATTCTCGCGTATTCTGGCTTGATACATTGTCGATATGTTAAGAGAACAAAGTTCTCCTGAACAAATCGACAGTTGGAATACAAAAAGAACTTACAAATTTAATAAGTTTATTTTATTTTTTATTTTTCTTTTGAATCATTATATTCAGTTGCCAGACTCAAATTTGTGCTGTGAAAAAATTGTATGTGTTAACGGGGTACACAATTGACCCACTATGTTTTGTCTATCACTTGCCACACGTACAAAGGCATAGTGCGACCTTCCTTTGTCTTTATGTATTTGAAATAGCACATTTTTATAAATATTTTTAAAAGACAGCACTTGAAAATCACGAAATAGTCACGTAATATTTTTTTTTCTCAGTTAAAAGCGTTTGAGTAACCCATAAAATTTTTCATAAAAACAATTTTGAGATATTATAGTCGTCAATATTTATACAAACTATCAGCATTCTGGCTTTTGTGGTTTTTGAGATGTCTAAATACAAAGTCAAATGTTGATAACCCCTGACCAGAAAGAAACTCAAAATTCTAAGTATAAAATGTTAAAAAAACTACGTGTTTTTTCTGCACCGAATTTGAAAAAAATATATGAAAAATTTAAACCAGGCCATACAAAATCTTTCAGAACTTGACTTTAAACTACATAATATGTCGATATGTCAGGATAAATAAATTCTCTTTAACAAATCGACAGTTGGATTAACTCATTAAATATCGAACAAAGCACCGTGATTGTAAATAAAGGAATACCACAAAGTTACGGTCAAAACATGATTAAACTATTTTTAACTGATGATCTTCAGGGATAAAAACTGGAGGCGAATAATGCTTGCAAAGAAATAAGAGTGGGGCTAGGAAGTATCAGCCTATCCTAAAATAATACGGTAAATATGTAAAAAAAAATGGTTCAAGAAGGCGACGGACAAAATATAACTATTTTTTTAAGAAAACCAAACAAAATGCTAGGAAAACCAAGCATTGCTTATGAATATAGAGTAAAGAAAATAGTAAATATTGATCCATTCTGAGAGATTGTCAACAAAGACAAAACACAATAAATATAAATTGGATTGTCATCGGTGTTTTCTGTAAAATGTCGCGGCATCCACGATCGCAATAGCAAAAACGGTGTGATCTCGTTTCGGAACGTTAAAAGTCGTAAATAAAGTGAATAAAATACCAACTGTTAGACAAGGGACCGAAGCAACAGATGTCCATGTGTTGGGTTAAACCAACGGCAGTTTATTTTACTGGAAAATTTTTACTACCACTTACTGAATTTTTCTTTATCACACGAGGTGATAAATAGTATACTTGAAACAATCCAGGTAAAAAACATTTGGATAGTGATTTTATTATCACGGTGTCATCGTAAGAAGGGATGATGCTGACTGAAAAAATGATGAAACTATTAAGTAAAGTAAATTACGTGGAAATCGTATGATTTGATTCGACGGAACGATTAAATTGGATCGATCCAGTAGGAACTAACAATTCAATGCCAGAAGAGATCACCGTTTTGTGCAAAATGAGAAAATGGAATTATCTACTGAAAAAATCAGCTAGGACCAAATAAATCAACTAGCGAATTAAACGATTCTACATCACAAAAAAGGCTATATAACATTTTTTGTTGTTACCTAAAACTGTCTCCTCATAACCAGCTGTCTTCTCACCACCACCCGTAAACACAACAAAACAACAAGTACGATAAAATAGAAAAATATCGTTTAAGTAATTCACTATGAGTTGGGTAGCTTGAAAAAAGATTGGCCGCCCAATAAAAGTTATGATATGAATGCACTTTACTTATGATAGAAAAGTTTCAAAAAGACAAAGCTGTTGGAATCTGACCTAAGGAGAATAATAAAGCAACCGTCATTTTCGTGATTGCGGTTCATTGAATCACAGTAGCCTTTGAATAGTCCCAACGCTGTGGTGGCTGTTCCATGTTCCTACATTAATTAATGTTTTATTTGTAAGTTGTGTGCTCGGAATAATAATATAATTACTTAGGCCTCTTTTATACACCTAACGTCGGTTCCCTTGCCTATACAGACTCCCTTTGCCACAACACTGAATACCTCCTTTCTTCCTATAAATCTCACAAACGCGGTCGAGTAATAAAGGCGTATTATAGCAATCAGGTGTTGTCTATCTACTCTTAATTACAATATAAACCTACTTATTTGATAGACCTACGTTTGTATATCTCTTAATATACTTACTCGCTCGAAGATATAACTTAAATGAAAATTTGATTTGAAAATCGTACAGGCAAGGGAAATCCATAGAAATAAGCAACCATAGAAGCATAAACATCTCGAAGTAATCTTAATTTGAAATTAATTGAACGTTAAGAGACGTACTTGAAAACTAACCAAGCAACTTATTAAAGCAGGAGTTTGAAATAGAATTGAACAAATTCAATATAAATCTTAATAAGCATTTTATAAAACACGGGGTGAGTAGATGTGTGAAACGGGTCGGACAACATCCATCAAAAGGCAGAACACGAACAGCATACGAAATAATTGTTTCAAAATGGCCCGAAGAAGATTAAGGAGATCTAAAAAAGATAAACTGTAGTGACGGATTATTGGGCTTTGATAAAGATAAACAAAAAGGATGATTCTAACGAGAATAAAATACTACGTTTTTCTCTTCATTAAACGGGTTTCAAATTCTGGAAATATAAACGGATCACAATAAAGAACATATATTTTTAAAATATATGCAAAATTAAAAAATATAAAGCACATGTAAAATCCTAAACATTGGATTAACCCACTATCACAAATCTAAGGGTCGTGGGAAATTCAGAAAACCTAATAATAATTCATTTTATTTTGTAAAGCTTCTCAGGAAAAGTCTACAAGACTGCTGTAAGACCGTCAATGATTTATAGCGCCTAGTGCTGGACTGTTAAGAAGGTACGAAAACAAAAACCCACACCTACGAGGTGAAGATGCTTAGGTGATCCGGAGGTGTGATAAGGCTAGATAGAGGTAAAAAGCGATATATCAGAGGCAGCTTCAGGGTGATCCCAGTGACAGTGACTGAGACAGAATGACCATAAGATGAGGCATGAAGATCATGCAGTGCATACTGTACTAGTAGTACAGGAAGGCAGGAGAGATAGAGGTCGACCCAGACTCACATGGTGGGGTGGTATGGAGAAAGAATTGAGAAAGGCACAACTACATGAAACAATGGGCATGAAGGCATCGTTTTGATTTGGGCATGAAGGACAAACGAGGAAAAGAGGAATATAGCTTCTCGGACATCTCCAGAGGAAGCCAGGCAGGCTGACCCTGTGGCGAGAAAAATCAAAGATTTTATCGAATACCATTACTGCCTCCCGCCGGGTCACAAACAGTGCAAGCGCACTTGAAAGTCGCTGAAGAGATTGAGAATGGGCAGATCTAAAGGCAATTTTAAGACATGGGGGATCCCAGATGATGACTTCCTCTCGTGTGAATGCGGTGTTTCGCAGACCACAGGCCATCTGCGATACTGCCCTGATAGCCTTGCTACCTGGTCGCAGCGCTCTTTAATACTAAAACTAATAACGAGTAAGAAAGAGATAAACAAAAAAGGACGTAATTGAAGTGAGGAAAACGTGACAGATGAATGTCTTTGGGAAAAATACATAATATGTACTTCTAAACAAAGTCGATATTATGAGCTGGAAAACCAACAAAGATAAAGCCTATCAAGAACAATATTACAATACCCTGTCGTAGCGTGGGGGCTGCTTATGTTACACATATAGCTCCTATAGAAATTGTATTGTATTTTATATATTTTATTAAGATGTAAAAAAATACAATTTCTTACATCTAGTAAAATAAAAATAAATAAAAAAAAACAAATCAACATCGGATGACTATATGAACACCCACAACATAAAAATAAAAGGAAAACACACCACCACAATAGAAGACTTCAAACAACATGAAAAAAAACAATATAATAATAATGTAGTATGAAAACAAGCAAAACAGATATTATAGAATCTTAGAACATAATAATATATAAACAATAGAAACACACGATTTTTAAAAAAAACTTTTGTTTTATGTATTCAGCACCTAAGCGACGAAAAGCGGCAAGACAAGACGCCTCCTTTACACATTCAGGCAAATCTTTATAAAGTTGTAAGCCTTTTTAGTACACACTATTTTGTGTACCTGCCAGGTTTGTCTGCGGCAGTCTAAAGTCCCGCCTACTTCTCGTCGGGTATGCGTGAACTTCAAAATTGTACATAATATTAAATTGTATAAAGACTAATCATCAAAATAATATTAAAAAGACCAAGAGATTACCCTACTAATTTTAAGTACCAAGATTTTGCGATATTTTTAAGAAAATTTCAGCATTACAAATATTAAAAGAACCTGAATGTCACTTGTTTATAACAGAAAACCATACCAGAAACAAATATAAATATATACATCCAAAATTTAACACAACATTTGCGCAGCACCATTACACATACATGGCAGAACATTTTTTCAACAAATTCGCAGTGACATGGTGGGGTCATTTAAGCATATCAGCCAGGAACAAACTTCCAACGAATATAAGAGTCAAATCATGAACAGCTAGGTAACAAAATAATAAAAAAAACACATTAAAACATCAGAAAAAGGGTTGATAGAATCATGGGGTATAAATTAATTTATTGTTTTGATGTTATATGTGTACCTAAAGTTAAAATAATGTTGATTTTATATATTTTGTGTGTCTTCAATAAATAAAAAAACTCTGAAAATTGACTATCGCTTCAAACGTCAAGACATTGCAAAAATATTGGGTACTTACTTACACATTACACATCTTGCTTCAATTTGAGTTATGATACATCAAGAGTTCCGGAATCGAAATGTTAATTAAGCAAGGACACTTACCTGTAACAAAAAGAAACACACATGTAAGTAAAATGAATCAAATTCCGGTCTTGTCAAAACTCTTGACAAAAAAGGTAAGAAGATAGTAATGTTGCAAGATATGAACATATCCATAATCTAGAAAGACGAAATACTGTAGGAAATGATGTCAATTTCGGTGAATAATTAAAAACTACATTATTTAGTAGAACCAACAATTAAGTAACTACGCCCTTTGTTGATTTTACCAAGTGCTAATCCTCGGGAGGAAAATAAATTCATTCAGTAGCGTATAATTTAAATAACGCAATGTACATTCATTTGAATTAAGATCCAAAATGATACTACTAGTACAATAAAGTACTAAACCAACTGCCTTTCCTAGTCCTCCGTTCAAGGGAACGATCAAGCATCTATAAGTAAAACGAAAGCCGATTTAATGTTGATGATAAAAGGAAATGGAAACTGAAAATGGAACAGTTATTAAAATAATTTGGAAATTAGGTCATGGTACGCACAGACACGCAGGACATATTTGCAAATACGAGGTTTTTAAATTATGGATACAGGACACACGAAAAACAATGCTACGCGAAATATGTAGGAGTATATTATTATCCATTGCAGCAAGGATTTTCGTACACCACGAATATGCACAGATGCGTGTTATGTAAGAAAATTCTTTGATTCTCTTAAGAATGGACTCAACACTCTTTTTTTGGGGCCGGTCTTATAAACGTCCGTCAGTTAAACTTGTTAATTTTGTCGACGGATAATTCGTGGTGAAACTCCATTATACTAGGTATAAATGAAAACACTAATTAGTTTTAGTTTCACTATTTAATTTTAACAGTGCACTCTGACGATGATCTTCAGATCGATACCGGTCAGTGCCAGTGTTAAAATTAAATAGTGAAACTAAAACTAATTAGTGTTTTCATTTATACCTAATCCGTCAGTTAGATTTCAGACCAAATAAACCAAAATTTGATACAAATGCTCTATTTTTCGTCTTAAAATGATCCGTTAGTTAAAATTTAGCACAACTATATGGATGGCCATTACCGACGGTCGGACCACCGATTAACCGTTCGTTAATAAATAGTTATGGAAGGGTTGAGTTAACCACACTTGTTTTTTTATATTGCGGTGCATTTTTAATGTTACGAATATTTTGAAATACACTGTTTTATATTTTTTGGCTGTCTATATTGAAGTGGTCTTTTTTCACAAAAAAATGTCGTCCGACAGTGATCTTGAATAACCCAAACGAATTTGATAATAAGTTTGTCTGATGATTTCAAGTAATATTGACGACCAAACATTTTATTATTTCAACATGACATTGATGACACTGAATATTGTTTAATTTTATTTTATTTGCGCATTTATTTATTTAAAAAAAATAGTGAATATGTAATTGTAACACGTACCTACATATGCATTAAGTTTTAAATTAATTCCATAAATTAAGCATGCTTGTGATCTAGGTGAACAAAATCAATTGAGGCGAAATTTGATCCCGCGTCCACTGAATTACTAATCCAGCGCGCTAGCTAAATAATAGAGGATTATCACCATTTTAGTAAGTTTTGATATTGTTTGAAGTACACAAAAAAAATTAAACACTCTCTGTTTATATATTCCAATGACAGCACCGCTTTATCCATTACAATATATTACAAATCCATTGTATCCATTGTAGTCATATTAGATAATAACTGTCAAATATTGGCATACTAACGGACAGTTGAAATAGTTTTATAATACCTACTGCTGATAGTAATATTTACATAGGAACATCCATCCGTTAGTAAATCATGAACATATGTACTAACGAATATTTGGCCTTTCGTTTGTAAGACCGGACCTTAGTCGTGTTCTTCATTCCTGTAAGTTATGTATAATATCTTGGAATGCCGATAACGTAAAAAAACTAGTGAAATTTAATATGGGCACAATGTAAAATTCCAAAAATATTATAAAATAAAACAGTTTACAGAAAGCCAATTTATTTTGCAACAAAATCGCGAAAACAATAAAATAAAATGATGGATACAACAGAACTTTTCAAAATGGTACATGCCTATAAATATGTACAGTAATCGGATATCATCCCCTACATGTAGAGAGCCTTCAAAGTTGTCGCAAAACCAATAAATCTTGGGAAGCGGGACGAGTAAACAATAAATAAGGAAGTTTTTTTTAATTAAAACGATACTACTAGGAAATAACTTAAATATGAGACGGAGAAAAAATATTTTGATGTGACAAATATAATTATCGTACACTTGAGTTAGAAAACAACCAAGAATGATAATTAAAAAATACATTTTCAAATACATATTAATGAAAAATACATATAAATGAAAATAACGTATTCCCAATTACAGACATACAATATTTTCCCATTAAAAATACAAAGGCACATAAATATTAAAAAAAATGGAAACATATATCTTTGTATCTTCCCAATTTCAACGTAAATGTGAACTTGGTTTTGGTATCTTATAATTGATTCTTAAAAAAATGTTCACATAATGAGGGGATGTTCATTTAATAATTCAATATCTAACTTATATCAGGACATTTATTTTCATTCTAATAACGGCATCATTCTATAACTTATACTTTATCCCAGTTATTCTGTCATATTGCAAGTATAAAGAAATAAATGGAATGTCATCAAGGGGCAGAGAAAAAACGATACAAACCAGTAAAAATAATGAAATAAAGTAAAGTCAATAAAACTGTAATACAGAAATATATCACAATTAAGATGGACAAGAAAGATAGAATTCAGGAGATGAAAATTGGAAGTAGCGGGGAGACAGACGAACAAGACTATATAATTCAGGAGATGACATTAGAAAGAGCGGGAAAACACACGGACAAGACAGATAGAATTCAGGAGATGAAATTGGAAATAGCGGGGAGACAGACGAACAAGACATGTAGCCTAAAGGCCCCCATTCACGATCGTGCCATCCTGCCAAACGGCTAGCCATCACTCCAAAATGCGCTCGTGAATGTCAAATCCCGCGCAGCCCAATTGGCCTGACACACCAAAATGGAATTCCAAACGATCGAAACTCTGTTGTACTGCGAAAACAGCGCGCGGCGCGGCGCATCCTGTCGGCACGGCATGCTCGTGAGTGTGAAAACCAACGGTACATTGCGCCATCTCATTGCGCCGAGCTGTTTGACACTCTCGTGAATGCGAAAATACAACATTTTCTCTTTGTTTTTTTCTATTTATATATAAACAAACTGCTAAATAGCAGTTGTATAAAACTCATCATCAGAATTATAACTCATTTTTACTTTGACCGCTTGCGTATACTAATTTTGATGGCTCGATGGCGCGCCCGTGAGTGTGATGAAAATTTTAGAATGCTTCAAATGGAGCCGGTCCATATGGAACGACGCCGAATGGCACGATCGTGAATGGGCTGCTTTACTCTTGAAACACTCGAATCCGATCACTATGTCAAATTTCCATTTAGAACCTACCTACCTGTCGCCTGCGTGCATTCAAATTATTGACTATCACGATTAAAACTTACCTACCTACCGCAATATTCTCCGTAACAAAGGTAGGTTCTTAGCTAATCGGATCTATTTTAAATCTCCCGGAGAAAGAAAGAAGTTCACAAAGGCTTGTTCTATAACCTGATTACATACGTCAACAACGAATCAAAAGACGAGAGACAAACCTACCTAGATCGGAGGAAAAGTAATGATTGAAAAACTTTGAAACTTTATACAAATACGCGTCTCTTGAAAATTTCGAGAAACGTGAAATTATTGTAACGCTAAGAATAGAACTTCGACGTAAACAAATTAATACGATTCACATTCTTGAACAAACTCTCTTGAAGCCTCGCTACGATGGATGGGGAAGCACGAAACGCTAAAAGTAGCAATCGGGGGAAATTTTCAAATCGTAAACATATCAATTCGTCGGAAATTACTTGCCGAGTACTACCTACCAGCCATTGGAGTAAATCAATTAAGATTTTGAACATCTTGACGTGTAAGCACATCAGGGATGTAACGAATCTCAAAACCCACTGTTCTGTTGTTTGTTTTTAAAGTAGAAATAATGGGATTGCGTCCGTAAAGCAACATTTAATCGAATGTGCCGACCGCCGTGGCACAGATTGTAAGCGGTTTGGCTTCTGTGCGGGCGTGCTGGATTCTATCCACAGCAGAGGAGAAATTTATTTAAATAAATTTCTCACGCAAATATTGCTTCTCTGGGCTGGAAACACTAGTAAGTTGGAAGAAATTGCCATATGCCAATAAGCTCGCCACTTGCGCAGGGTTCAAGGTGTTATTATTCATCAAAGTATCTAACATACATGCATGCCATCACGGCATAATCCCACATTTGGGGTATTCAGAGACTAGTGTGTGGGTGTGCAATACTTTATTAAATGAAGCACGACATATGCGTGTATCCCTACACACCAATCTTGAACCACCTAAAGGGCAACATTCAAAGGGTGGTGAACCTCATAGGTATGTGTTATTTTGCCTCTTGTATTTTCGATGACCCGGCTCTTATGAGATACCTTAAAACAATTAATAATTCTATTATGATAAGGTGCATTTGGGGAAGATGCTCAGGGTAGAACGAAGTGAAGGAGCGCAGGAAGGATAGCTGACAACTCCACTATGTGGGATAAAAGCTTAGGAGAGAGAATGAAAGAACTATTCCACACTGGTAACTCACAGAAAAAAAATAATATTCTTCTAATATTTTTATTATTGCATATGCGCAAACATTGGATTTTTTTCCCTGTCGGGAGTCAAAGATATTTTTTAACAGATTTTTAATTATCTCAATAGAGACGAAGTTGGAATATTTATTGTAGGAGAACCGGGAAATCAAGGCACCTACAGGGCTTACGACCTGTCATCGGCTGGTTTACGTGATCGCTTTATGCGCTTGCGCAACGTTCACCAATTATGCCTTTTTAATGAGATCCCTATCAATTCAATTTTGAAAGTTCTATATATTGTAATACTGAAATTCTTTTCGCTTGAAAATAAGGAATTTTTGAAAATAAGGATGGCTGTAGTAAAAATTCCTTATTTTCAAGCGAAAAGAATTTCAGTATTACAATATATAGAACTTTCAAAATTGAATTGATAGGGATCTCATTAAAAAGGCATAATTGGTGAACGTTGCGCAAGCGCATAAAGTGATCACGTAAACCAGCCGATGACAGGTCGTAAGCCCTGTAGGTGCCTTGATTTCCCGGTTCTCCTACAATAAATATTCCAACTTCGTCTCTATTGAGATAATTAAAAATCTGTTAAAAAAAATGTTCTTCTACATCTTGTTTTCCTTTTGAAAGACCTATTTATTTATTTACGGTAAAAAAAAACGATTTACACAAAAAAAGTACAAAAACAAAAATAAGTAATATAATAGAAATTAAAAATGAAAAATAATAAGAAACAATTCCGGAGGAGGAAAAATAGAAAAAACTCAGGAGGAGGAAAAATAGAAAATATTACGAAAACAATAATAATCTCAGTTCGATTTTCAAGTTGTATAAGCTTACATAGAAAATGTCAGCAACAAAGGCATACTCATTTCTCAAACGATGGATTCTGGGAAACGGAACTGGGAACGGCTTCGGTCCTCATTATATCGCTATGAAATATTGATGAGTGTCTCGTAAATCTGTTAGGTATATGAAACTTAATCAATGAAATCAATGATGGACAGTCAAATTCAGAATATATGATCTTGTACAGGACAATCAAATGATCAAATCCGACATAATTCTTCTATCAATTGGTCTGTGATACAGAAACGATGCTTCCTGAGATGAAGAATTCCAACTATCTTTCCACCTCTAAGTCGATCTTCAAGGCGGCCGATGTCCAGACGGGATCTCATTAGCTGGGTCAATGACGGGATCTCATTAGTTGGATCTGGATCTCATTAGTTTAGATGGGTCGATGGCAGAGCGGTTAGCGCGCTGGGCTAATAATCTAGTGATCGCGAGTTCGAATCCTGCCTCGACCGATTTCGTTCGCCTAGCACAAGCATTTATTTGCTTATTTTAGGGAACGTAGGAAGATGTATATGTACTTGTTTAACAAGGACATATTCATTTAAAAAAAACTACATTGTATGATATCTACTCCACTGAACTAACTCATAAATTGTTGTATGAGATCAAGCGCACAACCGATGTTCGTTGAACAGACTTTGAAAGGATAAGGAATATGTTTTTTGAAAAAAAAACAAGACAAAGAATTAGGTATGTAATATATCGGGTTTAGGCAATATTCCTGTTTTACTGCAATGGGTTTGTCATGTGGGACCCGATGTTGTATTCGGGCGTTTCCGGAGTCGTTTCGTAGGGTATATAATGAAGTACTGAGCAGGTACTCGGGTGTGCTTTCTAGATAGACTTGGATAGTCATATCTCACTGTGTTCAGGTTCAATCTCTAATTTGTACATAACCGTTAATACAGTGTTAATTGTAATAATTGAATACGCGTGTATTTATTAATTGTAAAAGGTGTATCATAAAGCCTCCTCAAGTCAAGAACAGCACAAGGTATTTTGAAAGTACAAAGATATCAAATAAACATTTTTAAAACTTTTTAGCATGGACATTAAATTAATAAGCAAACGATAAAAACGTCTAAATTGGACTGAAGATATTTCTTCTAAATAAAAACGAAACAATGGTAAATTAAAGTTATTTAAGCAATTTAAGTATCAAAAATTAAATAAATACCCATAGTAAAAATGAACTAAGAAATTAAACCTTTTCGATTACAAAAACATCTTCAAACAAAAACGATAATTGAAATTACCTTATTATCTTACAAACAAACTTATAGATAAACTCATAAGATTTCAGGGACTTCTTCTTGTTGAGTGACTCAGGACTAAATACATTTTGAACGTTGACCTCAAACTATGACAACCAAACCTACTAGTGCTAATTTCTACTACTTGTGTCTGAACTTAATGTTATATGACCTCTACAATGTGGTGTCCAATGCGATAGTAAAAAAAAGGTTTTAAAATCGAACATTGATTAAAACGAGTGGGTTGTGGCCAACACTAAACTCTCCACACCATATAAGCGTTCACTTTTTCTTTTTGAAAGATTGACAATCTCAAAATGCATTTTTATTAAGTACATTTCTATTAGATTCTTAAAAAAATATAAGATTCCCAGAGGACAAACATTTTCACAATACACCATACACACAAAAACATTGTCACGAAACTCATAGTATGTATTTTCTACATGATACCTGATGAGAAATTTTGAGTAAAATTGCATTACTAGCAAGATGAGCATGTATGAGACAGTGTATCAATGTTGAAGAGGCGATGTATGTGTCAAGATAGAAGAATGCGGTGTTCGGTTCTCACTGCCTACCCCTTGAAGAAGATAGAAGTGGAGAGTAACATATACACTTGTCTATGGAGACACATACGTTATCAATATGAAGTTTATCACTCAATTTTACAGACCCATACAGAAGCTATTTTACTTCTGTTATATACATTTATCATACAAATATGAAATTTACTTCACATTGGTATGGTAAACCATAGATTATTTTCTTTGAATTTTGACAATCCTTGAAAGCATTTTTGTGTATTTTTGTTGTGTCAAAATTTCAAACACCATAAAAATACCTCGATTTTTAGACCGTGAGAGCATTTTGAAAATTTGGAAAGTTGAAATCATTGAGAAGAAATCAAAAGTTGTTTATAGAAAACCAAACAGCTCTATGTAGGTCTATGCACTTTACACATATAATGATGTTAATATGAAGTCGATCGGACTTATAGTTTGGGCTGTAGAGAGGACACAAAAAGTATAATCCGAACGCCGAACGCCGTACGTCGTACGCCATACGCCATACATACAAACACATAAAGACGAAACTCACAAAAAATATGCTTAAAAATTGTGAAATTAACTAGAGTCTACAATCTGAATCTACCCGTTTGCATTCTGTTTCCGGTTGGCTCTCTGATTGGTTGAGATCTCGTAGTATTAAGTCAAATGAGCTGTGAAATTTTATATTAAATGCAAAAATTAAAAGAATATTATATATTTAATTTATAATAATTTATAATTCAATTTATAAAGCAACTCGCTCACGCGAGTCGCTATTATTATTATACACAAACTTAAACCTAACCTAAGAATGCAGAAAAGAAACTCAGGGGCTAGACGCTACTGTGAAATTATGACTCCACTATTCCATAATGTGGAGTGTAAAAACTGATAATTCGAATATAAAAATAATTATCATTTCAATGAATGATTCACAAATGAAAATATATTAAATAATAATTAGCGGGTATTATACTATAATTTCGAATATTGAGTTTCGAACGAATAAATTAATAATAAATTATTTTTAAACGTAACGAACAAGAACAATGAATATTAACGTACGATTAGTGAATGCAAATACGAATTATGAATATTAATAAAAGATCCGGGTATGTTAAAATAAATTAATTATATAATAAGTTACATACATTCCCTATTGGCACATCTCGGTATTGTATCGGAATACGTACATTTTACATCCATACAAAAGTTTTTACATTCAGAAGTATTGGCGGGAATCTCACATCGACAATGACAAAAGTTTAAAATTGAAATCCATAATAAACATACTCTACACCAGAATTTGAGTAGGTACCTACCTCGCCACGACCGTTTGATAATGAAATACCAACCTATGTTTAAAGATAGAAGAAAAAAACTATTACTTGTCAATTGAACGCCCATCAAACGCAACGTGAAATTGAACATCAGCCACAAATTGAATATTTTTTTACTTCATTTCACACAATTAAATATAATTGTTTTGAGTGTCTTTGAAAATAATTATTATAGAGAAAAACAACAAAGCGTAGCTTTTGATAGAGTGTAAAATAAATTGATAAATACTTGCGTCTTTACAAAGAAAAGATTTCGTTAAACCGAGCCTTAAAACACCGCTCAAGTATTTGAAAGGTCATACAACAAACTTCAAGTGTGGTTAATTTCTCGGAAGGAAAGTTTTCCCAAGATTTGTTTTATTTCGAGCAGGGCGAATTTACTGAGAAAACAAACTCAATAATGGATGATTAAAGAAAATTCAAATCTCATTGACAGAAATATGAGATAGAAGTTATGTTGATTCGGTGACCTGACTGCCCTGAGATAATTCAGTGGGACCGGGTTCAGATCCATCATCGACCTATTTTCATACAAACAAATCGACACGCCGTTTTAATTTTTTGTGGTCGACAGAGAAAATCTGTTCAGTGTTGGAACTGTTGGAACAAATTCTTTCCTCACTTTATTCCTTTCCCCACCCATTCAGGCCTGACCATGTCAAGGCTGTATCGAATCAGTCTGCGTCCGAATGCGCTCCAGTCGAAACGTCGTGCGTGTGACATAATCTCGTGAATTATCGCAGCGAAGCGTAGTTTTGGAGCATATTGCCGGTCGCGAAGCATCGTGAAATTCCCGACGGCAATTGGAATTGGTACCTACCGGGCTGCTCCTGGAAGGTCAGAAGACTCGTCGAACCTCAAGACAGCAGAGGAAGAGAGTGTCATCTGGAAACCGGCGACGGAAGACGGTCAGTCCTTATTCCTTTCGTCACAATCCCGCGACCCTCATAGGGACGCGACAAAATCGTATTGGCCAAATATAAAGTTAACGTTTCAAAATACTTTTCTTATGGGCAACAAACCGGTACAATGTCAAAAATTAAATTAACACGTACCCAAAATCAAGTTGCCACATCCTGGAGATATCTCACAGGTCCACACTGAAAACACAATTGAAAAATATTCCTCCACCGAAAATTGAAACATTGACTTTGGCTCATGAGTAACCAACTGTGACAGGAAAGTCGACCTATCATGACATAAGCAAGTTGCCACATTCTGGAGAGATAATTATGTCTCACGGATCCACACTGAAAACACAATTGAAAAATATGCCTCCACCAGAAATCGAAATTTGGACATTGGCTCATGAATCAGATATCTAACTAACTGGGCCAGGAAAGCTGACTTATTATGACAAAATGCAAAATAGTCGGTTAAAGAATCTCAATCACTCGGAAGATAATAAACAAACATTTGGAAACTTGGGGGTCTATGTTGACAGTAAACTTTCCTTCGAGAGACATTTTGACCATATAACCGGTAAAGCTTACCGTATGCTAGGCTTTCTATTCAGAAATACCAAACAATTCCGAGATTATAAAACGTACATTATATTATACTATGCTCTTGTTCGGAGTCATCTCGAATACTCGTCAATTATCTGGAACCCTTCTTACCAAATATATAAAAACCAAATTGAAAGAATTCAAAAATTATTCATCAGACAATTAAACTATAGATTCAGTTTCTCAAATGTTGACGATTATCTCACTCTTCTTCAAACCTATAATTTAATGAGTCTCGAAAACAGAAGAACTCTAACCGATGCTCTGTTCCTTTATAAAATCATTAATAACTTGATTGATTGCCCCGAACTTACAAGCCTAATAAATTATAGAGTCCCTACTAGACCCACCAGACAGAACGAACTTTTCAAAATCACCACGTGTAAAACCAACTCTTACAAAAATTCATTTATCAACCGAAGTTGCTATTCTTATAATCAACTTTTTAACTCAATTGACCCTTTTCATCTAAATATTGATACTTTTAAAAAACAAATCCTTTCCGTATTATATTACCCCTTAACGGCTCCCTAACTTACTATAACACATAAATCCTCTCACACTCACATACACACACACTCACTCACACAAACACACAATCACACGCCATATTATACTAATTTTCAAAATATCTTTTATACTGGATAAATATCTTTATACTACTAAATTTATATTGGATTTTATTTTTTATTTTGTAAACTACCCATTGCTGGAGATAGGTCACCCGCACATTAATGTTGAAATTTAATGAATCATCGCACGGTCGTAAATGCAGTGCCGTTGTAGGTACCCACTTACAATACATTGATTTCTATGTGACCCCTTCAGTGACGATGTGGCTATATTTTCATTATTTTGTATTCATGCAGTTATATATATATATATATATATATATAATATATATATATATATATATATATATATATATATATATATATATATATATATATATATATATATATATATATATATATATATATATATATATATATATATATATATATATATATATATATATATATATATATATATATATATATATATATATATATATATATATATATATATATATATATATATATATATATGTATATATATATATATATATATATATATATATATATATATATATATTTTTTTTTTTTTTTTCTCTTATGTTACTTTATATTTTCATATTTACATGTTTTCTATGAATGCGTGTACGTGTTCTATGTGAAGTACTAATATATAATAGTCTGTAATTGGCTCAATTTATATGTAATTGTTTTATATAAAAAAAATTATACAGCTGTTGACTATTTATAAAAATAAATAAAAATAAAAATAAAAAAAAATTATTTGCGTTGTTTATATCCATACTTCGTATCATACGTGCTTCTTAACTGTCCCAACTTTATGCAAAAATAACTTAACGATTGTTGAAGAGAAAATTTCATATGTTCAAAATCACAAGGATGAATTCAAATCATAGTATTTTGTGAACGGTTTTTTTGACATTCCTAGTGGAGCTGACAGAGAGAAAAAAATACCACATACTCCTATCTCTGCAAACACTCATCACTTAACTCACACTCTCATAAATTTGAAAGATTAATTAGAATTATAATATGTTTCTTTCGAAGTATCATTTTCATTGTCATGCCATCTTTTTACGCTCGGGCGACCCTTGCTTTTCGCTTAGAACCATTACAATAGATGTGCCAAGTCAGACAATTTTGTCATAGTTGATTTAATATTTATAGAGAAAACATAAAAAGAAAGATTTAACAGAAATTGTATCACGATTTTACTGAAGAAGGATACAAAATGTTTAGTACATATATCATTTACAGGGGACTCATCATCGCTGACCAAAGATTTAGAGGAAATAGCTGAAATAGTAATAAAAGCTCTCATTGTTGACCGATCCGATATATTGTAAAGAACACATGCTTTGAGATTTACCAAGAATCTCGATTTTTCTTACTACAAAAGTAATCCTTATATAAGACGCTCTAAATACCCTCCAGTATATATTAAAAATTAAATACGCCGTTCTTATATCCTGGCATATAATGTTCAAAGTTCCACGAAGGGTATATGAAACAGGAAGGTTAATAACATCAGAAGCTAAAAATATATACTGGGTTTCTCAAAATAAAGTTTATATTTAGCGGATCGATTAAAAAAAAGTAAGCCGTGTATCGAAAACCTGTTTATTAATTATTTAAGTACACAATTTGGAAATTTATTTCTTAAAAATAATATCATCCAAATGCAGACCCTCGCGTTCGTAGCACTCATTTAATCGAACAGTAAAATACATATGACGGCTCGGCAGGTGGACTCAGTGATGGCTACCATTTCGTGATTACATGAAAATTCTTCGAAACACAATTGTTCGAATGCGCAATTGTACGAATAACAATTTTTCGAAAATCAGTTATCAGAATGACAATTGTCCGAAAGCAAATTATTCGAACTAACATTTGTTGGAAAACCAATTGACCGAATTTAATATATTTTTGTGTCATTATGTTGCCTCCTTTGACATATTTGTTGCCAGTAAAATATATCCGATGAAGACTATTATTACTTGTATTATTGTTGGGTACGTATGTATGCACATTTTTAATAACTGATGTTTGACAGCGCGGGATAGCCTCGTTTGTACACCAGATTTGATTTTGACACATCATGTATAGACAGTTTATCTAGTATTCGTACCAATTTAATTATTTTATTTTAATATTAAAGTTACTTTTTTTAATATATAATGCAACCGAAAGAATTGAATATAAGCTCTGAACTTACCTCTCCGAACTGTGCATTCCGCTTTCAATAAATGACAGACAATCATCACTTCGTTCTGCCTCTTCATCCATGGTTGGGAAATTAGTTGAAATAAACAGGGTGCACACAACTCATTTCGGTGATCGTGCATTTGCTGTGCATGGCAGGACCAAATGCATGGAATAAGCTCCCACACACCCTCAGACAAACCGAAAATATATCTTCGTTCAGGAAAAAACTCAAAACGCACCTTTTTCGCAAATCTTACCAGAGCCGAAATGATACAACGTAATCATTTTTTCAGCGCCCTTGAGGTGAGATATTCACAAAAACGGCGCTATATAAATTATCCAAATTTATTATTATTATTAACTGGCTCACGCCAGTCGCAATTATAACTACAAACAAACCTATCCAACCTATTTTTACCAAAGTTTTGTAGGTTTAGGTTTGAAAAAACGGTGTACATCCTCGGATATCTGACAACGCGGTGCGTCGCCATGTTGTTTATTCCATAGATTTTTATTATAATATACCTACTATGTAGATGTAGTACTCCGTGCAAAAAGTGAGTCATGGAATATCATGCGTTTGACGTTTTGGTTATTAACATATTTCAGTTTTCCTTACATTTCAACACATCCTAAATAACTTTTCTCTAAATCTAAATTAACAAAGTGTTTTTTACGACAAATAAATCCGAAAACAATTACGTAAAAACTGAAACGTCAAAAATCCCCCGGAAAAATGCTTCACTTCGATTCATACAAAATTTGCTAACTATATTATAATGAAAATCTATGGTTTATTCCTTTCACAATATTACCAACATGACGTCATAAAAATTCGAACAATTGTAAATTCTGATAATTGTGTGTTCGGAAAATTGTTTTTCGAAAAAATGTGATTCGAATAATTGCCATTCGTATAATTGATTTTCGTAAAATTGAGCATTCGAATAATTGTTTTTCAAATAATTTTCCTGTCACCCATTTCGTGACGGATATTTTCTTTCAAATGAGCCAGGGAAGTCGGTTTACTGGCGTAAACTTTAGATTTAAGATGACCCCATAGGAAAACGTCCATAGGGCTTAAATAAGGACTGCGTGGAGGCCAATTTATGTCACCTCTCCTGGAGATCAATTTGCCTAGGAAACAACTCACAACTACAACTCGTAGCAGAGATGTATTGGACGTGTGTGACGTTGCTCTGTCCTGCTGGAACCATGTTCTTTGGTTATAGCCAGAAAAGTTTTGCAGTTTAGGCACCAAGAAGTCGTCCACATAACGCTCTGAATACAAATGTATACAAATATATATTTTCTTTTGAGACACCTTGTATTAGAGAGCATTAGAATATATCAACAACACAAAGAGTTTTTATGGGATTCTGGAAAAGGCTTTGATGTATTCAAATGTAGTTGAATATCTAACCGATCGAGTTAATATTATGCGAGTTAATTGAATATCTTCTAAGGCCTCCTCCCAAATCCCAACTCCCATCCTCCACCACCTTTCATTTTAATTGTTTCCGATTTGAGATAATTTCGTTCAATGGAGCCGAACAAATCATTGTTATAGCACACGACATGACAAAGATCGGCTTGTGTACTTGGAAGCCCACAGATAAAATAATAATAATCTAGACATCTAGAGGAACATGATAATATGAATTGAGTCAAATGCGCACAAGAAGAATTAGATAAACAGGTACAAGATACAAATACTAGGCCAGACAAGGAGAAAATAAACTAAGCCAAGGGCTCCTAACCACCAACGCTACAAGTTTATGTTTTATAAATTTTACGTCTTGATTTTAAAATTTACAAACGATCGTTTCTTTTAAGACTCTTTTATACTATTTTAAGTAAGAGCAATACATGGAATAAAAAACAACGTATCCTTTTACAGTTTTTTTTAGACTTTTCTATCCCTCTCCATACCAACCGGTCAACCCGTCTACATCCATTTTCTACTTGCGTAATCTCTTTATGTCGTCTCTTAAGCAGATGTGGAGTCGTCCGGGATTTCATACATAAGATAGTTTCTTTTTATTCTAGAATATCAACACTAGAAATTTTCTAGAATGTTTAATAGTTAAGGTGTTTCGTTCGAACTACATTCGTTATTTAAATATGATGATTCACACATCAGTCTCAGTCATCAAATTCCATATCATAGAATATCCACTATTTAATAGATCTCATTCATTAATATATTAACTTGAACATTGAAAACAAATTTATTTCGACAAACGGCATTAATCTCAAACTATAAAATCTAGAATATAACTATTTTGTCCTATGTACCTAGCACCAATCACTTTTCTTATGATAGGTGGCCTAGATGATTAAAAAACACGACAAACAGGTTTAAACTTATCATTTTTCATTCCTGTATATAATAAAATATCGAACAGTAAATAAATAGAATTGCTGTACACATAAAAAAACTATATATAAAATTACTTGAAAACGTAAAACAATAATACAGAAAAACGTATAAAAATTCAGCTTTGTTGCACACTACAGAATGCAAAATTAAACGATGCAAGAGCAACTTGGAAATCTTTTGAAATTTGCCACGGATCTCTTAAAATTGTATGTTTAAATGTAAATACAAACACACAAAACTAAAATATAAAGTTTGTAGGAGTTATAAATTCTGATCGTGGATGTGTAAATATGTCAACATTGTCGTATCTGTAATGTGATTTGTTGTGTAGTTTGAGTGTTCGTGTCAGAGGAGAATGAAATCCTTGGTTTGTAACGTAATGAGAAACATACAATTTTTATTAAACGAAACATTTAAGTATATGGAAATACTTATTTACTTCTGAAAATTACACAATTAGTAATATCGCTCAGTTGTTAATGCCACGCACGGTCAAAGGCACGTTGAATATTATACAAAAATATACATACATACATACCATCACGCCATGTCCCTTACGGGGTAGGCAGAGAGAAACGAACGCCACTTACTTCTATCTTGACATACATTCATCGCCTCGACAACATCCATACATCGTCTTATACATGTTCGTCTGTTGTTCACGCTTCTAACATTTCCGTCTTTCAAAATGCCGTTCACATGGACGTGCCATCTCTTCCTTGGGCGGCCCCGACCTCTCATTCCATTCCTATCCGCAATGTATATTTTCTTCGTCAGGCGTTCCTCATTCATTCTCCCCATTAAATTTATTAAATTTTCCAAAATTTTAATTTGGTTGACAGTCATCTTAAGAAACAATGTATAAATACGATTTTATCTGCATTTAAAACATGTAAAAACAGACAAGTTATTATTTTCGCATCGAACCGAATAAAATTCAAATTTTATAAACGTTCTGCCGGAAACAAATAGCTTTATTTACTTTGTATGAAATAAAAAAATGTTCAATTTTATCAAAATATCAAATGAATCAAGCAGTAAACATCGGGTACACACAACTTATGGGAGTTTCAAAACTCTAAGTGGACGGGAAGTTGTTGAAAATCGATTGCGAAATTCCCTTACAGATAGACAACTGAAGAAGAGCGAGTAAAAAATATAGAAATTTACAAACGACTTGATAAGGTGACACCATCGGGTCGGTGAGCAACATCTGTATCTATAAATCTCCACGTTTTCCATCACAACGATCTCCTTGGCGTTATCACGAGCCCTTCTGGATTTCAAAGTTAAGAAACTTAAAAATATTAATAACACAATATAGATATTATTATTAACAACCGGAATGCCCCCCCATATCAGAAAGAAAGGTTCCAACCGTTGCGTTGGCCTCTCGTGGACTCCCACTTCGGTCTAGAGAAGAAAAAACCCTCGCCATCCCATATCGCGTAACTGAATATTATTCATCTTCATTTACCATTCGTGCTGCCCGGTTATGAAACGATTTAGCCATGGACATTAGAACTACCCCATCACAACCTTCAAATCTTCTGCCCCATCTCGGCTTAAACGCTCACTCTTCTTCTCTATTCCCTAACCAACGTAAATCTTATTCCACACACCTTCCCTTTTGACCGCTCCATATCCTCTCCTTTTCCTTTTGTTGTTTTTTTTTTTGTAACATATTGTTATATTTGTATAAGTGTTTTTATGCAATATAAACTGTTATGTCGTTTATAATGCCGAAACTTAATTTGTTCCTGTAACTTTGTTTTCAAATGGTTGACTTGAAAAAATTGCTTCCAGGCAATAAGTCCGTCAATTGTACAATTCAATAATATATGTTTGTACAAAAAAGTGTTAATAAATATACTGTAAACTGTTGGATCTATATGATCAATCAAAATAAAATACCGCGCAGTTGATGGAGAGATAGCTGCGGCTTGCGGGTGGGGCACACATCCTGAAAAAAAACGGCTTTACGAAAGAGTTTCTCCACATTCCTCAAACCTGAAATCGTACTGTCCATTCTTTAAATGATACCCGTTGACATTGCGATGAAAAAAAAAGTAAATCACAAAATTTTCTGTTTGGTACATTAAAAATGAAGTGTAAAAATTGTTGCGTATAATAAGAGGTAGCAACAATACAAAACGGCAAAGTGTCGATTCCAAGTCTTCCGAAAATTATTTTATCCCAAGTTTTTTCAAGTTGGCCTTATTAATTAACCAACAGCGTCGAATTTATTCCCTCTGCCTCTGAGTATCAAGTTTCAATAAAGTCGAACGTAAAGCGAGCGGCTCGGTTGTTCGCTATTTCCATTGAATTTGAGTATTTTTAATATTCCGCAGAGAACCTTTTTCAGCCCTGTTTCGGACTGAAAGGGTTGGCATAAATATTTATATTCAAGACGCATCCTGGCTCGACCCTGGTCGGGAACAAAGGAGGTGGGGAGAGGGAGGGGATTGCGATTGGAACAAAACAGCGTCCACAGGGGGGTAGTTGAAACTACAGAGCGTGTATTAATGACAAAATGGTGCCAAGGCAACATTTTGTAATCATATTAACTGTTCTAATCAATCCTGTATTGACATGAACCAATTTGTTTTGCTGATGTTTCTTTTGTTCTGTGTTGCTCCTTAGGGAAAGTTGCCACAATCTGGAGACTGATACTCACAGATCCAGATTGAAAAAACAATTAAATAATAACAATGTCTTCACATTTTTTCACATTTCACAAAGAGCCATGGAAAGGAGAATGCTGGGTATTTCGTCAAGAGATATAAAAACTAACTTGTGCATAAGAGAGAAAACCAAAATAACCAACAAAGTATAAAAGGTTGCCAACCAGAAGTGGAGCTGGGCAGGGCATGTCGCCCGACTCCAGATGGACTAAGAAAGTGCTAGAATGGCGACTTAAGTGTTGGAAGGCCTCAAACAAGGTCGAGTGGCTGGAGGCGGATGGATGCGGTCTGCCCAAGATAGAGCTGTGGAGGTCTCAGAGGGATGTCCATTACTACACGAAGCATGGTCTGAATAAGAAGAAAAGAAAAATGTCTTCACCGGGAATCGACCGGGGTGATAAAAGATGCCACATAAACTCTACTCTTAACGAGCTGGACTGGTTAAGGTGTCCATACTTAGTAAACTATAACGTGATCTTGGTGGTTTTCATTGTCCTCAATATGTGGCATACTTTATCAGCCCCGTAGACAAGCCTCACAGCTGGTTTTATAACCAGAGTAAACATATAATAGCTAACAATACTTGAGTAAACCTGCAAGTCTATATCATAACAGTAATCTAGCATAGATAGAAGTATTTTTAAGCTGTATAAGATGAAAAATACTGAGCATTATTTTTGAAATATGTAAATTGGACGATAATTTACTATGCCAGTGAATACCGAGGAATTAAACTTTTTTTTTATGGTTGTATAAAAAATGACAATGTTGTATTTTTTTCATGCATTCACCACATCTGACTTTCAAATGAAAGTACATCCTTGCCCATGCCCCGCCTTAAAGACTCTTTTAGACAAGGTGTAGGTACTGGGGTGGGACACAAATAACACCTTTTAAATGGGGTATTCTTAATCGTTCTCCATCTTACGTATTCATACAATGTCTCATACATAACGTTAATTTAGTCACCAGAGGGGACAGCAACAGAAAAATGGAACAGAGAATATAATTGTAGGTTTTATTTGACTGAAACAAAAAATATATGTAATTTGGTATAGCGAGTTTGTCATTTAATTTATAATTACAAGTACGATGTATGTTTGTTAAATAAGACATAAAGACCGTACAAAGAGGGTGTAGTTTAAAATTATACGCTTTTATTTCTAATCAGCTCAAAATATACGACAAAAATCAGAATGGCCGGAATAAATAGGACAACTTACAGATTTCTACAATGAACCATCAAAATTTGGACAAAGACACACAGATGTTTGTGAAAAAAAAACCTCTTAAGTGAATGAAACTTAAACAAATTATATTAATATAAATTGATATCATGTGTTTATCTACTGAGCCAAAAGTTCCGGGTGTGATGGAGTAAAAATATGCTTACGAATTTAATCATTATGAATTCAAACTTTATCACAATTACTTTCACACAGAGTAAAAATTAATCCTAGTGAAACTCATTGTATTCGTGATCCGCACAATATATGAAGAAACAGTCCATTAAAAATGTTCTCGGTTTTACTTTTGCTGTGGAATGTGAAAATAGGGATGAGAGTTTTCACAAGCCACCGCCACTAACTGTGAAAAATAATAATATATTAAAACAAATATATATGTACGATACGTCCAATAATAAATTTACCGGGGAAACTATTGTGAAATTGTTTGTTCTCCGTGTCACAAATAAATAAACGTAGAAAACAATACGAGCTAATACATCGCGAAATCAGAACCAGGAATTGAAAATTTTACATTGAAAATCGAAAACGTGTATCGGCTCGCATAAACAATACAACGATAACTCATAGACCAATAAACTGAGGACTAAGGGAGAAAATTTCCAATGAATATATTCAAAGAGACTTAGAAGTGCAGTGGTTAAATATACATAATATGATATTATATGCAGGCATCCAAATATCGCATTTTATTAAGAACATTAATAAATTTAAGTCTTAGAGTGAAACAATTGTTGGTATTCGAACGATTAAGGTGTTACTTGTAGAAATCTTCTACGTTCTTCCTTTATAGCCTTCGTGAGCAATAAATCTCAAATTTGTCTTCTGGGAGGAATGTTTGGTCAACCGGCGTAATCAAAACCATCCATGTTTACCCATAATATTGTGGAAGACCACATCTCGAAATTTCTTTCGAGCGCGCGCCTAGCGACGGCAAGTACATTTGTTTATCGCTAGGCCGAGTTCATCGCCCGCAACGTCAAACAAGTGACAATACTCCTCAACTGGGTATGACACTTCAAATAAATTAATCTAGAAAGTTCGAGGACATTGAACTTGCTACCCCAGCGCAGCACTATTTAAGGGAGTCTACACCTCTACACGTCGTCACTTCATTTCCGTATTTCCGTCACTTCGATTCGTCACATCACGCCGCCGTTACGACCACGCCGTCTCGCCGACACTTCAACTCTCGACCTCACGAGCACGATAGTACTTCACCATGCGAAGATTCGGACACTTCTAACACACCCGCTAACTCGCTCGTTATACCTACTCATCATGAGAAAAGTTCCTTTGTAAGTTATTTCATCAATTGTAAATTTACCCTTAAGCAAACTATTAATTGTGATCAATATACTCATTGTTACTTTTGACCATTCTTTCTTCTTCTCTCTCAACCACTGTCCTTGTGTTTTTATTTCAAATCATATCCACTTGGGATATAGTAAACTCTCTTTACTGGTAACCCCTCTGGTTACCACATATATTTAATAGTAACCACTCTGGTTATTAACTACTTTTGATTGGTAACCCCTTTGGTTACCAATCAGCTTTAATATCATGGATATAATTATCACACACGGGCTTTTCTAGATGTGATTTGTATGTTAATAACACAGAACAGTTTATGTTGTTTCAGAATTAAGGAATTTCGCTGTTTTTAATGTTAAACGACCTGTAGTGAAGCTATAATGACTGTAAAATGGAAAAACTATTTAAAGTCAAAGTAATATGGAAAAACTTGTTCCAATATTAAAATTTATAAAGTATGTAAATCTGCTATGAAGATGGTAAAAACTTTGTGTGTTTTCAAAGTAATAATACAATCTCCGTAATATATTTTTATCAAGTAAAGTTTTAATTTTGATTTTCCTTATTAACTTAACAAATAAAAACTGTACAAAGAAACGCGAACAACTACATATAAGTGGCATTCTTGGAAAATCAGGAGTCCATGTAGATACCTACAGGTACATATATTTAAGCTAAACAGCATAAAATTAATGAACACATACACCAAAGTTTTATTCCACAAAATTCAATTACAGTGATTGAACGTTTTGATATTATCAAGGTCTAAAATGAAACTAAACAATTCACAACATTTACATCGTTGCCATCTGTGTGTCGGAGTTACAGTTATTTTACAATGTTGCCAAAAATATGTATGATTTTTGTTTAAAATGGTTAGTATGATTTTAGACCTTGATAATGCCGAGTCACCTCTGCAAAAACGTTCGGTCATCTAAATAAAATTTTGTGGAAAAATACATTGGTATATTTGTTCATTAATTTTAAAATGGATATCCACTCTGTCACCGCTAAACCTTTAGAATATTTTTTTTCTTATTCTTTCCACCAAGAATAAAACACAGTCGAAATTTCAAGTGCTTTTTGATTATAGGCACTGGTACTGCTCTATCGAAGATCGTCATCAGAGTGCTCAAAGTGCTTTTAATGAATTAACAGTGAAACTAAACCTAGTGTTTCGTTCTATGGAGTTTCATCAAAGAATGCCCGTCGACAAATGAAATAAATGTTATATTCATCCATTTTTCAGATAGTGCAGCCACTCTTTTCGTGGGTCTTTGCTTCTATCTTAATTTCTAGCTGCGTAATAGCAATGAACGAGAAGTTTGCAACTTCAAGAATCTTCGCATATTAGGTATGGAAGGCAATCGATGTGTTAATGCAATTTTGATCCAATATAGCTGAGTGCACTTTCCCCGAGCCACATGTGCAGTTGAGCGGAATAGAAATCAAGGTACGAGAATACCTCTAGGGTAGGAATCGGAAATCATTCTCTCAAAATAGACACAACTTATTTGCTAAGTTTCTCGGAGTAAAACTTTTGAGGTGAAAGAATTTTATTTAACAACATGCGCACTTCATTATCTATTCATTTTTTTTAAAGAAAAATAAGCAAGATAATAGAGCAAATTTAAAAGCAAAGGGCTGTAAAATAGTAAAAATTGTGAATACTTATCACCGAATTCCCGCCTTATTTTATAATTATTGCAGTGTTAGTTATTGGTGGTTATTTTGAAATTTGTGAGTATTTAATCATTCAAAAACTATAATTTATTCATGCTTCACGTTTATTTAGTCGTATGGCATAAAAATATTTAATCATTTTATTTAATAGACATAACATAACGTTCAGCTATCGATAGCAAAGAGATGAACTTTAAAAAATATTTATTTGGTTAGCTATCACGTTGCAAAATAATACTGCCCTAATATCTACTGATAAACGATAAATTGTCCTACCAAATTACCTATTAAATCCGTAATTTCTGATCAACAGGAAAAATTGCCATATTTTTTATACAATGAAATCTCTTGATGAAGTATCTTTCACAAGCCCTCGTTAATGTCTTATTCTTCGTTCTTCTCCCATTAACTTGAGGTATGCTCTCCTGATTCTATCGCGCCGAACTTGTCTGTCCTCTGGTAAATCGGGTTTCAGACCTCTCTCATGCAGATTTCTGATGCTTGACAGCCATATGGTTGGTGGTCTGCAAGGTTTTCTGGATGGAGTCTCAAAAAATTAGTCACATCACAGTAGAGGATAAATGGATTCATACTTTGGTTTAAATATATTTTTAATTCAAAGGATTAAAAAAATCAAAATTAGTCCAAAGGCATATCAGATTTAGCAGTGACTGTGCAAGCGAGAAGTGAAGCAACAAATAAAAATGCAAAGTGCGCGAGAGAGAGTAGTGACCTGTTGAAAACAAATCTCGCGTCGGGAACATGTATGTATGCAGTTCAGAAGGATGCACGTAATATGACAATTACGTATTCAGAGTACGGCATTCACCCGGTATACGTCGAATATTTCTACCCAACCCTTTGCTTCACTGTTTCCCTCGGGGTTGTATGTGTTTTATGCACACCCTAGGAGTTAGCTATTACGGGAAAACTTTAAAATGAAAATGACATAGCGGCTGGAGTTAACGACGACACGGTGACAGCATAAAATATAGGTACGATTTCTTTGAATCATACAACACGTTACTTACTGGCAATATGATGATAAAAGTATGAACTCGAATATTTTTTATATGGATATACGCAAACATTGGATTTTTTCCCTGTCGGGAGTCAACAGGTCGTAAGCCCTCAAGGTGCCTTGAGTTCCTGGTTCATATATAATATTCCAACTTCGTCTCCATTGAGATGATTTTGAAAAGTTTATCAAAAAAAATATATCAACTGTTTTGTATTGCGCCGTTTGATAAAACTGAATCATTCAAAAGACGCATACATGTATATCAAACGGACTCATGTAACTCGTGTTCTACACATCAGCACATGTTCATTATTTAGATTAAAGTTATTTTGATTAAATATAGCCAAATTATATATTATATTTTGGATACATTTACAGGAAAATTGATACACTTGGATACAACACGGTAAAACCCATGGATGATCCAGCGTATAAGGACCCTGTAGAGAAACGGCCTTGAAGATAGCGACACTGAAGGTCCGTGATACAAACTACGAGAAGAGCCGACCTAGGAGATAAATTGGGACAGCGCAAGGAAGATATTTTGGATATATTTGATTAACTTCCTTCAATTCTCTCCATCTTCTTCTTCGTGCCATACCAGGTCCCTCAGACGCGACGTTGGCGATCACTGATAAGATGGCATCCCTATCTGCCGCAGTATGGAACAATTCGCCGACCTCTCTGATGCCGGTCCACTCGCGAATGTTGCGGAGTCATGACGTCTTCCTATTCATCGTCGTCCCTCTATTTTGCACATCATAATCAATTGTAGCAGTCTGTACCATTTGCCTCGTAGACCGTGACCCAAATATGCTATATTTCGTCACTTAACTGTGTCAACTAGCTCGTGCTCGATGTTTGTTCTCCAAAGTATTTCCACATTTGATATTTTATCAACCCAGGAATTTTCCAGCATGCGCCGATGCATGCTAAAATTCGCTCCTAATTTTTCTCAAAGCTATGATTTGTCTACTCGTAAATGTGCTTTGCACGAAACTTATTCTATGATTAGTCTTTTTTTAAATCGTATTTTTGGTAAGAATGTGCATAAAAATAAAGAAATAAATTTGCTAATAATTTGATTTGGACAGTCATCACAATTTTCGGAAAATCCGCAGTATCGAAATGATAACCAGTTAAAGTCACATTGAGTGAACGAATAACTTCTGGATGAAATGAAACCATTGAATCGGAGAATCGTTGAAAAAACACAAACCCAGCGTTGATATTTTCATCCCTATAGCTTACACCCTCCATTCCTCCCCTCCTGACGTGCGGTCGGCAATACTCCACCGCATCGGTTTCCAAACTGTAGTACGCGTACTACTTGGTGGCATGCCAAAAAAACTGTAATGGCGGACATGTAGGAATGAATCATAAAAAATATAAAAATGTAATTAATTAAAAAAAAAAATTGATCAAAGCCGATATCCGTTGTTTTCACTAAATAGCCGGCACAACGGATGATCGATGGGCCAAAAATACTCTGAAGTGGCGAACAATAACTAGCTGCAGAAACCAGGGTAGGACGCAAGCAAGATTTTTTTTTTTTATTATTGAAACCAAACAAAATATAACAATATACAAACAATAAAATATTAAAAAAAGTACAATTAAAATAAGTTATATGAAACATTTTTTTATAGTATTTTTAGGTATACACCACCTCACTAGGCTGAGCCTGTACCGAGGTGGCAGAATTTTTTTTTGCGTTATATCTGACTAAAACTAAAACTTGTTATAAAATATACATATTATAAAATAAAAATATAAACTATTGTAGCTTGATCATGTTTACGCAGTATATAATGCCCTTGTTTCTAATCCATGTTTCTATTGTTTTCTTGTATTTCAAATTATTCATCAACTGTATGTCCATTATTTCACTTTTAATCTTATTAAAAAATTTTGGAGCTAAATAATAGTAATGTCTTTGTCCGAATGTCGTGTTTGTCTTTGGAGTCATGAAAAAATTCCTGCGTGTCGTCTCGTAATTGTGTTGCGGTGTAATGTGAATTGTTTTATCTTTATGAAAATGTATAGAAATAATTTTGATATATTATAACTGTGGAATGTTGAAAACTGGAAAATCATTAAATAATTGAACTGTTGGATATGTAAATGTTTTTTTTATTATAACCTTAATTAAAGCTTTTTGTGCTTTAATAAGAGGATTCATATTAATTTTAGCAGCGCCACCCCAACCAATCATTCCGTGTGTTATAATCGATTGAGCTAACCCGTAATATATTGATTTTAAGTCTTTTTTAGTCATTATGTTGCGAATGTTCTTAAACATATAAATAAGCCTTCTTAGTTTACCTGAAACTGTGTTTATTTGATCTGTCCATCTTAAGTTTTGATCAATGTAGATACCCAAATATTTATATAATGGAGTCCTTGTCAGTGGTTTGCAAAAGCAACATTGCTCGTGAGTACAGTCATGTATGATTAAATTTTTGTCTTGGCTGGGTTGCCGTCTAGAATCTACATATACTGAATGTCATGTATTGCGTTTTGTCAATATTTAATGTAAGCAGGTTTGCATCTAGCCATTGTTTTATTTTATTAATACCGTCAGTAGCTGTCTTGTATACATTTGTCCATGAGTCGGAAGTAAAAATAAGAATAGTGTCATCCGCGTAGCAAATACATAGATTCTCCCTGAAAATTCAGTTGGCATAAGGAATTAATATATAATAAAGATATTATTTTACATTCTTAACAGCTGTGCCACCGCTCAAATGCTACCCAACGGTCTCCACCTCAGAACTCTGGGTGGCAATTTATCTGTTTCATGTTGTATGCACCATTCACCGAAATGGGTCGACGCCTACAGTGGACTGACTATCTGAATTTTATATATTGTAATGGTTCATGTAAAGCATTTGTGGACTGGATTTAAATCAAGGAGCGGTACTAACCTTAAAGGGTCCTCTCGATTACTTCCACTACTGTCACAAATAACAAATAGGCAACACAACACAAATATCACAATAATTTGGTGGATGATGACAAACAACAATATATTTAAGCGACGGGCGTGATGATGGTTTTGCGACGATATTTATTATGTTTAAAAGCAACAATACTGATTTACGTTTCGGCCTCCGACTATACTGATTTACGTTTTCGGCCTCCAATACCTTCCGTTTTTACGGCTATTATTTATTTCTTTAGAAGATCAACGGTCATGTGAGCATTTACCAAAAATAAGTCCAACAAGAAAATCAAACATGTGCATTAAAATCATATCAAATAAAAAAAGACAATAAAATAAAATAAAATAAAACAAATAATATAAAAAATACAAGTATGGAAAGAAAAAAACAAAATTAAAAAAAAAAACAATAATATAAATTTAAAAACAATAAATAAATAAACATTTTTGACGACTAGGGGTAAGGAAGCAGTTGGGAAAGGATTTTGGTTGGGAATTAAAGGTATTTTAATTTTACAATCATTCGATATGTCCCGCCCAGCGTCATTTCATACTAGCAATACCTAAGGCCATGATGTCAGTAGTGTAGCTTTGCTACATGGCAATCTTTTCAGACTAGACGGACGTGACGCAGAGACTCAATGGAGGAATTTAATACCCGTAGCTGTTGATTTGTTGCACTAGCACGCGGCTGCATTCTCACGCCACCCTCGTTCACGTCCGATCAACATCTAGAAGGAATTCTCCGTTCGCGATACTGATATCATAAAATATATTTTGAACAGTTATAATTTTTCTATGTATTCTTAAATTTATAAAATCGAAATAACCAGCAATACTGTAAGTCCTACTCGTTCATTTAATTAATCATATAATCAAAGTCTCATCTCTCCTGGAGTCAAATCACATTGTAATAGTAAATTCAAAATCAAGATCTTAAACGTGACACGTAACTGATTTTATTCATATCCTTCTGTTATTATAGGGAGTGTTAAAATATTATTAGAACTAAACATATAAATCAGGATCATAAATTAACACATTACCTATATTAGTTTTAGTCCGGCCTCTAATATCATGTGGTACATCAGTCCCAAAAGATTGGGAGCAGCTGTCTACCGAATAATAGTCTATTTTTTTTCCTTGAATTTGTCTAAATGAACTCGCGACACAATATTTGTTTAGGACAATAAGGTTCCTCGGTGATTTAACGGTCTGTGAATTCGCTCTCTCTTATTTTGGAAAGATCCACAATTTGTCTTAATTAAATATTGTGCGAGATTTAGGGGAGTGGCGTAACATACGGCGGCTCACATGTTTGTACGTGTAACAGTAAATAATGGTGTTTGATTTATACTCATTTAAAGGCTGAAATAATCCTCGAACCATTCATTGATGAAAACTTAAAAACCAAGTAAACACGTATTCTAACGCTCAATATACGAAGTAGGTACATATTATGTGTGTAGCAAGATGCAGATTGATATGTATAAACGACGAAAATGTTTAGTAAATTGTCCAACTGTCGATTCAAGAGAATTTTATTCTCTTAACATATCGACAAAGTATCAAGCCAAGATACGCGAGTTTTATATCCAGGGTCTATATTTTTCACGGTTTGTCCAACTTTGAAGTCAAAAAACACCAACTCAGAGGCTTCGCAGTATATATGTTCCATATGTGGATTTATTCAGAATTCGGAGTAGAATATTTAGTGTGTCTCTCTTTGTGTATGTATGTGTGCGCGCGCGCGTGTGTATGTAAGTTTTTAAAAATATAAAAAAAAAGCCGAAACACCCCAACTAGATAATTTAATTTTCTATAAAAAAATTGAATATTGTAGTAGTTAGTAGTACCTACATCTTCAACTTTTTTTTAACAATTTTAATAATAACTGAATTTAGTGACGACATTGCTTCATACAATTTGTAAGGCAGTAAACACTACACAATATCTTAATTACTCAATAGCTTGATACCTACTTAATCCACAAACATACATCATGCTGTTTTCATTTTCTGGGTAGGAAAAAAGGACTGACCTCAGAGCTATACAATCCTATCTTTACCAACATACCTAAATGTTTTGTAAAGAAAACAAAATATCTTAAAAAAAAAATTGGAATTAAGGGTTTATAGTTTGGTACGTATTCTTCAACTTGACATAAAATAGCCATCGACAGTTGGATCTCATGTGTTACATGCAAATAGTAAGATATTCATACATCTTTGTACTAAGAAAATGTTGATATGAACACTAGAATCTATGTTTTTTTTCAATGGAGTGCTAATAACATTTTTTTTTCTCAAAGTTTATGGTGCCTGGTGTATTTATTTATTTATAGAAGCATGAAAAACAGGCTAGAAGCACACTGGTTTCATGCATTTATGAACATATATATAATGTATGGAATGATTGGACGATTGAATTATCATCCATACCCCACACATGAACGCACGTACATAATTTTCATTCAGTCATACATTCAGCATTCTAACACAAAGATTACATTTTTAAGAAATGATTTTCTGCAGGAAAAACAACAAACAAACATTAATATAACAGAAACATTCAAAGCGGTAACTAGTATATGTTATCAAAATTGGCACGTTCTTAAGTATAAATATATAAATTCGGTTTACTTTCTTATGACGTTATTTAAACCACGTTTATTTATAATTCGCTTATAAGACTAATTAACCACTATTTAAACTAAGTGGTTACGACAAAGGCATAAGAAAATATTTAAAAATACAAGTATAAAACTTAATTTTAGCATTTAGTGACAATATAAATCATATATCAAATAAACAATCAGTCTTTCATTCTTTGATACATCGTCTGTGTCTGCAATCTTGAGTTAATTTAGTTTCTGCAAAGAATTAAAAGTCATAAAATATTTCGTTATTCACTTAAATAACGAAATATCGCGTAAACCACTATAAAAAATGTTAATATCGTGTTACAAACGACGCAATATGTGTGGTAAATACTTTTCATAAAATGTTTATCTACAATACATAGTACGTCTCTAATGTAATTTCTCATTTTTGACCCGAACACATGAAATTGTTTTACCACGAAATTGTGCGTACGTCGCGTCGCGTCGGTGAGTTATTTAAATCATATTTGCTTTTTTTTCAGCTTTTCGTGAAATGTGAACTGCCCTCATGAAGGTTTATTAAATACACGTAAAATAAATACGGTTTATTAAAAAGCTCTAAATATGTAATTGCGGTCCAATTACATACAGTCGAGTTTTATGGTGAAGCCCATTTTCACAATGACGTCAGAATAATTCCATATAGGAGTTGTACAAGTTTTTTCTTCGTAGTAGTATATGATGGCAACAATCGACGTTAAATTCGATGGTAATGTGGTCAACTGGAATTATAATCATATTAGCCTTCGTGGATTATATGGATATATGAACCAAAGGTTCCGGGTTCGATTTCCGCTACAGATAAAGTATTAATTTGTGTTTCATACAACAAGCACTATCGGTCTTAAAAATAAATAAAAGCTAGTACTGACTGCTACAAAACTAATTATATAGATGCATAGCGGCGTAAACTTGTGTATGAAATAAGTTTAATCCTTCTCCCTTCCTTTATCCTTCACTGTGTTTCCCGTCATAGTCAAAATTGTAATAATTTTAACTATATTTTTATTTCTATTGTTGTAATGTATGTACCTAGTACCTACTTATGTGATTATTCAAAGAACATCAATTGTGAACAAATTGACTAAATGTTATTCGAGTCTGTCTTTTAATCATTTCATAAGACTGTATTTATCACTTAAATATATAAATATAAGTACACAATAACATTGTATAATCCATAATTTTTCGAAGATGACCGCTTCCTTAATTGGATAATGATTTGCCAAAATGTATGAAGGAGGCATCTGGTCTTGCCGCTTTTCGTCGCCTAGATATTAAATACATAAAGAAAAAAATATTTTACTTTATTATGTGCTTCTTTTGTTTTCTGTGTATGGATATTAGAATATTTTCTTGTTTGTTTTTATAAATAAGTTTTTTTCCAACATAGTTTATATTCTTTTGATTGTGTTAGGTGTAAAAAACTTTACTTATTTTTGACACCTAAATAAAATATAAACATACCTACATAAGTTAGTCCGAAGGAAAAAGCGGTCAGATTCGAAGAAGTCCGACTGAAACTAGTAAAAACTTGTAAATTATACAAACATATTTCATATTTTTATTTATACGTAATTGGTAAAAACGTGCCACAAAGCACTGTAGAAAAACAAAGTCCAGCAAAATTGTATGAAGATATTTATTTTACAAACACAGAAGCAATAGAAAACTCTGGACTTTAAAAGACGAATGTATGTATATCTACGTTAATCGAATATTTTAATGATAGCATATATATGTATACACAATATACAATGATTGAATTTTTTTCCTGTAGGGAATCAATGATATTTTTTTGACAATAACCCAATAATTAAAGCATTATTGGTGGACGTTATGCAAGGGCTTAAAGAGATCACGTAAACCAGTCGATCACGTAATGTCTGTAGGTACCGGTTTTCTATAACTATACATTCTTGGTTCGCCTCTGTTGAGACAGTGAAATTTATCAAAAAGTAGGTACATCTACGTTATTTGATACAATCGGTTTCGAAGGGACCACTTTCAACAGTCATAATATTTTTTAAACAACATCGCTCACTTGCTAATAAAACTAATTAGAAAAAATGATTTCATTTCTAGGTTTAAACAATTTTTTGTGATACCAAGTTGTTTGAGTCAGCCAAACAAGAGTCCCACCAAGTATTAACTGACAATTTTAAGTTATATAAAATTTGTAGGAACGTCGGCGTAAAACAGGTGATAAAATATGTGCGCTGTACCAGCTACCAAGAGATGAAGAGGCTGGCGGACAACAGAGATATGTGGAGAGATGGAGTGTGCGGTGCAAACCAATCTGAGGATGGTCACCCAAAAGAAAAACGTTGACGAAGATACGTTGTGCTATGATTAAATGTAAACTAAGTGAACGGCTACAATTATTAGTAAGGTCATTAGAATACAAAAGTATGGAGAAGGATCATTATTAAACGTAGATATACCGCCAATTCGTATATGATTCTGTCCACGGATTTTAGTTTAATACAAACTCGTATAAATTATACGGTTACAAAGGGGGAGGAAAACACAATAAAGCGTTCATAAATAACATAAATCCCAATTACAATAGGGTGAAACAATGGCCCTTTGTTAAACGACACACAAATACAACTGTCAAAAATAATACCTACCTCAAAATCGATAAAAAATATAATTTGAAGTTATTTCTAATTTCTCGACTGCTAATACGTGATGGAATTCCATTATCAATATATTCCATTACAAATTGTATTTATAATTGTATCTTTTCTTTATAATTTGTTTTCATATATAGATATGCTGTTTCAAAAACATGCAATGACTTTATGTATATAAATAAATGGTCCACTAATTCAAAAGTACCATTCAGTAGATGCTCTTTGAGCGAAACGCGTCAGTGGTCAACACTTTAAATTAGTGGAATAAAGTTAAAAAATTGTGTTTTTACTTATTTTTTTTTAAGTAATTTTATAATTTGAAGTATTGTCATATTGGTCATGTTACGACTTCTTAATATTTACTAAGTACGAGATCGTCAAAACATTCATTTGTTTTCATTGCTTTATAATATGATATTGTTTATAACCCCCCATTTACTATAATACTCTTCGATCTGCTGAGCATATCAATATTGTCATCCCCATTCACTCTATAGAAGTATTGAGCACTCCTTTATAGCAACGATAAGCTAGAGCAAGAAACTATAAAATTAGAACAGTGGTAGCATATGGATGCGAAGCGTGGACAGTGATTGCTAAATCAGCAGAAATGTGAGATCCCTCCAAGAAGAGTGCTACGTGGGAACCTGGACCACGTGAATGATGGCGAAGCCTGGAGATTAGGATACAACCATGAGCTATATTAGACCTACAAAGCTCCCAGGCTATCTGTTCATGATAGACTGGTATGAGGAGTTGGAGGCGACGGTTGATGAAAGCTCAAGCTAGATATAGGCTGTAGGGACATCGAAGAAGATGAAGATGTCGAGTCCTTTATATCTATACAAATATTAAAGATAAAAATATGTTATTTTTATCTCATATTATTACTAAGCAAACATACAGATTTATAATATAATATTCAAATTTTCCAAGGAAGTTTCATGTAATAAATAATAATATGTAATAATAGTTTCAAAAATATGAAAATTATAAAAAAGTAAAATTGAAAAGTTTATGCTTGATTGGGGGGAAATAGGCAAATGGAGACTGTAATCGTGGATATTAAATTATACATAAGAAAAAAATGGACTACATTATTCGCAGGGTTGATTCGTTGCAACCACTGCAAGGTAGAAGAGGGAAGGATATAGATGGAACACTACACTTACTTGATTATTCCTGTCTTCTCCCTTGTCTGGATGGCCACAACTTTTAACTGTAATCGCGCGCGGTGAGAAGCAATTATGATTAATTCAGTGAGTGTAGGAGAACGGTTCAAAACGGGTGAGATGCGGATGGTCTTAACAGGATGCGGTATAGAAGGAAACTGAATTGTGGGTGTATATGTCACATTCTTATATATAAAAAAAAATGCAACAATTATCATAGTGGCCATATTGGCGCCAACAGAGACTATAAGAAGAAAAAAATTCATTGTTGAATTTTACTTATTAAGTAAGTAATTTATGTACTTCAACAAATTGATATGGTTGGTTGGTAAAACCTAGATTGTACACCATTGTATAATTAATTGTGTACATAAACTATGAAAGTAAATAGATAAATATAAAACTCAACTTAATTGTGGCTACTCAAATATCTACGCGTCGAACTTTTTGTGAGCCTCTAAACATAGCTTTTATATAGAGGCTCAAGATTGATACCTTAGCATTACAGTGATTTGTAACTATGACGTCAGTATCTAATACAATAAATGTGAACGTTACATCACTTCTTGATGTTTCACACATCTTTTCCCCGTCGCCCAGTAAAACCTTCAGAGATCCTTGTGTCCTGAAATAACCAGAAGAAAAATTAACTCCATTATCGGGAGATGGCATCAATCTAAGATCAAAAAGATACAATACTATCGATTCCCACACACGAGTCGCCCACCTACATCAATTATTCTTCTTACACAATCAATACAGGCAGCCTGAATGAAAAACTAATTAGTGACTACCATCATCGACCGCAGAAGCATAGTGGGCCGGAGTCTAAGTTCGATTATCAGCAAGGGAAAATTTATTTCAACAATCTTATCCAACTGTCGATTCCAGAGAAGTTAATTCTCTTAATGAATAGACATTATAAAGACAAGACCCGTGTATGAAGGAACATATTCTATGGTGTAGTGGACTTTCTGCATGCGAAAAACACCATCATAGAGGCTTCGTAGCATATAATATGTTCTATATATATGGATTAATTCAGAATTTCAAGTAGAATATTTAGTGTGTCTGTGTATCCGTCCCTCCCATATAACTTTTGATCCGGTCAATTCACAGAGCACAACATTTCAGAATGTATGAATAGTTACAGACCTACAAAAGTCAGGGGTTAGCGGCTTTTGAATTTTTACTTTATTTTTCCATGTATCTTAAAAACCATATAATCTAGAATCCTATAAATGGGTATAAATATAGACAAAAATAAAATCTAAAATTTGTTTTTTTTAATTCCGATTAAATCAAACATTTTATAAAGAAAAAAAAAATTATGATAAAGTTACGTGTTTAACTGCCTATACTATTTCAAAGATTTAAAAAATATCGAAAAAAGCCGAACACCCAACTAGATAATTTAATTTTCTATAAAAAAATTGAACATTGTAGTAGTACCTACATCCCAAACTTCTTTTAACAATTTTCATAAAAATTGACATTTTCAATACCTCGTATGAGTTATTTGATAAAAATTAAACAATGCAACAGATATTGGAAGAATTCAGTGTCCGTGCATATGAGGGCCCAAAGACGGATATTTGCGAGCTGACGCCTGCATTTGTGGACTGGCTCGGGGCCATCGATCTGAATATACGATCATATTTTGTTTTATATTTAACTGTGTATTTATTCATTTGATTTTAATGTATTGTAAATTCCTATGTCATACGATAAATAAATAATAATAATAATATAGTTGTTTGATTATAAAGCGATTATCTCTTCCTCAGGGCGGATGATTCCTGTGTTTAGAAGTGCGTTTGGATTGAGCCAGATCAGTTAACATTGATTCTAGATTTCTCAGATGTTACATTTGTCGAGTCCTAAAGTTTTTATAATGAAAAAAACGTATCCATTATTGCAAAGAGTAAAATCAGCTTACCCAATATAATAGTCGACCGCTGCGGCATAGTGGAAAGTCGTTTGACATCTGTACCGCTAAGGTTATCAACAAAGGAGAAGTACAATTATTATTTCTCACGCAAATCTCGTTTCTTTTATTGGAAAAAATTGCATTTATCCAATAAATACCTTCATCGCCGTTTAGGCTAGTTCCCGAAGATTAACGTACTCCATTACTAACACTACTCCAACCTTGTATAATGTATACATTGAACTACATACTCTATTGATGCAAATAATAAAGTCCATCTAATAAAAAAAACATTTATTAACTTAATAAAATAAAACACAACCTTGTATACACCACTACAGTTATAACTTTTAATAAATAAAAGTTATAATTGTAGTGGTGTACACAAAGTTGTGTTTTATTTCATTAAACTAATTGCAAAATGATACCATAATGTAAAAAAAAAATCGTTTATCGATGATGTGAAAAATCTTATACCTATATCTAAAGGTATTAAAAGCAGAGAAACATTAGTATAAGGACACCAAAAATACACCACGGGTTTTCCTGTTTCATTATCGATTGTCGCTATTAACGAGAATAGCAATTTTCGAACGAGGAAAGAAAAGAATGAAAAATGTTTGTTTGATTCAGGAAACAAACAAACATTTTTCGGGACATCAAAATACACCGAACCATTCGGTAAGCGCCACTTTCCGGTCTCATGTTTGTAACAAATACACTTCTTGGTTTGGAGATTATAGTGTGGACGTAGAAGCTCCTTACTTGCTGGGGCGGTGGTGCCAAAATCAGGGATATGTATCTTGAATGGTATGATATATTTTAATTCCGCACACATATAAGTACAAACACATCACGCCCACATTCTCAGCTAACGTTTACATATTATAATATGTATTTACACGACATAAAAGGAACATATTAATTCAAAGGGGCGCTACAATCACCTTATATGAAATTGGGACAAGAGGGATTCTCCGGAATGTGACCGGAGCAAATAACCAGACTGTCCAAAGCCTGGTAGAGGAGTGCCTGAAGTGGAGATATCCGGGGGAGTTGATGGATATCCATGATACAACCCCGGAGGCCGTACAGTGGCTGACTGGATGGGAACCAGGGCTTTAAATAATCAAGGAATGACGCATCCGATGGCGGAGTTAAACATATGTCAATGCCATACAAAAAGTAAAGTACGTAAGTAATTCTATGTCATTCAAAATGTACGCAATGGATGAATTCTCCGACGACACGGGACACGCTTTGGTGTTTGATTGAAACGGTATTTCAATTCGAATATTACAAATACTATCACGCCATGGTTCTTATGGGATAGGCAGTGAGAACCAAACGACATACAGCGTGTCCCAGAAGTCGACGTCAAGCCGGAATCGGGTAACAGGCTAAGTCATAATAGTTATCAGAAAAATATAAAAAAATCTAAGTTATGTATTTTAAAATTACAGGCATTTCAAAAAAATTGAGAAAATCGACACCCTGTGACGGTCTTTTCACTTCTGTTACTACAGATATTTTTTTTTTTTTATTTTATTAAGTTTACAATAACATATACAAAATATAAAACAAACAAACTATATAGAAAAGATTCACAGTAAGACAAAACATATTTACCCTTTACTAGAGTGCAAGCACTCGTGTGTAAAGGAGACAATTTAATACAGAATACACAAAATATTATACATACATAATTATTATCTATACAAAAAGAAGTTAATATAATTTACATATCAGTCAAATAATAAGTTTGATTTATTCTTTATTTTTTTTTTTTAAATCATTATGTTCAATTGCCAGTCTCAAATCTGTTTCAAGTTGGTTGAACCACACCACCCCATTGTACGTGTAGTAGTGCTGTGCAAAACTTGTATGTGTTAATGGGGTACACAGTTGACCCACTATATTATGTCTATCACTCGCCACACGTACAAAGGCATGGTGCGACCTTCCAATGTCCTTATGTATTTGAAATAGCACATTTTTTTTATAGATATTTTTAAAAGATGGCACTTGAAAATCACGAAATAGTTGCAAAGTTGGGTAGTCAGATGGTTTTTTATTTATAATTTTTACTATCAACCTTTGCGTAATTTCTAGAGGCAAAATGGATGTTTTATACGCCCCCCCCCCATGCAACAATGCCATATTGCATTATTGAATGGGCGAAAGCGTAATACACATTTTTAAGTAATTTTAAATTGAGAATGTTTCTAAAGTTGATAAATATGTAAATAAGCTTTCTTAATCTGTTTATAATATTATTTATTTGAGTTTTCCATTTAAGGTTACTGTCAATTATTACTCCTAAATATTTAATTTCATTTTTATTTGTTATACATAGACAATCATTATTTTTACATGTCAATACTTTTGTAGAACAATTTTTTGAGTGTATTTTCTTGTTTATGGTAAAAGGTATATAGTAAGTTTTCTCAATATTCAGGGTCAATATATTTTCTTTTTAAATATTTTTTTGTTATGTAATCCCGAATACTGTAATCCCAAATATCGGACCTATCATTTAAAAATGGGTGTTACTGAATGTATACAACACAAAAAAGAGTAGGTAGGTATATTCTATGAAACACTGAAACGATATAAGTAAACATAATAAAATCTACCCTGAGAGATTTCTCTGGAGAAGGGTTATGTCCAATATGGATATTGCATCCCAGTAGGTAAGGTTTAAAACAAAAAGAAACTCGATACCTACAGAATCAATATTGCAGCCAATATTCACAATATTGCGAGTGCGGAATTTTATCGAAACAAACTAGTCATACACTTTCAGATTGATTTTTGTACAGGACTCGGACAAAGGGATGATTAATCCACCACCACCCGCTCCGCATGTTGGGAATGCTATCGGCCACTTCGCAGAACGAACAACAAAAAATAATGCAAAGCACAAACAGTAGCTCGTTAAGCCCCTAGATTAGGAATATTGGCACCATGATACATAATACAATAATCGACAAGTACAAATAGAGATCCACAGTCGCAGACTATCAACGACTTCGGATCCAAAATGTAATAGGACATCAGAAAAGTCACCAAGATCTCTGGAAGTAAACAAATCAGTGTGAATTATACAATATTGAGCATGTAACTCAAAAATCAAACTCAGGTCAAATGGTGAATGAAAAAAATATATGTGAAAAGCCGCTTGGCTTGGATACCGGCGTCTTGGGTTCGATTCCCAGCAGAGATTTTTTTTATTTACCTCGCAAATCTTGCATCTCTGGACTAAAAACACTGATTTGTTGGAAGAAATTGCCATTTAGCAAAAACTCGCCACTTACGCTGCACGTAAGTGCTTTTTCACACGTCCCGGTAAAGGCCGGGCCGGCGCCGGGTAAGCGCCGGGTAACTGACAGCGATGTGTATGGGCACGTATGGTAGCTTTCACACGCACCGGTATGCATGCCCATACAATTACCCGGCTCTTACCCAGCGCCGGCTTGGCGCTTACCGGGACGTGTGAAAAGGGACTAAGGAAGGATTAGATAAGCAAATAAAATTTGATGATATAGTAAATAATCGAAATTTAAATCATTAACTTTGTGGAATACAAAGATAAATTTCACTAGTGAATGGTGTCAAACAATTTTAAACTTCAGCATAAATTCGTCTAAAAAAATATTTAAAATATCATGTTTTACAAGGTTTTTTTAATTATTCCATAACTGTCGGCCTCTTGACTGCAGATTCAAGGGTCCCGGGATCGATTCCCGGTGGAGACACAGTTTTTAATTGTGTTTTCAGTCTGGATCTGTTGGACGATAAATATCGTAAATCTTCATAATGTGGCAACTTGTTATTGGGTGCGTCATAAATAAATATTTGACATAGCACCTGCTAGTTGCCCGAGAAGCTACATAAAATGAAATTGACTTAATTTGAATATAACTTTGCAATCGCCATATTTAATGTAACTACTGATTTTAGAAATGACCATTCGCTCAACAGGCTATTTCAGTAGTGAGTAATTTTTCTGATGAGCGGACGGTCAAATCCGAAACCGGTAACTAAAATAACAACAAAACTGCGTATACAAAGTTATAAAAAATGAAATAAAAAATATGATATAACAGGTTGCCGGGATAGTGAAACACATCAAAGAAACTTAATGAACGTCTATAAAGGACTATCATAATGTATCACTTATAAAACTTTACCACACTAGCCATCAACTACTCGACAGTTAAAACATAGTCATACTTTATATACGACTTTCATAATATTATATTTTTTATTTTACAAATTAAGTACAAAATAAGAAATAACTAAGAACTATAAAACTGACGAAGTTAAACTTCATATTACACGAAGAACATTCGAGACTAGGTACCTACTATAATAACATAGTGACCAACCAAAATCCATAAAGAAGAAATGCCAACATAAAAATATGAGGAGACTACAAACATAGATAATTCTTTCTCCTCACAAGCCCCGGGGGATATAGTGAGGAGCTATGAATTTGCAAATTTTTAGGTGATTTTTTTATTGCAGTTTATCAACAAGTATCATGCTGAGATTGTATTCTGAAAGTTTCATCACAATGTATCTCTAGTGTGTGTGCTGTGTGCTATGTACGGCGTGTTTATTCTACTTTATCGATTATAGATTAAAGTAGGTACTTATTCGATTCTTTTTCAAATTTCGCAAATTACATAATACTTAAAATTTTGAAGGATATTTATTTATTTATTTAATATTCCTTCTCGGGCAACTAACAGGTACTATGTCAAATATTTATTTATGACGCACCCAATAACAAGTTGTCACATTCTGGAGACTAACGATATTAATCGTCTCACAGATCCAGACTGAAAACACAGTTAAAAACTGTGTCTCCACCGGGAATCGAACCCGGGACCTTTGGATCAGCAGTTAGATACCTAACCAACTGAGCCACGAAGGCCGACAATGGTGTATGCCTTTCATTTTATTTAACTGTCAAATATTTCAAAGAGACCCCACGCTAGGGAAACATAAAATTTGATATTTTTATTTTCAAATTGCTATAAAGGGACATCATGTTTCATAATAAAATATTTAAATCAAAAATAATTTAAAAAACTCATTTGAACTAGAATTATGAAAAAAAAATATATTTTAAGTTCTATTTGAATTTTTCGCGGAGGTGCAGAAGAAGGGAATTCTTTGATTTGCCACTGCACGCATTACGACTGAATTACACCACATACCATCATCACCGATAAATAAAAATATTGTAGAACTCTATATAATTATTATATCCATGATATGGGTAATTACAAGGGTTTTGATTTCGCCGATTGAACCAGACTTGCCCCCCTGGACTCAAGAAGAGGCTGAGTAAGTAAGAAAGGCAGTAAAAAACTTTCGATCAAACAGGTGGCCAAACTGTCCAAGGAACCTTCGCGAAACAACAAATCGTAAAAACGAACAGGAATATAACTCAATCTGAATCCAGTCTGGAAATTCATTGTGGGTTTATGTTTGGGCTGTAAAGTTTTCCCACGGCGAGGCACCTAACATCCACTCCGTGTACATTTCTAACTGATCTATTTTTATATTCAAATGGACGTACACAATAAACACGAGACGAACAGTGGGTACGTATTAGATAAAAAAATATGTAAATAAATTAACACAAAGGAGGGCTTAATAAAGATGGATTTCTCTCGATTGTTCCGATCTTATTTTAGAATCTAGAGATGATTCATATTGCAAAACTACAAATGAAATAGACAGATATGGGAAAATGGAATAAAAAAAACTCAACTAAAAACAGAATTATAAACACATACATAAAATATGAAAAGTCCCTTGACATAGACCTATTCAGTGACACAAAACATAAACTTGCTCAAAAACTAAAAACAGGAATTTCATAAGATTATCGCTTACGCACAGCACGCATGCACATACACATATACACTTACACACACATACACACCCTCACACACACATATGATTTTGTATCTTGAATATATGACTGTATTTTGTAATATAATATGAGTATTGTAAGATAATAATTGATGTATGGAGATGATAATTGTTATCTATACATATATAATTCTTCTGTACGTGTGTATGTCATTGAACTCCTCCTAAACGGCTGAACCGATTTAGATGAAATTATTTGTGTGTTTGTGTGAGTCCCTGAATGGTTTAGATTTACAAAATGGTATTTTAAACATTGATATATCAAAAGGAAAATAAAAAACATGATTTTTATAACTATAAATTATAATAGGTGGCGCTAATATCGAATTGGCAATGTTTAGTTTTTTCAATCTGACAACACTAAGAAATCTATCATTTATGTCATAGTTTGGCTTTTTTTGACATTAATAATTATTTTCGCTCTGTTTTGGTATTATTCATATTTCAATTATATACATGTGCATGGAATTTTAATTTATGTTCACTGTTTCGTTATTATTCATATTTCAATTCCTTAATTTCCGTTCCCAGACCATATAATATGCTGTATTGCAATTATATAAGAAAAGACAATCAATCTAACCTCAAAGTGTTTAGCGGCTCATCGATTAAGAAAATGTATATTTGCTCAGTGAATAATAACATCCATATGATTCAAATATACGTTACATATATTTATTCGTTTCACAAATAGTTCGGGCAGGACAACGTATTTCGGGTCCGCTAGTATTTAATATATTTATACATAGGTATATACTATTCTTTGTCCATTGTTAGCTTCAATTTGAATAAATAAAAAATAAAAAAAAAACATTTTTTTTTAATAATTTTGGTTGGCTTCTCACCCGTAAGGAGTGTTCTCAGCCATATAAATATACCGCTTAAATTGTCTAAATATAAAAAATTAAATTTATTTTTGTTATTATTATTTTTAATATTATTTCCTTATTTTACTTCAATTATGTGTACAGTGTAAGATTTTAATGTCGTTAATTTTGATGAATATTTTGATAAACATGTCCACCTCCCTGGTAGGGATGGAAACGATACATCGATGTTTTCAAAACATCGATGTAAACATCGATGTTTTGATGAACGATATATCGCCGATACATCGACCACAAAAGTCAAAAACATCGACATCGATCATAAATCATAACTTATTCATTTCGTTCGTAGATTCCGTCGCGTTACGACTTATTGACACGTGTACTTCTAATCCAACTGTCGATTTGTTCAGGAGAACTTTGTTCTCTTAACATATCGACAATGTATCAAGCCAGAATACGCGAGAATTGTATGGAGAGGTCTACTTTTTTCACGGCTTTTCCAACTTTGAAGTCAAAAAACACCAACTTAGAGGCTTCGCAGCATATATGTTCCATACACGGATTTACTCAGAATTCGGAGTAGAACATTTCGTGTGTCTGTGTGTGTGTGTGTGTGTGTGTGTCTGTGTCTGTGTGTGTGTGTGTGTCCGTCCCCCCCTTATAACTTTTGATCCGCTCAATTTACAAAGCCTAAAATTTCAGAATATATAAACAGTTACAGGCCTACAAAACTTTTATACTCGGAATTTTGAATTTTTGTTTCAGTCAGGGGTTATCAACTTTTGAATTTTTATTTTATTTTTCCATATATCTCAGAAACCATAAACGCTAGAACGCTGAAAATTGGTACAAACATAGACAAATACAAAATCTCAAATTATTTTTTTCAAAAAAATTCCAGGGTTTCTCAAACATTTTTTATTAAGAAAAATATTTTTTTTATGATAAATTTATGAGTTTAACTGCCTATATTTCCAAAACTTTTACAATTATCGAAAAAAGCCGAAACACCCCAACTAGATAATTTAATTTTCTATAAAAAATATTAACATTGTAGTAGAAGATCTCAATTTTTTTTTAACAATTTTTTTAAAAATTGAATTTAGTGACGACATCGCTTCATACATTTTGTATGGCAGTCGCCTATACACAATATGTAAGAAGACTTAATAGTTTGATACTTCATCTCCAAACATACATACATACCATCATGCTATTTGCATATTCTGGGTAGGAAAAAGGATCTTCCTCCATACTATCCTATCTTGACATACATACCTACATATGTTGTCCAACTGTCGATTTGTTCAGGAGAACTTTGTTCTCTTAACATATCGACAATGTATCAAGCCAGAATACGCGAGAATTGTATGGAGAGGTCTACTTTTTTCACGGCTTTTCCAACTTTGAAGTCAAAAAACACCAACTTAGAGGCTTCGCAGCATATATGTTCCATACACGGATTTACTCAGAATTCGGAGTAGAACATTTCGTGTGTCTGTGTGTGTCTGTGTGTGTGTGTGTGTGTGTATGTGTGTCTGTGTGTCTGTGTGTCCGTCCCCCCCTTATAACTTTTGATCCGCTCAATTTACAGAGCCTAAAATTTCAGAATATATAAACAGTTACAGGCCTACAAAACTTTTATACTCGGAATTTTGAATTTTTGTTTCAGTCAGGGGTTATCAACTTTTGAATTTTTATTTTATTTTTCCATATATCTCAGAAACCATAAACGCTAGAACGCTGAAAATTGGTACAAACATAGACAAATACAAAATCTCAAATTAGTTTTTTCAAAAAAAATCCAGGGTTTCTCAAACATTTTTTATTAAGAAAAATATTTTTTTTATGATAAATTTATGAGTTTAACTGCCTATATTTCCAAAACTTTTACAATTATCGAAAAAAGCCGAAACACCCCAACTAGATAATTTAATTTTCTATAAAAAATATTAACATTGTAGTAGAAGATCTCAATTTTTTTTTAACAATTTTTTTAAAAATTGAATTTAGTGACGACATCGCTTCATACATTTTGTATGGCAGTCGCCTATACACAATATGTAAGAAGACTTAATAGTTTGATACTTCATCTCCAAACATACATACATACCATCATGCTATTTGCATATTCTGGGTAGGAAAAAGGATCTTCCTCCATACTATCCTATCTTGACATACATACCTACATATGTTGTATAGAAAACAAAATATCTGAAAATATTCAATAATTTGTATCTATGGGTTTATAGTTTGGTACATATTCTTCAACTATACATACTATCGCTATCGACAGTTGGATCTCATGTGTTACATGCAACTAGTATTATATTTTTAATTTCACTGTTTATACATCTTATTCTTTATTGTTATAGTATATCGTCCGTAGATCCTCCGGAAACTTGGACTCGTCAGTTACAGTTTACAAGTAATAATTTTTATAACACAGGTATTATTTTTACTGTCGCGTAAACTGAATGAAATACGATGAAAATATTGTATAAATATGTATTACATAATGTGATATAGAAATATTCCACCTCGGTACACGCAAAGTCTAGTGAGGTGGATATATATATATGTGAAAAAAATGATTTTTTTTAAATTATAATATATACATTTTTACTAATACAAAATCCATATTATTATCATTTATGATTTTACTTTACTTTATTATTTACTATGTATTTTTATGCTTTTTATATTGCTAAGGTCAGTACGGCATATTTTTCTAAATATATCTAAAATATAGGAAAAACATCGACGATACATCGATGTATCGTTCCGATTGCCGATGTTTTCTAACATCGATACTTTGTCATAAAAACATCGATGTTTTCTAACATCGATGTTTTTAAGAACGATGTTGCATCCCTACTCCCTGGTTCAAATTATTTACTGAGTGACAAACGACATAAATGGTACCTACTATTGTTACAGTTTTACATTTTTAAGAAGTTAAATAAACTAGTAGGAGTTAAGTTTATACAGATTGTATAACAGAGATTATTATTCGTATGATAAAAATTCATAGAAAGATTGTGGTGATCGGTTCTCTCTGTCTAACCCAAAATGGGACACGACGTGATGGTGCAAACATTAGTGCCATCTGAAATGCACGAGCATGAATCATTCGTTAATTGTTAAATTGTCGAGATTGATAAATCTTAACGGATACAAATACAACTCTTAGTGCTATCCATTAATAAAGCGATCTGCGAAGCGGCTAATTACTGCCAGTTGTAAAACGGGTGACGGTTGTGAAAGTAGGAAGAAAGTTGTCGTTTTTAAAAATTGGTACTTATTTCATTATCATGATTTTTCAAAAATGAACATATGTTTCACTTTTCATGTAAGTATGAATCATTAAAATCGTAAAAGCAGTGAATTATTATGTATGCCACAAGAAATACATAATAATTCGCTGCAAGCAAAAAAGACTTAACAAAATGGGTCGATGGCAGAGCGGTTAGCGCGCTGGGCTAGTAATCCAGTGATCGCGAGTTCGAATCCTGCCTCGACCGATTTCGTTCACCTATAGCACAAGCATTTATTTGCTTATTTTAGGGAACGAAGGAAGATGTATATGTACTTGTTTAACAAGGACATATTCATTTTTTTATAAAAAAAAAATCTAAAATAAATATTGTTGATCCCAGCAACAGGTTATATAAAAAAAGAAATTGAGCATTTTTAACAAGGACATATTCATTTTTTTATAAAAAAAAAATCTAAAATAAATATTGTTGATCCCAGCAACAGGTTATATAAAAAAAGAAATTGAGCATTGAGCTATTTGTGCATTTGAGAAATTGAACAAATAGTGCCTTTATAGCAATTGAGCGAACAGAAGGTTGATAGAGAAGAGAGACATCATGATTTAGCGAAATAAATTTTTCAAGATCCAATCGCTTTTAGTAGGAAAATTCACAATTATTAAGAATCCACAATCCACAATCCAACTCAACACCCTTTCCCTACCCCAAAAAGGCTAAGCGAAAGTTGTTTTTGATAAAACTGAACAAATCGTTAAAAAAATGTTTTGTTTAAAATACTTATAGAAGACAGGTACCATTCTGTCATATCGTCCCTCTCCTGACTATCTGTTTATCTATCAGTCGTATCTGCAAAATGCAAATTGTTCAGGAGAGCGTTTTTAATCTTTTGCGCGTGCATATTTTCATCTCTCCCAGTACACGGTGACACGGTGTAAATATATTTTAATATTTTATTTGTATTCTTATATATATGAATCATTCTTATATATTATATTAGAATCGTATTTGCACATAGGTCTATTAGTGAGATTTTATTTTCAGTAATTCGTAGGCAACAAACCACAAAGTCATTCCAAGTTAACGGGAGGTGATATGTACACTCGAGGCCTTTAGTGAGAACATGCGTACAACATAATATAAATTTATGTGATTCTCACGCGTATGTGATTCTCATAACACGTTGTTCTCAGCCGGGGCGGGGTGGACATCTTCAATGTGAAATATGATAAGTTTCGTCGCGAGATATTGAAGGTGATACGCTCCTAATTTTCCTCCCTCGTACCCTCCTATCCATCCCAAACAAATTGTATATGTGCATGTGTGTGTGTGTGTGTGTGCGTGTAACATGAGTTGTTTACAGTATTTTCTTGTTATTGATGGAAAGCTTGTTATTGGCTCTGAAGTCTATGTTAAAATTTGTATTATAAAAAATGTAAATGAGCTGTTGGCTTCCCAAATAAAAAAATAAATACACATTGGTGGTCCTAACTCGATTTTGCAAAAAATGTCAGATACGCCAGTTAGTCAGCAGAGAGACGATATAAAACCCAAAATTATTTCCTTTTTGAGGAACTTAATTTGGCGATATGGCAACATAATTCAGTTTATTTAACTGACTGACAATCCTACAAACTACACAATCATGTGCACTTTTAAGTGAAACGTAATCTACATGGGTTTATGGATCGAAAAAAGCGCACTATTGTGCTTTTGGCGTGGGTAAAAAATAACCTATATTTAAACATGTCACCACGAGAGCGTAGTGTGGAATGAGGGTGGTGATATTACTATGTACAAATAAACTTAAATATTGTTGAGCTTGTGACGCACTAATGCACAACTTGCCACTGTCACACATTCTACAATAATATAGCAACACTTAGGCAGGGTTGTTTCAACAAAAGTAACGGTAATAGTATAGTTAAAATACTTTGAATTCCTGAAATTGTTATAAAATGCGTCGTTTTACGGCATTAGATTTTCAATGAAACACTAAGAGTTTTTAACAATTTTATGAAATCAAAGTATTTTAACTATACTTTAACTTTAATCTTTGTCCAAGAAACACAGCCTAAAATGTATCGAGAAAATCCATATCCCAGTATCACAGATGGCCTTTAATTTGTCGAGTTACTAAATCGTTAATTAAAGTTAAATGTAGATTAAGTTTGAAATATCGGTTATCTTCAATAACAGATGATATTTTTTAACTTACTGTGGACATTGTGAACCTTTTTTTAAATAATTATCTTAACAAAATAAACAAATAAACAACTTATTAGTTTGAAAATATGCTGAAATTTGGAACAAAATATGAACAGCAAAGCTTAAAACACTTCACAATCAGTAACTAGATCACGTAAACCAGCCGATGACAGGTCGTTAGCCTGTAGGTGCCTGATAACCCGGTTCTCTTTTAAATATATAATCCAACTTCGTCTCTATTGAGATATAAAGTTTGTCAAATAATCAATGAGATACCTATTATGACACTGATAATTATTGGTGCATGAAAAACAAAAAGCGCCACATGGTGATAAAAGTCAATAAACATATGAAGGTGCATTGTTTATAAAAAATAAGAAACATATTCAATTGAATATTATACATATGCGACCCGCCAAAAACTTTTAAATTAAATATGTAACGGTTAGTAATGTATCAAAGGGAACTTTAGGCCTTAATGAGAACATACTGAAATGCGCATTTTTAGGTAATATTTTCATCCCACTTAAGAGCTGACGTTAATACCAGCCTTTTACAAAAAAAGTATACACGGGAAAAAGTGACTATCAAAATGGAAAATAGTATTTCACAAAATTGTGTACATAATTAAGCGTGAAAATTAGCACATGGCCAATGTTGAGCTTTGCAAAAAGCATTCTAATTTGGTGGAAATGAACATAATAAATAAGTGAGTGCGTTAGTTATTTTTTACAACACAAATAAAAATTGTTTTAGCCAAAGGAGAAGGAAAATATTGTAGAGGTAGGTTCATTTAGTATTTTGTAATAAGAATAAAAAAGAATCTGAATGTAAATTGAATTTTAAAAAAAAAATAAGAAATCAGTAAATTTATAAAAATGTTAAAAATTATGAAAGGGCCTTAAAACACGTTTCTTTAGAAGCAGGTGTGAATCACACATTTGTCACAGATTCATTAATGAAGAATACATACATACATACCATCACGCCATATCCCTCACGGGGTAGGCAGAGCGAACCGAACGCCACTTATTTCTATCTTGACATACATTCATCGCCTCGTCATCTTTCATACATCGTCTAATACATGTCCGTCTGTTGTTCACGCTTCTAACATTTCCGTCATTCAAAATTCCGTTCACATGGACGTGCCTTCCCTTCCTTGGGCGACCCCGACCTCTCATTCCATTCCTGTCCGCAATGTATATTTTCTTCGTCAGGCGTTCCTCATTCATTCTCCCCATGTGGCCAAACCATCTCAATGTGTTCACTTTCATTCTATTAATAACATCTTTCTTTATCCTACATTCTTTCCTCATGTCCTAATTTCTGACCCTGTCATACATTGTTCTATTACATATCCTTCTTAGGGATCTCATTTCAACTGCACATAATACAATGAAAAATTTAATGAGGTCGATATTTATCAATTTGATTACGACAAATATCGAAAATTGGTATGGAATAAATTAGTGCCGGTTGATTCAGTGGTGGCTTTATGTAGCAGACGTCTTCACATCCCTCATTTCCTTCCATCTTTCCTACCCCTTCATCTCCAATCAAAATCATTTATTTACATTGTATACTTTTATTCTGATAAGCTCTTCATCTTTTTTGTTCTATGTTTTTTCTGTTGTCTCATCTACCAATTTTATTCTGTCGTTGACTAGATTTTTTAATTTGTGGATAGTAGTTTTGGCGCATGTTTTTTTCTTTTACTGTTTTGTATTTTTTCTCTTTTGGTCGCTGTTTCTGTCCCAAATAAATAAATAATACTTAATACTTTATTATGTCGGTAATTTATTTATTTATTTGTTCAAATTGACATGAATGGAAAAATAAATTAAAATGAAAGTGATGTATGAATGAAAATTGAATGCAGATAAAAAAAAACTTACATAAACAAAGATATCCACTACATAAATAAATTATTATCTTATTATCAATTATCTTACGATAATATCATAAGTAGTATATTTATAGATACATGTAAATCTGTGTCATCTATGTATATTTGGTATGTAAATAATAACAGTAATATAAACAGTGATATCAACATAACAGTTATATAAACAGAAGATATTTCTACACGAATAAAAAACATTATAACATTTTTGTAAATAGCCTAAAACTGACTAAAACTCGAAAAAAAGTAAAATTTTATTATAATTGATAGTTATGGGGAAAGCACATTGAAAATTGTAATTGTGATATCTAGTATTACTTCGAAGCCAAATATCCAATATTCTTTCATCACCAAATTGATTGTAGTCGCGGGCGTCAATTCAGAAATCCCACCGATTCCAATACTGACAAACGACGAATCGTGGTTACTAAATTGTAACGTATTGGAGACAAAAATTTCACAAAGACCTTTTAAGATCAAACGAAACACAAGGTATTTAATATATATTATAAATTGTTCTTCGAGCCGTATCAAAATTAAAACACATCCTCTGACGCTCAAAGCTCTTAATAACTTGGCGCGATTTATCTCCATTGTTCTTCTTTGAAACATCAATTCAATATTAGAGACGTCCTCGTGGGAAAAATAAACGATGAAACATAATCCGCTTCGAGCAAGGAATTCCAACGAAACTCGACCAACCAGCCAAGTTGAACCTTATTGTTTTTAGTTTTTGTGCCCTTTTGTCGCGAACAATGACGTTAATAGAAAACGCTTCGAAAAAACTACGAGGATAACAGAACTATTTGCTAACAAGGGAGAAAAATTATAATTATAAAACTAATAATACCGGATATAACAGTTTTTTTATCGCTCATTTGAAAATAATAATAATATAAATCATTTATATAGCGTTTAATGATTCAAGATCATTTCAAGGGCGCTGATAGTTTGGTCATGTGCCGCTCTACGAAACAAAGCAGTTTTCAGTCCTTTAGTGAAAGTGCTCATGCTTTGAGCACTGCGAATATCTGGAGCCAGTGCATTCCACTCAATTGGACCGCTCACAACAAAGCATCGGTTGTGGTAAGCCGCTTTGTTGACTCTGTCCAACTCCTTTACGGAGTTGTTACTCTGTGATCCAGATGACCTGAGTGTGAGATGCCTCCCAGAGAGCTCTTTTCTCTGACACAGCTCTTGAATGTATTGTGGTGCTAGATTGTTTGAAGCATTAAACGCGATCAAACAAATTTTGTAATCAACTCGCTCTGGACACTTCAATTAGTGTAATTCGTTTACTAGTGGAGTTATTTATTGTGTGACACCGTTTTTCTACACCAAAAACAAACATTGCCGCTGTATTGAACACCATCTGTAATCTATCCAGTTGATACTACGCTAATCCAGCATAAATGCATCAAGCCGAGAAACGACGAATACATTAATTAGTGTTTTATAAATGCATTCGTCAGTAACCAGCATCTAGTAGAGGAGTGCCCGATACGGAGGTATGAAGGAGACTGGGTGGACATCCATAGGGCGACCCCAGAGGCTGTCAAGTGACTGGCCGAACGGGAGCCAAGAGTGTAGAAGGAAAATACTCTATGACGCAGCCAAAGCTGCAGGAAAAGCCGTAGCCACACAAAAAGTAAAGTTAGTACAAGTGTTTTTGTCTCATTCTTGGGTAAACTTCGACGAATGTGAATGAAAGTTATGAATAAAAAAAAAACATTTCAAAAATATTATTTGCATAAACATACAGTAAATTTTTGACAGATGCGTGTAACTGGACCATTGGACATTTTGTTTTGTATTACGTTTTAACCTGTCTGTGTATGTCATTATCCTGAGCCCTCTGCAAGTGGCGAGTTTATTGCCAAATACCAATTTCTATAAACTGGCTAGTATTTCCAGCCCTAAGAAGAGGATTCAACAAGAATTGACCATTGAGAAAATTGGAATAAAGACATCTATTTTTTATCATCGAGTTTCACCAATTCCATCATTTTTTACGAGTATTAAACCACGCATAACCGTTTTTAGCAAATAATTACCACATCAAATTCAAGTATTTTTACGAGTATTAAACCACGCATAACCGTTTTTAGCAAATAATTACCACATCAAATTCAAGTATTTTTACGAGTATTAAACCACGCATAACCGTTTTTAGCAAATAATTACCACATCAAATTCAAGTATTTTTGAGATGTCGAAAATCATTGAAATGATTCCCGACAAATTTTATCATCCGAAAACCAAAAATCATCTTTATATAAAATGAATTCCACACAATGGATAAAAGTACCAAACTCCGAACAGAGAAACAAAAGAGGTATCATCAAAAACAAGAAGAGATAATGTCCTTGAGACTAGACAATACATCCCCACATATAATATTCCCCAAATTGAGTCAAAATATTTGGCCTATAGGTGAATGATATATACTACAGATTATTACATCGGTTTTATAACGAAATGGCACAATGGCACATAAAAGAAAAAAGCAATATATATCATACAAAAATCACGTAAATAAAAACTCTTAACAAACAAGTTTCACAACTTTTTACATTGTCCCCAAAAAACCCCAGTAACGAGCAGAACCAGTGGCTCTCTTCAAGGATTTGTTATTTTATACTTTTGTAAGTATATAGATATTGAATGATATTAAACAGCAAAACATTGACGCCAAAAAGGAAATAAAAACGTGGTAGAGAGATCCGAACGTCACATTTTTCAAAAACGATAAATATCTAAGAAACATCCGTATGTTTAGTTTCTTTCGCCATTATCTGTTATGTATTTATCATTTATTCTACCAATTTGGATTACCATATTATTTAGGAATACAATTTGGGATTCTTTAGAACGCTCCAGCAATCTCCGATTGCCTTTGAATTTACTACCGGTCTATTGACGCGTTCAACCCCTACATTGAGAACCCTAGCTTCAGCTTATAAAAGGAAACTTTTATTATTTACCGAGAAAAGTCGCTGCTACGGTGGGGAATAGCAACTTACCCAATACACTCGAAGTGAAGTTATATTGAAAATACAGCAAATGACACTTACCTGTAACAAAGAGAATATTACATAAGTAACATATACCACGATAGTTCAGAAATGGTACAAAAATTTGATACATACTACAAACAAGAATTGATGAAAAGCTAAATAATACGGTAATAACTTCACTTAAAACTTCGGACTCTCCTGAAAATAATGTTCAGTGTTAAAGGAAGGTCAAGAGAAAAATCATACATTGTTTGTCCAACCATTTTCGCGCTATGGTTGGGAATTGGATTTTAATGTTAATTTATTTATTTACAGAAGGGTGCTCCGGTCTAGAAAGGCACTAGGTGATAACCTGTCGCCTGTTCCCCAAATCCAACGCGAAATGATGTCGCGTGTACTCGATCCTGCCGTGCGTAACTCGGTAATTAGTTGCAAGCTAATTAAAGAACGTTACACAGCAGAATGAGGTACCCACGCCACACCATAAAACATTTATAAATTTATCATATGAAATATAAATTAATTGATATTACAGACAGGTATTAAAATAGTTTGAATTTGACTTACGTGTTTATTTGATAGTTTGACTCTAATTATAATTCAAGATTGGTATATACTTCAATAATTGACTATTAAATAATTTAAATAAAATAGATCGATGAATGCGCGGAATCGAAATGTGAGTCGAGCAGAGTGACGATCTACCGCTGGCCTTGGTTAAACTGAACAACGGGAACGCGATGTGCAGGATCTTAAATAGCCGGCTGACGTCCCCCTACTCCTTGAAGTGGGTGGTCAACTCGGCTGGTTGCACCCGCTACATCACCCCCCTGCCAGCTGGATAGCGCCACCCTGGTCCGTTCCTCAGCATTTCCTCTGATTGTCTGTAACAATGACATGTGTTTTTTTTTAAATACAAAGAAATTTTATATTGGTTACCTGAAATGGCATTACATATATATATATAGCAGTTTATTTTACTAATAAAAATTTAGAGGTCATATATTTATCATGTTCTTATTTCTATACTTATACATTTCTAAAAAAAAATATTGTTTATATTAACTTGTTCAATGTACTTTTTTATATGTACTGTAATTTGAACAAGAAGATAAAATTACAATTAAATTTACATTTCTATACAGCATTTTCTTAGTATACAGCATTTTCTTATTATACAGCATTTTCTTATTTTGATTTGGTCAAGTTGGAATTTTATAAGATTTTATATTCAAATATTAGTTGCATATTGACCAAATTTTTTATCTATATTGAATACATATTACAATTACACAAAAATTAAAAATAGAAATTATTCAGGTTATAAAAATGATTAAAAATTACTCAGCTTAGAAATATTTGTAGCTGGTGAATCGCTCCGGGAAATATACTCGTCTTCCGGCTCTAGTGGTTGTATGTGGTTGCCGTTCTGGGGTGGCATCTGGAGTGTCATCTGAAGTGTCATCTGAAGTGTCATCTGGCGTAGTGGCTTGGTGCGTCTGTGGCGTGGACGTCCATCTCTGTTCTGTAGAGGTGGTGTGTCTACTGCTTGGTTCTACGCCGTAGTCTGTGTTCTCGTTCAGGAAGAATGCTGGTTTGAGTCTGTCCAATGATACTTGTTTGTTTTTACCATTAATTGTGATGGTAGCCGTTTTGTCATCCTTCTTTATTAACAAGTATGGTCCGTCATATGGTTTTTGTAGAGGTCGTCTCACAGCATCATGTCTTAAGAAGACATATTTGGTGTTTGCCATTTGTTTGTGCACAAATGTTCTTTTTCTCCCGTGATTTGCTATTGGGATAGGTCGAATTTCTGACATTGTTTGCTGTAGTTTATGTCCATAGGTGTTTTGCTCCTCAGGTGGTCCATCTTCGAAGAAGTCTCCGGGGAGTCTGAGGGTTGTTCCGTATGTCATCTCTGCTGGTGTATAGTCTGACCCCTCCCTGATTACGGTTCGTAGTCCTAGGAGTGTCAGTGGTAATGTCGTCGACCATGATATGTTTCCTGCGGCCATTAGTGATGTTTTTAATGAGCGGTGCCAACGTTCGATCATCCCATTCGATTGTGGGTGGTATGCAGTCGTTCTGTTATGTATTATTCCGAGCTTATTCATCAGTTTATTGAATAGTGAGCTTTCGAATTGTCGGCCTTGATCGGTCGTGATTGAATTCGGGACGCCAAATCTTGCTATCCAATTATACATGAGAGCGTCTGCAACGGTTTCTGCAGACATGTCTTTTAAAGGGATCGCTTCGGGCCATCTTGTGTAGCGATCAATTATCGTCAGCAGGTATATGTAGTCTCTGGATGGAGTTAGCGGCCCCACCAGGTCTATGTGTATATTCTTGAACCTTCCATCTGCTGGTTTGTATTGTTTCAAAGGTGTTACAGTGTGGCGATGAATTTTCGAAGTTTGGCATTCGATGCAGTTGTTCACGACATTTTTTACTGTTTTGTCAATGTTGGGCCAAATATATTTATGTTTTAATAACTTTGCTGTTGTTTTTACTCCGGGGTGACTTAATTTATGTACTGATAGTATTACTTCTTCTCGCATTGTGATTGGTACATATGGTCGTAACGTGTTGGTTGAGATGTCACACCATAACATTTTGTTAGTGTTAGGTATTGAGATTTTCTTTAGTGATAGAGATGAATTTTCCTGCATTTTCTTGAGCTCTTTGTCTGTGAGTTGTTCTCTTGCCATTTTAATATAGTCGATGTTTGATGTTATTTCTATCTCTTCGATTCTTGATAGAGTATCTGCGACTATGTTTTCTTCGCCTGATATGTGTTTGATGCGCGTGGTGAATTGACTTATATAATCCAGCTGTCTTTCTTGTCTAGGAGAGTTGAGCTTGATTTTATTAAAGGCGAAAATTAACGGTTTGTGGTCGGTGATTATTACAAAGTTTCTTCCTTCTATTTGTTGTCTGAAATATTTAATCGCCTCGTAGATGGCGGTGAGTTCTCGGTCATACGTACTGTATTTTTCTTGTGCGCTATTAAATTTTCTGGAGAAAAATGATATAGGTTGCCAGCTGTTATCCGTTTTTTGTTGAAGTGCTGCGCCCATGGCGTGATCTGATGCGTCGACCATTATTGCTATCTCTGCCGAGGAGTTTATGTGTACGAGTAGTGCGGCTTGTGTCAAATCTTGCTTACATTTGTCGAACGCTTTTTTTAATTCAGTTGTCCATTGTAGTTTTCTTTTGTCATTTTTGGTGTACCCTTTTAATTGATCGAATAATATTTTTTGCGTTTCGGCTGCGTTTGGCAAAAATTTTCTATAAAAATTTAGCATGCCCATGAAACGTCGGAGTCCTTTTGCGTCCTTTGGGGGTTCAATTTTTATTATTGCTTCCACTTTTTCTGGTATTGGTGTACTTCCGTTTTTGTTGATTCGGTAACCCAAAAAGTGTACTTCTTCTACGCCGAATTTGCATTTATCCTGGTTGATAATTAATCCGTTTTCGGATAATCTTTCGAAAAGTTTGTCGAGATGCTTCTCATGCTCGTTTATGTTTCTGGAGGCGACCAGAATGTCATCAATGTACGTGAAGACGTATTCTAGGTCCCTTGTTATGTTATGTATATGTCGTTGAAATGTTTGTGCGGCGTTGGACAGTCCTGGTGGCATTTTCGTGAATTCATACAGTCCAAATGGCGTTAGTAGGGCGGTTTTTTGGATGTCTTCTTCTTCCATGTTTATTTGGTTATATGCTCTTGAGAGGTCTATTTTAGTGAATATTTTTGCATCGTGTAGTTTATGTGAGAAGTCTTGAAGTTGTGGAATCGGGTACTTGTCCGGTTTTGTTATTGAATTTAGGCGTCGGTAATCTCCACACATTCTATAATTTCCATCTGGTTTTTTTACCATATGCAAAGGGCTTGACCAATTGCTTTTCGAAGGGCGACATATTCCCTGTTCGATCATATATGCGAATTCCTTTTTTGCTATTTCTAATTGTAATGGGTTGAGCCTTCTCATTTTGGTTGTGACGGGTGGTCCTCTGGTTTGAATGTGATGAGTAATATTTGTTTTTGATCCTTTTTGTGCCATATCTGCTCTTGTTAAACTTGGGTATTTTCGTATAATTTTTTGGAATTTTGATGTTGACTGTACCGTTGCTATGTCTATAACACTTGTTCTATAGACGGTTCCTTTGCTTGTCAACCCTGTTTTTTTATCAATGAGTAATTTTCTTTTTAAGTCCACCAATATATCGTAATTGGTTAAGAAATCTGCCCCTATGATCGGCTTGGTTACGTCGGCGACTATAAATTTCCATTTGTGGTTCCGGCGTAATCCGAGATTTAAGTTGATAATTCGGTGTCCATATGAAGGTATTATTGTTCCATTTGCTGCGTAAATAGGAGTGATGATACTGTCTGTAGCGATGGTTGCCTTGTCGTTTTTTAGGTATCTTGGTATGATGCTTATTTCGGCTCCTGTGTCGATAAGGTATTGCACGCCCGTGATTATATCTGGTAGAAAGAGACGATGCTTCATTTGCGACGGTGTTGTCTCACACACCTGTCGCATTTTTAGTTTTCCGGATGGTTATAGGTGCAAGGCTGTCGACAGTATTTTGCTTGACTTCCATATTTTTGATGTGGTATACATATATCCAGCGGCTTGACGTTATCGTTATTATTATTACGCGTTTGCTGGTAGTTGTTATTATTATTATTATTTGACATTTGTTGGAAGTTATTGTTATTATAATTGTATTTAAAATTGCGTTTGTTTTGCCGATTATAATTATTATTATTATTATATTTTTGATATCTATTTGGGCTTGTGGATCTTGATCTTGAATGGTCGCGTTGATTATTTCTGTAGAATGGTCTTGATTGCCTCTGTTGAATTTCAAGTCCTATTATTTTGTCGGTTAGCATTTGTATTTGTTGCTGCATTGTACTAAGTAGGTTTACTGTGCTTTGGTTGCTTGTTGCTGAGTTGCTCAATGAAGAAGTTGATGGTAGGTTTACTGCTTGAACGTCAGTTCTACTGTTGACTTCCATTATTCTGTCTGCTGTTGTGGCTAGTACTGTGACGTCATCTGTATTAATGGCTGAAATTATTTCTTGTATACGATGAGGTAGTCGTTCTATCCATAATCTTGTAATTAGCGTGTTGTTATTTAATGTTGGTCCAGCTAGGCTTTTCATCCTTCGCAATAGTTCTGATGGTGTCTTGTCTCCTAACTGTATTCCATGGAGTAATTGCGTGAGTCTTCTCTCTTCAGACTCTTGTAGACGGTTCAGAAGTGTGAGTTTGAGGTTTTTGTATTTATCCATACTTGGCGGAAATTGTATGACGTCGGCGACGCATGACATGGTTTCTGGATCTAATGCGGCTAATACATGATTATATTTGGATTCATCCTTAGTTATTCTTGCGTTTGAAAATTGGGCTTCTATGGTGAAAAACCATAATTGTATCTGATGTCTCCATACGCTTGGCAATTTGATGTTTGTTGAATAAATTTCAGTTGCTTGGTCTTGTGACGATTGTTCTGTATTTTCTTTGTCCATGATGTTCATTTTATCGTATAACATTTGATGTGAGTTATATTCTTCAAGTTGTATTACAGTTTATAAATATAAATAAAAATAAAAAAAAACATTATAACTATTTTTTTTAAGAAAATAAAAAATAAAAATATTTTTATAGTTGTTTTAAACTAAAATATAATTTTTTGTGTTTTATTTATTATGATATTATCAGTATATTATAATTGAAGTTGCTTTGTTTTAATTGTATGAATTTTAAATTGTAAATATTTTTAGAGTTTATTTTTGTTCGATGCTTATAAGGTCTCTTGTTTGTGGACGTTCCTATACGTATATATGTTTGTTGTTATTGTGATTAGGTAACTATATTTAAAAAAAATTTAAAAAAATAATTCATTTTTTATTTAATATATTCAGCGTAAAGTATTTAAATGCTTTGTTTTTAAATAGGATATAATTTCTTATTAAATTTAAATGTATATTTGATTTAATAATTTAAAATGAATAAATGTTTAAACGTTTTTAATCTGAAATAAAAGTACAAGTTATATATATATTATCAATGAGATATATTATATTACGTTTCGCTGGCTAACAAATGTTGGTGGCGAATAGTCCTAGATTCATGCGTGATTCGTCGCGGTGTTAGATTTTGGTATTTCGTATTTTACGCCTACGTACCCGGTATTGTCTCGGTGTACAATGTCGCGGAGTGGAATATATTTTTCGATGATGTTTACTCGATATTTCTATAGATTATTAAATTATGTTATGATTTCGTATTTAATATTCGTTTTTTTATACTTTTGTTAATATGACTGCGTTCGTACTTTATTATTATTCGATATAATATTTCTATTTTATTTTAAAATAAATATTTTTGTTACATTTACATTTATTATCTTTCTTATTTTTTTGTTTCAAATGTGCACGGCACTGTACGCTCAATGGAATATGTTTATTGTATGTACTTCGAATATATTTAATGTTTCGTTTCGAGCTTCGATTTCGTGATTTTTTTCGTGGAGAATATTTTTATTATTATTACCTCGGTTACATATTTTAAATTTACACTATAGGATTCTACCTATTTCATAAGTAGGTATCAGATAATGTATTCCGATTGATGTTCGGGAAGATATTATTATTGTAATTTTTTACAGGATATTTTTTTTGGATATATTTTTACTACCGCAAAATAATATTAAAAATAATATTTTTGGTTAATTTTGTTACATGTTTTTATTATCGCGATAAAAATGTGCGCGTCATGGTAAACAAGTTTTTTTGTGACATTTTTTAGACAATAATTTTATTTTACATTCCGTGTAACATTTATGCGTTATTTTTAAGCAATAATACTAAAATTTATTTACCTACGTATTTACTTTACAGGTTAATAATTTGTCTTGTAGGTATTTAAAAATAAGGATTTTACGTGAATTTTTAGATAGATATTTTATTTTTATTTCTGCAATGATTTTATGTTACTGCAAATGAATTTACTTTGGCTTTTTTAAATAATAAAATGTGGTTTTTACTTATCTTTTTATGCGTGCTGTTTTTGCGCATAATACATGCTTCTTTAGGTTCTTTATTTTTATATTTTTATCTTTTTTAAATCTCCTTTAGTTTTTTTTGGTATTCCTTCCGTTATTTTACCTCCGTTTGGTAGTTTTTTTTTTTTTTTTGGTCCGTTTTAGCGTAGTATTAGGTCATGAAAAAAAATAAATACACATTATTATATATTTTTACAATTAACATAGGGAAATATTTTTCAATTTTTGGTAGGTATTTATTTAGCATATATTTATTCAATACCAGTTTCGATATTTAAGTTTTGAATACAACAATATAACTAATTATAATACTTATAATTACGTTATAAATGTGTTTTTTTCAATGGTTTATAACAATTAGGGATAACATACTATTACTGCGTATGTTTAATACTTACAAACTATTTATATGCTTTACTTATCTATTTCGTCGATTTTTTGGTTTTTACAATGTGCGCTGTGTACGGGCCTGCGCACGGTTATGAATTTAAATTATTACATGTTTAAAGTTACCCGTAGGGTTCAGTCTAACCAGGTCCAATAACCGAAATAATTATTATTCAATAAAATTTTAATCTCTGTCGTATGAGTTTAGAATGTGCAAAGTGACTAGATAATTGTTATTGAACGAATATTATAATTTGTTCCTGATAACAGATTATCGTTTGTTACACAAAAAAAATTATTATCACAAATTAAAAATCGACAAAATTGCAACAGAGCTGGGGCTTTACCAGTTTTACACACTATTTTACAAATATTATCTTTACACAACAAATATACCTGTTCTGCACGCTCGGTGGTCACCAGTTTTCGCGCTATGGTTGGGAATTGGATTTTAATGTTAATTTATTTATTTACAGAAGGGTGCTCCGGTCTAGAAAGGCACTAGGTGATAACCTGTCGCCTGTTCCCCAAATCCAACGCGAAATGATGTCGCGTGTGTACTCGATCCTGCCGTGCGTAACTCGGTAATTAGTTGCAAGCTAATTAAAGAACGTTACACAGCAGAATGAGGTACCCACGCCACACCATAAAACATTTATAAATTTATCATATGAAATATAAATTAATTGATATTACAGACAGGTATTAAAATAGTTTGAATTTGACTTACGTGTTTATTTGATAGTTTGACTCTAATTATAATTCAAGATTGGTATATACTTCAATAATTGACTATTAAATAATTTAAATAAAATAGATCGATGAATGCGCGGAATCGAAATGTGAGTCGAGCAGAGTGACGATCTACCGCTGGCCTTGGTTAAACTGAACAACGGGAACGCGATGTGCAGGATCTTAAATAGCCGGCTGACGTCCCCCTACTCCTTGAAGTGGGTGGTCAACTCGGCTGGTTGCACCCGCTACACCATCTTCTATGGCTGGTTTGTATCAACAAAAGTATCAGTAATATATAGTTGAAATATTTTGATTACTAACATTATTCAAAATTACGTCGTTTGAAGGCATAAGATTTCAATGAAATAACCAAAAGTATTAAAAAATGTTATGAAATCAAATTATTTTAACTATACTTTCACTTTAATCTTTGCTCGAGAAACACAGCTCAGGAGAGCAAATGTATGAGCGCGAGCTGGTTCACACAATAAAGCGTCAAAATATATCATATTTGGGTCACGATCTGCGAGGTAAAAAAGTACAGGCTGCTCCAAGTGATTATAAAGGGCAAAAAAGAGTCAGGGGTCCGAAACATTTGTGAGTCGACCAGCATCAGAGACGTCGGTGAATTGTTCCGGAGAGATACCATCTCAGCAGTGATCGCCAACGTGGGATCTGATATGGCACGAAGAAGAACTAAAAATAATAATGGGTTGATGGCAGAGCGGTTAGCGCGCTGGACTAGTAATCCAGTGGTCGCGAGTTCGATTCCTGCCTCGACCGATTTCGTTCACCTATAGCAAAAGCATCTATGCTTATTTTAGGGAACGTAGGAAGATGTATATGTACTTGTTTAACAAGGACATATTCATTTAAAAAAATACATTAGGTACACGAAAACCTTAAGGGGTAGTTTTAAAAACACGCACATTAGATTAAGATATATATTTTTTTCAATATGTTCAATATAATATTTATTAACAGAAATAAGTGGAGAAGTTTAGAAGAGGCCTTTATCCAGCAGTGGATCGATTATGGCTGATAAGTGAGTAAGAAAGTAATATTTATTCACAAAAGTATAATATTCACACGAGAAAATATTTGTCACATAGGAATATAAATATAATGAAGCGAAAAAAATCAATATGTACCATAGCGGCATAAATCTTTTTGCTTTCACAATAAATTTTCAAGTGAAAATATCGCGTTCGAAGAAAAATATATTTTATCATACAAGGTGCTACTTTTCTTGGGGACAAAAAAGGAAACGACAAGACAATGCGGTGACAAAAAATATATAGATAGGTGCCTGCTTCAAACAAAAATAGAAAAACCTATCGAGATGTATTGACAGCGCTGGGGGACGTAATCTCTGCCACAAAAAATAACGAGAAAAGTTATGAATGACAAAAATTACGATAAATTATAGAAAATATTTCGATGACTCTTTATTCATTAGAAATGGGGTATCTTCCTAATGGTCCCGTTTCAATTTGGTCAAGATATGATCATGGGATCCACGAGAAATTCATTAAACTCTTCAATATGCACTTCAGCGATAAGAACTCTTTACAACATTGTCCGATTTTAATGGTTTCTTTTTAAATTGGAAGGGAGTGCTTCAGAGATGATCACACATATTATGAATTTCATCGAGTTCTGATTATGGAACTTCATTTTGCAAAGTCGTCTGTATAGAATACTGGGCGAAAACTAGTATAGAATATTTTTTAATTATTTTAGTATCTGGTAGTTTTCTAACTCAGATATAATAAATGAATACACGCGTTTCACTTAACACAGTTTATTACAATAAGCAGTAATTATATATTAACAGAGAGAATATTTTTTAATTATTTTAGTATCTGGTAGTTTTCTTACTCAGATATAATAAATGAATACACGCGTTTCACTTAACACAGTTTATTACAATAAGCAGTAATTATATATTAACAGAGAGAATATTTTTTAATTATTTTAGTATCTGGTAGTTTTCTTACTCAGATATAATAAATGAATACACGCGTTTCACTTAACACAGTTTATTACAATAAGCAGTAATTATATATTAACAGAGAGAATATTTTTTAATTATTTTAGTATCTGGTAGTTTTCTTACTCAGATATAATAAATGAATACACGCGTTTCACTTAACACAGTTTATTACAATAAGCAGTAATTATATATTAACAGAGAGAATATTTTTTAATTATTTTAGTATCTGGTAGTTTTCTTACTCAGATATAATAAATGAATACACGCGTTTCACTTAACACAGTTTATTACAATTAACAGTAGGTAATTATATATTAACAGAGAGAAGTACAATTAATCAGTTATATATGAATGAACCACAACGTGAGAGCACTATCGTTGATCAATCCAAAAAGCCCCCAACAAAACCCCGACATACCTTTATATTCAATCCTGAATATTTCCGAATCATCTATTCGTATGATCTCGTAAACCTGCTATACACATTGCCTGATACCAGGCGCAACATCAATATATTACAATTATTTTTAAGATTAACAATATCCAAATTTTCCCTTATTACGTGGATTAAATTATCCCCTTTCATACGTGGATTCGAAAAAACGAACGGCCCAGCCTAATATACACGCATGAATTGTGGTCCTTTTTATAAGGTAATGAACACCCGCACACCTGTCGCTGTAACTCCACGTTGTGGGATATGCCATGATGGTATAAATGAATGAATCAAAATATGTAACCACAATATTGCATCATTAGTTTTCTGAAATAAAATAAATAAATAAAAGATACATATTCTTTCTTTAGTCTTGTTTGAAAACAGGAAATAGTAGCAAATGAAAAATCGCAAAACTATGAAGTCAATCATAATATAAATGTATTGCAAAACGTTCCTGACGATATATAAATCAAAATAATATGTACATTTCCTTTCTATATCAAAGTTCGGTTAAATCGCGTTTATATTGGGTTTGGTTGGCGTTTGGCTGAATCGAATATATTATATTGAAATTGGGCGATGTTAGAATTGAATATTTTATGTAAACTAAATCCACTATATTAGATTTTTATTTGTTCAGTTCACAGGAAAAGCTAGGAGCAGAAAGATACGTAATACAATATTCACAGGTACAGAGAGCTCATTTGCATAATTTATAAAGATAAAATAATGTTCTATCAATTCGACACCTTACGTAAGGGTTACTGAGCACATGCTTTATTTATTTATAAGCAAAAATGCACACCAAATTACCTTCTAATGTATGAAACACGAAAAAATATTATATATCACCTGATGTGATATACAACATTTAATGATGCAAAAAAAAGAAAATTTAGGTTTTTTAAATAGCAAGAGTAGTTATTGAAATATTACAATAACAAAAAACTCAGCCGGTAGATTTTCATATACTCTTTCAATAGAAGTAAAAAATGTACTTCGTAGGCCTTGTAGTTTTTTAGTTACTTACAATAAAAAGATAAAAAAAAGGTTTTACTAAAACTAATTTTACAAGAAAATTATTAAACAAATTCAAAAAAACTCATGGAATAGAATAAAGATGTACATATAAACTGTTCCTTATTTCAAAGACTTATCTTTTGGGAGTAATAGGGAAATCATTTTCAAAATATACCTACTATATAGCCTACTATAGCCTCTTAACCTTAAGAGTTCAGCCCAAGAAGGTAGACTGTGGAAACGGGGTATTGGACATTCTCAAACTTAAAATAAATGTCCAGGGCGTCCCTGATTGGACAACCAAACAGAACGTGATCCAGCGTTTCCTCATCCCATCCACATTCACAGATCGGGGACTCAGATGGCTATCCAGTCGCACATGACCAAAACGCAGTCTGGAAATATAGACAATGTGATGCCTAGACAACCTCTTTCGGTGCACCCAAGGCCGCGAGGGGGATTTTGCCAAAGGGAACACCAGTCTTTCGCCCTGTCACGCTCCAAAACACTCAGGGGCGACGAAATGGTCGGATAGATTACCCTGGAGGGCGGCCTTATGTATTTATATGTTTGTATGTATTTTTATATGTCCTTGTTTCAAGGACATATTCATACTTTTCTTGAAAATAAAAATAATGTGCATAATATACTCGTACATATATGTGTGTGTGAGAGAGAGGTGTGTGTATGAGTATGTATATATAGTGTTTATTTATTTATTACTAGCTGAGAAGAAGCATTGAAGGTACTGAGGGGTCTGAAGTTACTAAAATGTCTGAAGGGATGAAAGATTCGGGAGGAAATGAAGAGGCATTGACGGAACGGGAGGTACAGAAGGACCTGAAGGGACGGGAGGTACAGAAGGACCTGAAGGGACAGGAGACACTGAAGAGACGGGTGGCACTGAGGGACAGGAGACATTAAAAGGACGGGAGGCACCGAAGGGACGGGAGACACTGAGGGACCATTTTTAATTATACAGGCAATACGAAGATTGCTGAGTTTCAACTAAATCAAACGCCTATAATCCGCAAAGTGGTTAAAAAGGTTGCAAACCCTATTGTAGAAGTCAAACGAAACTTCTCTTTTAGTTTCTTAATTTGCGTTTCACAAACCATGACACGGAGCAAGCTTTATTTTTCGCTGCTGTGTTTGTCGCCTCCGCACAAAGACGTTATTCTTATAAAATATTAATTTACAAAATAATAAATTGTTTAATTTTAGAAAGATTGATATTTTAAACTCCTTGTAAATAAACATGTAATAAATATTAATATTTTTTCATGCAACTCTCCAATAATAATTAGTACTTTAAATCCTGGCAACACCGTGGTTGACATTTGACTTGACGTTTGACAAATGACCGATAAATTATGTTTGCAAACTCAACATGTAGTCTAAATCTAAACTAAATTATATTACTTAAATGTTTACACTTACTATTGTGTGTTATGTGTATTTAGATTGTATATTTTTTTTATGCTTAAATAAGGATATTCGCCTTTTCAGTTAATTTAGCAAGCATTCGCAGACTCTTATTTTATGTCATAGGAAAATGTGGTGTTCGATTCAATATGGTTATATAGTTTTTATAGTTCGATTCAAGTTTTTTCAATTAAGTTTTTGACAAAGATATACATTGTTAAAGATATGGAGAAAACTTACCACGTTAATAAGTTTTGTTGAATTTGATAGTAATATATTTTTATCGGATACCTACCTGGATATTAACAAAACACGATGAAAACAGAGTGGATGCCTTTGAAAGAAAAATCTTATGCAGAATATACCTATGTACCTATTAACGACTGTCAAACATGGCGTAAAAGATATATATCACCGAGCTTTATGATCTTTACCAGGACTTCAGCATAGTCATGAGCCATGGGGCAGCAGAACTGGAAGGTGGCAGCCAACGATAGAACAGTATGGAGAAGATTCTTGGACACAGATAGGACCCATCAAGAGTTGTGACGCTAAGAATAATGATGATGATATTTTTATGTGAATAAATTAATTGATTGTTGGCAATTATTTAATTTTATTTTCTTAAATTTATCTTCATAAATTTGAAAGTAAAATAATTTGTTAATTAAATGAAACATACAGAAATGTTTTGAAAATATAGATTTCTTCTTCCTTGCCTCTTCCCAGTTCATCTGGAGCGGCCCTTCTGGAACGACCTTTCCTTTCTTGCCCTTCGGAGACCTTTCCATCTTGCGTCATTTCTCTGGTTAGTTGCTCCTCCCTCAACTCCTTAATATTTGTCCACCAGGTGGCCTATGTACGGCCTCTATTTCTGGACTGAGTGCGTATATCCTGTGTGAGTTTAACTATATGATCCTCATTTCGTCTGGTAATGTGTCCGTACCATCGGTGTCTGGCCTTTAGTTTCTCCGGAATAGAGGCGACTCCAAAACTACCTCGGACGTATTCATTTCTAATTCGATCCTCCTTTGTAACACATCTAACTCTATCACTCATAATAATAACTCATAATTCTTTAGTGGTTCCTAAAAATTTCATTTGAAAGCAAGCATTACATACATACCATCACGCCATGTCCCTCGCGGGGTAGGCAGAGAGAACCAAACGCTACTTATTTCTATCTTGACACACATTCATCGCCTCGTCGACATTCATACATTGTCCTATACATATTCATTTGTTGTTCATGCTTCTGACATCTCCACCTTTCAAAATAGCGTTCCCATGGATATGCCATCCCTTACTTGGGCGGCCCCGACCTCTCATTCGATTCCTGTCGCAAAGTATATTTTCTTCGTCAGGCGTTCCTCATTCATTCTGCCCATGTGTCTAAACCATCTCAATGTGTTCACTTAAATTCTATTAATGACATCTTTCTTTATCTTACATTCTTTCCTTATGTCCTCATTTCTGACCCTCTCATACATCGTCCTATTATATCTTCTAACATGACTCTTAAAATACTTAATTCTATAATGGCATGCATTTATAGAATTACCTGTTAATAATGTATAAAGAGGCTCTGGAGGATATCTATTGCAGGTATGTGTACTATTCCATTGTTACAACACATTCCTGGGTTTTCTCCCTTCCATTTCAAATCACCACAATATGTACAAATTATAGACATTCTACCAAAAGTTGATACTGGCTCAGAAATAAATTGCAACTATAGGTTAATATCTATATTGCAACTATAGGAAAAAGCAGAATTTTCCTTTTGTCTCCATGATTCATGTTTCAATGCCACATCTGTTATTTTACATACAAAAAAAATAGTGTTTGGCGATATTGTTAAGCGTTTTCAATTTGACTCAGGGGCCTTATGACTTGAAGACTTAGAGGCTGTTTTATACTTTTAATGCTGCTAAGATGGCGCATTCAAGTGCAGTAATTTCTAATACTTCAACGTCTTGCATATTCATCTGATCTATTATCATTAAATTATCACGACTCCCTACCTCTATCCAATTACTTGAAGACTGAAAATCTGTACTTCCTCTTTCTTGCTGCAGAAATCGTTATACCCTATACGCCGTCATTTGTAATCTACTGGCTTCACATCTCCTTTCTTGCTGTTCTTTAGATTCATTTGCCCTAAGTGCAACCATTCGCAACATGTTATTTTCATGTGCCATTGCTTCTGCACTCTTTAACCTACTCCTAGAAGAATGACATAACCTGTACACCGAAATACAATAATCACCAACTAATTTATGAAAATATCTTTAAACAAATACCTACGTTCTTTCCATATGTGAATGTTGATTTAAAATTTACCTAAATTCATCGAGAATTGAAATTTCAACTTACATTTTTTTGTAACTATATAGGCTAAAATTTGATTCTGAAAGAAAATAAAATATAAAGTTATTAAATATTGGAAAATAAACTAAATCAATACATATTAATTACGATAAAAATATAAAGTAGGTAACTTTCGAATATTTGACAGCTGAAAGAATGGTGGAACAACGCGAGGAAAGCAAATCTGACCCACAATGCAAAAGGGACCATTTGTTCAACGTGAATTGCTCACTCTCACTGTGTCGGATTTTATTACTTCGTGCCATTTGAGGTCTAATTACGATAGGGACGCATATATCAGAATGTTGGTATTTTTGTCATCTTCAGGGTAAATTCACATATATCAATTTTGGCGACTCGGCGAGTAAAGCATAAAAGCATTATTTAATTCTTATTATATAACATTTAAACTAACTTTCTTTTGAAAATAATAAAAAAAACATATCAGCTTGTGAGGCTTTGTGTTTTTATACTGTTTCAAATGTAATATTATAAAAATGTAATATTGTAAGTTTTTTACTCTACTGTAAAATTGCCGATATCCACATAGAAAGATTTCAAACGAATGTAAGAACAGGCAGCCTTGGGCAGACTGACATGAATATAGTCGTGCACAAACATTCGCAAATCCAGAACGACAATCTTACCAGGTCTACTTTATTTATATGCAGATTTCATATGAGCGGTGATAGCCCAGCGGTAATGTCTTCGCCTCACATGCTTGAGGTCGACGGTTCGAATCCGGGCGGGGCACGCACCTCTGGATTTTTAAAAAATCTATGTGCGGATTAATATCACTAGCTATGTGTAACCATGATCCAATTTGTCCGTTTCCCCTTTCTAAGGGTTACGAAGGTCAGATGGCAGTCGCTTCAATGTAATAACCAGACTCGCCAATTCTAGGATCATGGTCAAAGCGTATCCCGATAGAAACGGGACAAAAGCGCTAAGGGAAAAGAAGAAGAAGATCTTGCTTTCTCTTTTTGTGTATTTTATATTTATTTTATTGTTTGAGTATGCTAAGGAGTGGTATCATGCTGAGAAGCAGCTGCTGCAGGGTTGTTCTCCCGCAATATAGCTGAGCACAACTTGAACATGTGCTTAGCACGAAAGCGGTTGTAGTGTAATAGTGGAATAATTAATTTTAACTAATTATTTTTTATTTTTAATGTTTTGTGAATTTAAAAAAAAAATAGATTCTGTCAAGAACTATCGGTCTCAAATTAATAGATGAGCAATATTCTATTTGAGATGGAAAAGTTGTTTTTCTTTTGTAAATGTATATCCTCTTATACAAAATTACTTAAAAATAAGTTAAAACACAATTATTTAACTTTTTTCCACTAATTTAAAAATATTAACCACTGACGCGTTACGCTCAAAGAGCATCAACTAAATGGATGAAACCACGCGTCAGTGGTCAATATTTTTAAATTGTAATTTTATATATAAGATAATGGAATTCCATCACGAAATAACAGTAAAAAAATAGAAATAAGTATATCCTCTTGTTTATACTTGTTATTTATATGTAAACTGCTTTTGTAAATGTACATCTTGTTTATTATAGTTATTTATATGTAAACTGCTTTTTTAAAAGTACATCTTCTTGTTTATTATAGTTATTTATATGTAAACTGCTTTTTTGTCCGAATAAATGCTTATTATTATTATTATTATTATTATTAAAGTAATACAACAAAAAATCCTCAAGTGGATTCTATGATATTGTCAATACGAAAATAATAAACTATAAAGGCAACAGCACTAGTGTAGAGACAAGAAAAAACGATTCAGCAGGAAAAGAAAATAACAGTTATAAATATTGCCAATATGATTCCTTTGAGTGCACATGACAACTCTATTGTGTACAAGAAGGTAATCAGAGAACTACAATAAATAAAAACCTTATATCGGGGAAAATTAATATTTTTTTTATTGATTTGTACAATAGTTTGTATTTAATGCATGTATCTATTTTTATTTCAAAATATTTCCTGGCCAGTGTTATTAACCCACCTAAAAAACGCCAAAAAACAGTTAGCGGCCTTCTTTGACCGACACGATAACAAGAAAAATAAATATTTACGATATATTCTACAATCGAAAAAGATATTTTGAGTAACTATTAAAAATAATAATTCATGTGCACAAATTCGTCAGTGCAAGTAGGTACTATACAAATACTGTACAACGTTTATAACATTGAATTAGAAAAAAAAATGGATTTATTATTTTTTGGTTAAGGGGCCATATGAACCTAAACACCCCAATTTCAAATCAAATTCCTCAAATATGTTAATCAGTGTGTCTCTAAAAAAAATATCATTAATTTTTTCAATATTTCTCTAGTGAATGTTCGCCCCCCATTTTAAAATTCAGCCTTAATTCCCCTAAAAAAAATATTACAAATATCCCTTTTTACAGCATTTTTTTTAAATTACTCCATAACTTTGTGTCGTGGAGATATAAATATTTTATAAGGTTAAAGAGTGCATAAAATCAAAGTGAATGACCGATAAACTTTATTCATTTTAAGTAAAGTTTGTTCTTAAAATGCAAAAAATAAACAAATTTTGGGTTTCCGATAATTTAAATCACGTACAAACCTTTTTTTACGCACGCGATAGTTATCCTTACTGACACGTAACTTCATAGTGCAATTAGGCGGTTTTAATGTATCTAGTTTTCGGTTACTAGATTTAGCGTTATATGTCCTCTTAAGACACTGATAAGCTGTGGTATTTTTGATATTCTTCAGTTGTTCAAAATTAAAGAGTTATTTTGATATTTTAAACTGTAAATTATTTATTTGGTAGAATTCCATTTTTGCATTAAATTAAAAATAAATCAATATGTTTTTGATTCAATATACAACTGTATGTAGAATCAAAAACATATTTTTTGATTTCTAATTGAAAGTAATTTTAATAAAAATCATATTTTCAGTCGGATCATTCATGGTCCGATCATCGATACTGAAGGCTTTTGATACATACATACATACATACCATCACGCCATATCCCTTACGGGGTAAGCAGAGAGAACCGAGCGCCATTAAATACAAGAATTTGGTAAAATATAAATAGAGACACGTGGACACGAGGAAACTAGAGAAGACAATAAGATTGTCACAACAGTATCCATAATAGATATTCAATGTATGTTTCATGTTTCAGCGTGATGGAAGATTGGAAAAATATATTGAAAGGAGAGTAACGGCAGGTAATAGAGTGAATGGTGCATTAAGACCGGTAATGGCTGACCCAATTATTTCGAGGCAAACAAAGCTCGCGGTACACAATGGTATCGTCGCACCGACTCTAATGTATGCTAGTGAGACATGGACATGGCAGAAGACGCATGAAAGTAGAATTAAAGCGGTTGAAATTAGGTCACTAAGACGAATGTGTGATAAAACGATGTATGATAGAATAAGAAATGAGGATATTAGACGAGAATGTATGATTGAAAGAAATATCGTAAGTAAGATGAAAATAAATGCCCTAAGGTGGTTCGGCCACATAGAAAGAATGAGTGATGACCGTCTGACAAAAAAAGTATACAAGGCTGATAAAAGAGGAACGAAAAGTAGAGGTCGGCCAAGAAAAAGTTGGCACGATCACATAAATGGGATTTTGAAAGATGGTGATGTTAGAAGTAAGAATAATAGAAGAGCGTGTATGAGACGATGTATGGACGTGAATGAAGCGAGGAATGTATGTCAAGAGAGAGGAGTCTGGCGTTCGGTTCTCTCTGCCTACCCCAAATAGGGAAATGGCGTGATGGTATGTATGTATTCAATGTACATACATTTGGGTACACAAATCCAATTTCACGATAAAGGAAAAAATGTATATCTAATACTTACAATACACAAGAAGAGAGAGATGTACCGAGTGTCAAATTAACGACGGAAAATAAGTAAGGTTTATTTTATTTAAACAAACAGAAATAAAAATGATATTTTCACGAAAACATGGTTCAACAAGGGTATCATGACTCGCCTTGCTTTTAAAGTAAATTGGAGAAACGAAAGAAACCAACATATATAAAGATAGTAATTTGTAAACAAAATGATGGCAATTGTTGAAAACTTATACCGTCTTCAATAGATGAAAATAAGAATGCGCTCCATTTACATACAATACGATTGAAATCATTAAAATCCAAAATGTAGCAACATATTTTTAGGCCTCGAAACCCAATACAACATAAAATAAAATACTCAGTAGTTTGTACAATTTTCTTAAAAGTGTTCATCTGATAGTCTCAGCAAATATACATACTATTAGAACAAACTTAAAAACGCCTTAAAATATACGCCTTAAAATGCGGAATATTTTCATTTCATTTCATAATGGTCTGTGTAAATAATACTTTTGACTTTTTTTCCATTTAACGTAAGTATGTTATAAAATTACTTAAAAAAATAAGTAAAAGCACAATTTTTTTAAGTTTATTCCACTAATTTAAAATTTTGACCACTGACGCGTTTCGCTCAAAGAGCATCTACTGAATGGATAGCAATTCACCATTCTGAGTATAAAAGTTTTGTAGGCCTATAACTTTTTATTTTAAAATTTTGGGTTCTGTAAATTGAGCGGATCAAAAGTTATAAGAGGGGGGGGGGACACATAGACACACACACACACAGACACACAAAACTCACATAAAATGTTCTACTTCGAATTCTGAGTAAATCCATGTATAAGAACATATTATATGCTGCGAAGCCTCTAAGTTGGTGTTATTGTATGCAAAAAGTCCACTACGCCATACAAAATGTTCCTTCGTACACGCATCTTGGCTTAATACTGTGGATTCATTCAGAGAATTGAATTCTCATGAACGAATCAACAGTTGGATTATTAAAGAAAAAACATCATTGAACTTTGAACATGGAACATCATTAAACTTGGCACCGACATTTTTAAATTCAGATTCAAAAGGATCGTTCATATATGGCGTTATTAAACCGAATTTTCGCCTAAATATACCAACAAACCGAATTTAAAAGCATTTTTAATTGCTATAAAAATAACTCGCAAAACTGTTAAGCATCACGTTAGTTTTTTCGGGACAAGCAACTACGTAGTTTATTTAATTTAAATTTCAATATACCTAACACGTGACTTTTCTTTCTTCTGTTATCGTTGCTTTGTATGTAAAAGTACATCTTAACTATCCATTAGAGAATAGTAAGGATTTACTTTTGCACTTCGCTAGAGAGAGATAAATTTATTTATTTAAAATAACATTTACAAACTGACTAATAACGCTCCACTAGGCAAAACCCAATTCTGGAACTGTTATGGTTACTCAATTAGGTTTTTTCATTCAGCCGTTATTGTCATATACTAGTGGCCGTGTTCACCAAGGAACATCAAATGGATCATCAACTAACTACCTGCTAGGAGCTCAAATCCTTGAGTGCATCACTCAGTGAATTTGTATTTCACCAACTAAAAACCAACATTCTTAATTGAGCCCTAGGCTCAACTCTCTTTAAATTTCCGGTCTACAGGAATACGAACTCAAGTTAAATTATATAGAAATATTTAAAAATCAAGTACACATAATTTATCTTGTTTCCTTTATTAAAATAACAATAAATATTATTCAGTATGTAGTTCACAATTATAACAAGTTTTTGAAATTGTTTGAAAAAAAGTATTACCTACTTTGATCTCATCAGTAGGTATATTTACATTAGTGTCGTGAATGGCCGCGAGCGCTGTATACCTGATACCATGTTTACAAACATATCGCATACCTGCTATTCTACTCTTGCTACCTGTGTTATTGTGCATTGTGCATATCGCCATTATTGTTTTCGTTGACATCGATTTTGCTGTTTTAAATGAAATTCAATTTTATTTAATAAATACAAAAAGCAATGTTTTGACATCATGAATACCTAAATTCTTTTGTTCATTTCGCCCTGGGTAAGCGATCCTGTCTATTTCATTGGCTAATTCAACTATTATTTTCACAAACCCAGTCTTTCGTGATAATAATATAATATCTGGATAATATAGAAATCAAATATAATATAAAATATAACAAGTGCTAAAATGTAAAAAAAAATAGTTACAAATACGTTGATGAGTCGCCGTTGAGTCGCCGGCGTCACTTAACGGTAGTAAGATTGTTTGGTGAAATGAAATTTTACACTTAGCGCATCAAAAAATTGATTTAAGCGATAGGAACCTTGGTGAAAGTGGGGGTAGATTATTTATGAAAAAAAACACATATCTCATATTGTGGGGGAACCAGCGACAGGTGTGCAGGTAAAATAAAGCACGACACATACGAGTAAGCCCACACACTACTTTCATATCACCTAAAAAGGCAATATTCAGAATGGTTGGTGTGAACCCCATTAATGAACTTTGTGATATTTCATTTTCGATTACCCGGCTCTTACGGGACACCCGAAAACGTCGATAATAGAAAAGAGTGGAACCACTATTCTATACCGGTACCTCAAAGGCAGCCATCGTTTATAAAATAAATACATATAAAAATACAACAAAGATACTTTCGATCTTATTCTCAAACAAAAGACCTCAACGCAGTTCTATGCAAAGCATTAGAATGTTATGTATGATCCATTCAATGTTTCCAAAAATAGCAAGTCGAGATATATAAACTAGTTGCATGTAACACATGAGATCCAACTGTCGATAGCGATAGTATGTATAGTTGAAGAATATGTACCAAACTATAAACCCATAGATACAAATTATTGAATATTTTCAGATATTTTGTTTTCTATACAACATATGTAGGTATGTATGTCAAGATAGGATAGTATGGAGGAAGATCCTTTTTCCTACCCAGAATATGCAAATAGCATGATGGTATGTATGTATGTTTGGAGATGAAGTATCAAACTATTAAGTCTTCTTACATATTGTGTATAGGCGACTGCCATACAAAATGTATGAAGCGATGTCGTCACTAAATTCAATTTTTAAAAAAATTGTTAAAAAAAAATTGAGTTCTTCTACTACAATGTTAAAATTTTTTATAGAAAATTAAATTATCTAGTTGGGGTGTTTCGGCTTTTTTCGATAATTGTAAAAGTTTTGGAAATATAGGCAGTTAAACTCATAAATTTATCATAAAAAAAATATTTTTCTTAATAAAAAATGTTTGAGAAACCCTGAAATTTTTTTGAAAAAAATAATTTGAGATTTTGTATTTGTCTATGTTTGTACCAATTTTCAGCGTTCTAGCTTTTATGGTTTCTGAGATATATGGAAAATAAAATAAAAATTCAAAAGTTGATAACCCCTGACTGAAACAAAAATTCAAAATTCTGAGTATAAAAGTTTTGTAGGCCTATAACTGTTTATATATTCTGAAATTTTGGGCTCTGTAAATTGAGCGGATCAAAAGTTATAAGGGGGGGACGGACACACACACAGACACACACACAGACACACACACAGACACACGAAATGTTCTACTCCGAATTCCGAGTAAATCCGTGTATCGAACATATATGCTGCGAAGCCTCTAAGTTGGTGTTTTTTGACTTCAAAGTTGGAAAAGCCGTGAAAAAAGTAGACCTCTCCATACAATTCTCGCGTATTCTGGCTTGATACATTGTCGATATGTTAAGAGAACAAAGTTCTCCTGAACAAATCGACAGTTGGAAAATGTATATTTACTAGTTATGTACATACTTTAATGTATCGTATATTCATAACCCTGGTACGCAACAGGTTGAATGATTCCGATGACACGCTACGATACACATAAAAAAAACGACGCGAAATATATTTATGCCATACTAAATGAGTGTGATTATGTCGTCTTACAGTCGGGTCGGAGTTTTGAATGATATGAATAATATGGCAGACCGAGGGTTTCCAAGGGAAAATAAATATTTAAAAATGAAATCCAGGATTTGTCCAGAATTTTCGATTTATGTCGTTCATCAATACTAAGGCCCGAATTTATAAAACGAACTAAGAATTTTCTCAATGCTTAACACGTCAAATTTCATACATTTATGTGTGCTAAGTGTTGAATTGAGCACTGAGAATGGTTTATAACTAGTTGCATGTAACACATGAGATCCAACTGTCGATAGCGATAGTATGTATAGTTGAAGAATATGTACCAAACTATAAACCCATAGATACAAATTATTGAATATTTTCAGATATTTTGTTTTCTATACAACATATGTAGGTATGTATGTCAAGATAGGATAGTATGGAGGAAGATCCTTTTTCCTACCCAGAATATGCAAATTGCATGATGGTATGTATGTATGTTTGGAGATGAAGTAACAAACTATTAAGTCTTCTTACATATTGTGTATAGGCGACTGCCATACAAAATGTATGAAGCGATGTCGTCACTAAATTCAATTTTTAAAAAAATTGTTAAAAAAAAATTGAGATCTTCTACTACAATGTTAATATTTTTTATAGAAAATTAAATTATCTAGTTGGGGTGTTTCGGCTTTTTTCGATAATTTTAAAAGTTTTGGAAATATAGGCAGTTAAACTCATAAATTTATCATAAAAAAAATATTTTTCTTAATAAAAAATGTTTGAGAAACCCTGGAATTTTTTTGAAAAAACTAATTTGAGATTTTGTATTTGTCTATGTTTGTACCAATTTTCAGCGTTCTAGGGTTTATGGTTTCTGAGATATATGGAAAAATAAAATAAAAATTCAAAAGTTGATAACCCCTGACTGAAACAAAAATTCAAAATTCCGAGTATAAAAGTTTTGTAGGCCTGTAACTGTTTATATATTCTGAAATTTTAGGCTCTGTAAATTGAGCGGATCAAAAGTTATAAGGGGGGGACGGACACACAGACACACACACACACACACACAGACACACACACACACACACACAGACACACGAAATGTTCTACTCCGAATTCTGAGTAAATCCGTGTATGGAACATATATGCTGCGAAGCCTCTAAGTTGGTGTTTTTTGACTTCAAAGTTGGAAAAGCCATGAAAAAAGTAGACCTCTCCATACAATTCTCGCGTATTCTGGCTTGATACATTGTCGATATGTTAAGAGAACAAAGTTCTCCTGAACAAATCGACAGTTGGAATACGGCCCTAAGTCTCGAATACATATTTATTAACGAACTTATTATATTTTTTTGCGATTTTACACTTACAAAACGTACAAAAATTAGTGTAAACAGGATGATCTCAATTTGGATTGCTACAAGATCGTATGCGATTCACTGACTGATTGCTGTAAATATACAAAACAAGGGATATATAATACACTAATAAAAATAAAAATACAAAATTAATACACTAGATGTATTAATTTTGTATTTTTTACGTCTAAATAAAAGTTACTACGACTACTACTATGAAACCTAAACAAAGGAACAAAAATAAAAATAAAACGAGTGGGTTGTGGCCAACACTAAACTCTCCACACCATAGTAAGCGTTCATTTTTTCTTCTTGAAATGCTGACAATCTCTAAATGCATTTTCATGAAGTACATTTCTATTAGATTCTTAAACAAATATAAGATTACCAGAGGACAAAAGTTTTCAAAATGCACCATACACATAAAAACATTGTCACGAAACTCAAAGTATGTATTTTCTACGTGATATCTTTTGAGAAATTTTAAGTAAAATTGCATTACTAGCAAGATGAGCATGTATGAGACAGTGCATCAATGTTGATGAGGTGATGTATATGTCAAGATAGAAGAATACGGTGTTCGGTTCTCACTGAGGAAGATAGAAGTGGATAGTAAAAAATACACTTGCCAATAGAGACACATACAATATAAATATGAAGTTGATCACTCAATTTTCCCTTACAGAAGCTATTTTACTTCTATTACATAAATTTTTCATACAAATATGAAATTTATTTCATATTGATATGGCAAACCATAGATTTTTTTATAATTTTGACAATCCTTGAATGCATCTTTGATGAGTGTATTTTTGTTGTATCGAAATGTCAAACAGTATCTATACAAAAAACTCAATTTTCCAGACCGTGAGAGAATTTTGAAAATAGGACAAATGAAATTAACGGATATCTATGGAAAACTATTCAGTTCTAGGTCTACGCACTTAACACATATGATGTTAATATGAAATCGATCAGACTTATAATTGGGCTGTAGAGAGGACACAAAAAAGAAAACAACGTAAATAATGAAATCATAGAGAAGAAATTAAAAGTTGTCTATGGAAAACTAATCAGCTCCAGGTCTATGCACTTTACAAATATGATGTTTATATGAAGTCGATCGGACTTATAGTTTGGGCTGTAGAAAGGACACATAAGGTTAATCCGAACGCCTAACGCCATACATACAAACACATCACGACGAAACTCACAGTGTGCACTCTCTACATGATACCCGTTGAGAAATTGATGTAAAAAAATACTACGCTTAAAAATTGTGAAATCATGACTCTCCACTATTCCATAGTGTGGAGAGTAAAAAACTCAAAACTAAACTATTTTCCACTTATATAAGTATATTAAATATATTATAATATATTAAAATAACTCGGGGAACTCGGTCTATTTATCGTCTATTTCTGTGATAAAATACGTGAGAAAATAGACGTAGGTATGTGAATGTTTTTAATGTTAGCTTGACGTGTTTAACGTTACATAGACGTGATAAATATAGAACATAAGTTAATTGTACGTAAAAGTCTAAAAAGATCTGACACGATGTAATAATGATGGGTTAGGAGTTTAGCACTAACACCTGATAACATCTCCATACATAACAACCGGCTGTTCAAAACGGACGAAAGAAATAAAAAGAAAAGCGCGGAAAAGGTCGGAGTCTCTCCCACTCCCACTCCCAGGGGTGGTTTTCCATTATGACTGTGAATAAGTAGTAGCAAAGGTCGGCCGAGGAAGACGTTCAATTATATTCAGATGTCTTTGGGCTGTATCCCGACTGATTATTACATACCCCATATTGGAAATGCGGTACAAGCATTATCGAATAATATACATTTCTTAAATTTGAAGTTACCAACGCGGTAATGAATATGAAAAAAGCCACGAAATACTAATTAAAATATCAAATCAAGAATTAATAATTATAATACATTACTTCCTTGCACTAATCATTAATGGCAATATTTGTTCTGCTAGATTGGAAATTTATATACATATGATTAATTGAATTATATGAGATTGATCGTCTAGCATATAAGATGGCCTATAAACCGAAACACCCAAATTTGAAATAAAATATTTCAAACAGTGCGTTTCTAGACTAATACCATAAATATTTTCAACGTTTCTGTAGTGAATGTTCGTCACATAACTTAAGTCACATAGCATAAATTCTTACTTACTTCCGATGGCCATACAACTCCGGTTGAGCTTTAGCCTTCTGAACAATAGCTTTCCAAGCCTTCCTGTCAGCTGCAGTGGACTCACAGTCATCACAAGCATTCAGCACGTTCAGATCTCGTATATCACAATACTTTGAATTTGTACACTATTATTTTTCCATTTATATCAATCTTTACAATGGAATTTTACATAGTCAATGCTGTCAGTGTGAAAAATAAATCGACGAATATTTAGAATATACGTATAATTGAAAGCACAAGACTAAAACATCATTTTAATCAATTTATTATGTGTGTTGAGAGTATAAAAAGGAATTTTATAAAAGTCCAACGTCCCTGTTGGTACATTTACACTACATGCAATAAAATGTGACCCGGTGTCATTTTGACTAAAGCAATTCCACCCCGAAAAGGGTCAAACAAAACACTTTAGTGAGAGTCTAATTGGATCTAGATTGAGCGAGCTATCTCCCTCACCCCTTTCCTCCAATCTGGAGGTACCCTGTGTTGTCTTATTGACAGATCCGTGATGTGCTTATTGACGCCCGAAGGTCACTAATTCCCCGACGCGACGGTCGCAACAGTGTGGAGAGAGAGAGGAACGAGTGGACGATAACGGATTACTAAGAGGGTCAACTGAAGAGGAAAAATATAAAAGCAATTTACCCACGAGATCCTTTTATTTTCCGATTCGTTGGAAGAGAATAAGACATGATATAAAATGTACAAGCGCTTGGTCAATTACAACTGTTTTAAACCGTAACATAAGCAAGGAAAAAAGGCAACTGATGATATTATGAAACAACTTCATAAAAATGGTGTAATTTTTAAGGTAATTAATTAAATACTTTTTTATTTTATATAAAAATAATAAGGTTTTTTAATTGAATATATTTTTTTTCACCAACATCGAAATTATAAATATAATATGCATCCGTATTTATTGAAAATATAACTTGTCACATACGCATTTTTAGTACTTGTATCATACGTTGTTACCTTTAAAACTTGCCGAATGCACTGTCGCTTTCGGTACTAGTCGCATATGCTGTCCCTTCAGTACGTACTTCAGTTCTTTCAAAACATACTTGTCGCAAGCGCTACACAATAGTCTGAACCTAGCTTTACGATACGCATTACGTGACGTCGATGTAATATCACGATTTTAAATGGAAAAATGTCTATTATTTATGTATGAAAAAAAAGGGGCGCACCAACTCCCATCCCGAGCAGAAAGCCTCGCTCCCAGGGGACGCGATAAATAACGAAGTTTGACATTAAAATATGTACATTTATCCAGGAGTGGCCAAACTCCCACACCACTCACCAGCTCATTATTATTTTAATAACTCACGAAGAGAGACGAAGCCAAAGCTGCTTACAGTACACACAAACATAGTATAATTATACCAACAGTAGGATATCAATGGTTTTAGTAACAATAGATTCCGATCATAACCAAATTACAATAAGATATTAAGGTTTAGTGTTTCATACAATAGGGCAATCTGTTGCTGGGATAATAACTTAGAACTATAGACTATAAATGCTTGCAGTTAGAGGGCATTTAAAATCCCACCCCAAGCTTAGTAATAACGAAAACACAACAATCTATAAACACATGAACAAGTACAAACCTAAATTACACAAACCCACACATTAAAACATCTCTTGGTCAAAAAATTTTTTCATTTATTGCTCATCGACTCTACAAATTTACCTTCCTCTCTTAAAGAAATAACATCACAAAGAATATTCAAAATAGATATAAAAAATGCATCATAAATTATGGACAGAACTAACACAAATACTTAACTACTTAAATAATTAAAAAATTAAAATTATTAACAACATTTGTAACTATGCCGTATTCAGTTTGCGATACTCTTTGAGTAACACATAAAAATATTTGATTTGGGAGGATGTGATTCATATAAACTACACCAACATAGACATTAGGACCTGGTTAATCTACTTTGTGTGAGCCCATATGATTGTGTACCTATTTAGTGTGGAACGGGAACAATCACCTGGTTCATAATTACATATAACTGTCAAAAAAAATTGTAAACTGCTAGCCAGAGAACAGGATTTCCTAGTTAGGCAGCAGTAATCTACTTATTGTTGTCATTATAAATATGGTGTCATAAAAGGTAAATAAATAAATAAATTATAGGTCAACTATACGTGACTTTGAAATGCAATTCTTACCCATTATACCACACACGATTAGATAGTCAAAAAATATCCCTTTGTACGATTTTAAATACGTAAATGAAATAATAAAACTATATAAAATAAAAAAAAAACGATAGTTTTTGACCCCAGTGGGGCATTGCAGGTTCTTGTGATGTCTATCAATATAAGTATGTATGTACTTACTTAGTTTAACAATATTAATTCACAATAATAAACAAACAACGAATACACTCCGATGATGATCTTCAATATACCGATACCAGTGTCATAAATAAATAAACAATGAAACGAAAACTTGTGCATTTTAATTTCACCATGGAGTTTCAAATAATTTTTCAACGAATTCTTAACTTTCACGAACGATTTATTTCGTTAATAAAAAAAATGATGAATCTACTGTACAATGATACGTAAAAATAATAAAATGGTACAGCTCTCGATGTCACTAAAGAAATTCGCATAAAATAGACATCTTTTTAAAATAGAATGCTTAGTAAGCTATTCAATTTTATGGATAATAAAAGTTTGAACAAAACCAGGGTTGAAGAGGGTAACAATGAAATAATAATAAAAAAAATCCTATTGAAATGTTATACGATGGAACGACTTCGGGATGAGAATAAGAATAATTTATTGATAAAGTTTCTTCGCCAACAATTCATACAACAAACCTAAAAGACTATGAAAAACAGAGAAAACTATAAAAAAGATAGATCTGACACAAAAATGTACAAAAATTAAAGAACATAAGAAAATCTAATCATATCGATGGAGAAAATATGCTCCGTGCTACATTCACGTGTTATTAATGACACAAATAGTTTCGAGAGAGAAATTCAATCTCGCATCATCAGGTGGCTTGTTGTTGTAAGACAGAGAAATATGTAAAAATGAATAAATTAAAAACAGCCAATAATGTTCTAAAAACAAAATAAAATAAAATGGCTGAATTCTCTTCAAAATTTTCGTGTATTGTGTAATTTCAAAATTTATATTATTAAATAATCTGAACCAATTACCATAAATGACTTTTCTTCGTTGGAATAGTAAACATTAAAATAGGCACAAATCACTCTATGCAGGGTGTATTGATATTCTTTAATATAAAAAGAGGAACGTTAAGTAGAAAAATTACGAATAGCGATTACAAAAAGGCGAGAAACCCTTATTATTGGGACAATACACTAAAAAACATGCTATAAGTTTTTAAACATAAAAAAATATCAGATGCTTAGAGAACATTCAATTATACTTTGAACTGGAAAAAAGCAAAATCTCAGTAAAGATGGATTCTGGAAACTTTCTGGCCATTTTTAACAGCGCACAAACAGAAAGATTCATTTTCAAATAATCTCGGAATGTTAATTTACGCAATTGGATAAAACACAGAAAGCTGAGATATCTTCTTCATTCATAATTCAATCCTTTCAAAAGTCAAAATAAATTACCCGTCCGTCTTAAACTCTCAGAAAGGTAAAAAGTACCTCAAAAGATAATTAAAGACATCTATACTAAAAATATAATTGAATAAGGAATGCTTTACATAGTCCAACTGAATAAACCAGACATACGTATGAAAATTATTCACATTTAACATAGGGAAAAAAAGAAGTAAAAAGTCAATTAAATTAAAACTATGATAATCATGAACTTCCACTGTGTTAACTATGAAGCTATGAAGTTTTTTTATACAATAAGTTGTTTTCGTCCAATTTTCAATAAGTAAGTAAAGAAATATATTAAATTTATTCGCATAAACGGTTACGAATAACATTTTTTTATTTAAATATATATCTGGACCTCAGAGCCAGGGGGTATTAAGTCCACTTTTTGTTGAAGGTAAGGTTTTGACGTTCGAAATATTATTGAAAGATGTCAATCACTTCACTTTTAAAAAGGGATGGGCTGAATATGCTTTGGCTCTGAGGTCCAGTCTCTTTTTTATCTGTCTGTGTCTGTTATCGTTTATAGTTTTTTTTAACGTGTCTACGTAGAGGACGCCAGCTATTAGGATTTGGGTCCATTTTACTCGTCCGAAGAAGCGCACTACGTAGCGTTGGGAGGGGTTTGCAATCTAGAAAAGAGTTTATTAATTCGGATTTTAAAAAGACCCGGGTTGTACGAAGGTGGAAACACAGAATTCGAAAGATCGTTCCACAGTCGTCCATAGTAATGCTTGCCTTTTTGTTTTCTTTTGTTAATATCTTTCACTATTTTTCTTTGTTGTGATCTTAGTTTCTATTGTATCCTTTCATTTTTATATAGATTCTATTTTAGGTATTTTCATTCTCTTATAAAATTGTACGCCAACTTTTAATGCAGGATGTGGCCACTTGTAATTGGCTGACCAGTTTTGTAATAGCTTAGCCTTATTTTATGGAACTATGATGAATAATAACTTGTTAGCTGTAAGTGGTCCTTTATCTAAAGTAATAAAGCAATCAAAATGTTAGTGTATGTGTGTGTGTGTGTGTGTGTATGTGTGTGTGTGTGTGTTTGTCTCACGCCTTCTGAAAAACCAAGAGCATCTAAAAATCTAATTTATGTGCGAACGTGTACCTGTATACCTGATGCAGTGTCACGCTAAAAATAATGCGATAAAAACGCTGAATTTTAAAAATATTTCAAAAATTATTTTTTTCATACAAAATTTTCCAAGTCATATCTGTCAAAAAAGTGTACATTTTGCACGCAAATATCTGTTAGTTTAAAAGTTAGAAGTACGTATTTACACAAAAAAAAATATATTTTGAAGTATAACTTAGCGTTTAAGTGAAAAACATGGTGAATATTTGGTATAATTATAATGTTTAACTTATTTTTAAAGTAAGCCTTTTGTACATAAACGCCGCCATTTTAATATCTTTTCATACAATATTTCATTTTCCCACCGAATGAATATGTTCTTGAAAATAATAAACCTTTGAAATAAATGTAATTATGAAATAATAAAATGAAACACAAGACATTACGGCAAGTTTTAAGACGTATATTGTAAAATTCTGTTAATTATTAGTAAAGATATAGGCATAATAAAATTGCATAATTTGTATATAATATTTGATTTTTCTGACAATTTTCATTTTTATGGCATCGAACAAACCAATGTAGGTACCTACATATTCAAAAAAGTCTCAAACCATTTGATATTTTTAACGTATTGGAATGGTTACTATGGTAACGGAAAGATTCTGATATTCAAATAAAATTAGTTATGAATCGAATTTATTTAGAACATTGTTGTAGGTAGGTACCTACCTATTACTATTTACTTACAAATCAACAATATACTGATTTTCTATCGGAAAATTATTTTATTTGTTTATTTAAGCATGTATGCGATGTACTCCTAAACCGTTTGTCCGATTAAAATGAAACTTTGGTGAATTGTCGAGCGTATGCCCGGGATGGTTTCTGGATTTAAACTTTTTTCTTATTCTTCTTCTTCTTCGTGTATTTGGTCATTTTACCTATGAAGGGGGAATATCCTGGGAAAAGAAGGTCCGACTGTCCCTCCATCGCTTCGCAGGTCTTCCAGGACGGTTTGTGGATTTAAACTTTTTTCTTCTTCTTCATCGTGTATTTGGTCATTTTACCTATGAAGGTGGACTATTCTGGGAGAAGTAGGTCCAATTTTCCTTCTATCTCTTCGCAGGTTTCTAGATGTAATTTTTTTCTTCTTCTTCTTCATCGTGTATTTGTTCATTTTACATATGAAGTTGGAGTATTCTGGGAGAAGAAGGTCCAACTGTCCTTCCATCTCTTCACAGGTCTTCCAGGACGGGTTCTGCATATAAACTTTTTTCTTCTTTTTCTTCGTCGTGTATTTGGTCATCTAACCTATGAAGATGAACTATCCTGGGAGAAGAAGGTCCAATTTTCCTTCCAACTCTTCGCAGGTTTCTGGATTTAAACTTTCTTCTTCTTTTCTTCTTCTTCTTCGTCGTGTATTTGGTCATTTTACCTATGAAGTTGGAGTATCCTGAGAGAAGAAGGTCCAACTGTCCTTCCATCTCTTCGCAGATTTCTGGATTTAAACTTTTTTCTTCTTCTTCTTCTTAATCGTGTATTTGGTCATTTTACCTATGAAGGTGGACTATCCTGGGAGAAGAAGGTCCAATTTTCCTTCCATATCTTCGCAGGTACCTGGATTTAAATTTTTTTCTTCTTCTTCTTCGTGTATTTAGTCATTTTACCTTTGAAGGTGGAGTATCCTGGGAAAAGAAGGTCCTTTCATCTCTTCGCGGTTCTTCCAGGATGGTTTCTGGATTTAAACATTTCTTAAGCGACTGAAGGGACGGGATGTAATGAAGGTAAGGGATGCACTAAAGGGCCTGAAGGGATGGGAGGTATAAAAGGGCCTGAAGGGACGGGAGGTACTGAAGGGCCTGATTGGAAGAGACGTAATGATGGGTTGAAGGGACGGGAGGTACTGAAGGGTCTGAAGCGACGGTTCATGGAGTCTAATTCTTTTTCTTCTTAATTTTATGTAGACTTTACAGTTTTTACACAAACTATTTCCTTTAGTCTTTTTCTTCGTTTTCTTTGGTGAATTTTATACAAAACTATTTCCTATAGATTAATCTTCTTTTTAATTTGACAAGTCCCTTGGACGCAATATCAAGACAACCTCGATAAATATTGAGGGCCTCAGCGTAGATAAGATTGGAATGGAAAGGCCTAATGTTTACCCGGACACGTTAAGTAAGTAAGTAAGTATCTTCTTTTTTTTATGAAGACCTTTTAGTCAGTTTTTATACAATCTATTTCCAATAGTCTAATTCTTCTATTTTGTGTATGTTTTCTTATTTTATGTAGACCATTGGGATAGTTTTTATACAAACTAATTCTTATACTTATTCTTCTCTTTTTTATTTAGACTTTTGGGTTAGTTTTAAGTCTAATAGTCTATTGTGCAGAAATATTATTAACGATATACACATGTAAAAACGAATGGGATGTGGGATGTGACGATGTAACCTGCACTAGAATCTTTTCAATACTTTTGTTTAATCAAATTTAAACCATTTATATCATCCTATTTTGAATAATTTTCAACACCTTCATATTTGATTTCGTTGACGATATTTAAAGAATGGGGGTTGTGGCCATAACTGAACTCTTCACAACGTTTATATTCAAATTAAAAACTATTTACTATAGTTTAAGTCTTCTTCTTCGTTAATGTAGACTTTTGTGTCAATTTTAAGTCTATCAGTCTAATTGTGCAAAAATATAATGCACACTTGATGAAAAAATATAAAAACGAATGGGATGTGACCAACGCTAGATCTTTTCGGTACATGATTTAATCAAATTTTAACCACATTCCAACATCCAAAATTACTAAATTTTCAATAGGTCATATTACAATTTGTTTTCGATGATAATATTTAAAAATGGGGGTTGTGGCCAAACCAATCTCTTTACAACGTTGATAAACAGTCATATATTTAAAACCATTTCGCATAGTCCATGCGTGCAGAAATTGTATATTATACTTCATTCACACTTTATAGCAATACATAAAAAAGAATGGGTTGTGGCCATCACTTGAACATTTTACAATGCTTAAACTCAATCAAATTTCAAACCACTTTTCATAGTCCGATATTGCAAAATAATTGGGTGACAATATTATAAAAAACGATTGCTTATTTCTTCACAATTTTACATTCTTGGCCAACGGCGGGACATAAAAGCTAGTAATAAATAAATAAATGAATATAGAGATTTAAGAATTAAATACAAAATAACACATTATCAAAAATAATTAACGTTTCCCTTCCCAATTTTTTAGGAAAGCAGCAACTTTTTGCTTATAAATAATTTACAAAAAAACAATAAAACAAATAAAAAAAAAAAAAAATAGTTTTAATGCAAGTCATATTTTTTTACGGGTGGCGTGTATTATGAAATTCTCTCGAAAGTCGATAATTCCACAAACCTAATATTGATATCATATGCGTGGTGGCAGAGCGGTTAGCGCACTGGGTTAGTAATCCAGTGGTCGCGATTTTGAATCCTGCCACGACCGATTTTGTTCACATGTTTAAAATAAATTAGAGAGCAATGCACTCAAGACATAAGAAGAATATACATAACACTACAGTCCTAGACATGAGACACCTGTTACATGAAACTGACAAAGCGACAGTCGTATGATCGTACCCCGTACTGGGCCGGAACCTGAAATATGGTGCCCATGAAAACCCTTGGCATTTTGGGCATCACTTATTTGCACATTGTTAGACTACGAAATTACAGATGTTCATGAAAATAAATTCATAAACATTAGTATTTATTTGTTTTCTTTGATGTTGGTACATATATAAAAACAAAAGAAAACATTATGATTTGTAATAGAAGTGATTATAATAAAATTAATATACATTTTACCGACAGGGAAAATGACTACCGACAGGGAAAAATCCAATGTTTGCGTATATGCAACATAAACTGACTGGATGTGGGTGATAATTTAATCTCATTTAATGATTCGGCGGATATTTTGTGGTAGTTAATATAAACCATTTTTGAATTATTAATTAGCTATAAACCACTTGTTTTTTGAGTCACTTCGCGACATGTTTCGGAAGCGCTGTCCTTCCATCGACCGGCGTGTCGAGACTAACATGTTGAATTTGTGTGAATCTGTCTGTGAAGCGAGGGGGGTGGCGGTTGAGGGTTGGTTGGGTTAGTGGGGGGAGGGGAGAATTGTGAAGTGTTTTTGTTTTTGATGGGAAATATATTAAGTATTGGAGAAGTGTTATGAAAGGTATGGTTATTTATAAGTTTTATACCGGAATTTATGTGTTTATGTATTTCGAGCGTTTCGTAGTTGTTAAGTCGGTATCCTTTATTCTGTGTTTCATGTAATAGTTTTAGTTTGTGGTTATTGAAAGAGTGATTAGTTTGGATAATGTGGTTAGCAAATTCTGAGAAATTATTGTTGTTTAAGCATCTTCTGTGTTCGTTAATTCTTATATTTAGGTTACGTGATGTCTGTCCTATGTAGTGTTCATTACAGTCACCACATGTTATTCTATAAACTCCACTTTTTTCTTTGTAATTTCTTTTAGTTTTAGAATTTAATAATGATCTACTGATGTTGTTGTTGGTGTAAAATGCAGCTTTGATACTAGTTGGCAGTGTATTTTTTATTTTTATAGAAATAGGTCCTGTGTATAGGATTTTTCTCCATTTTTGTTCTGTATTTAGGTTGTTGGTGTTGAATGGATATATGTATTGGTCAGTTGTTTTTTGTTTTTGTTTTTTGTCGAGCATGCTGTCTATTATGTTGTAATTGTAGCCGTTATTCAATGCGATTTGTTTGATGATGTGTAGTTCGTGTTGGAAGTTGTTTTGTGTCATAGGTATATTTATGAGTCTGTTTATCATGGAATGGAAGCTAGCAAGTTTGTGGGAGATGGGGTGGGACGAGGAGTTAGGTATGACAGTGTCTGTTGTGGTGGGTTTTCTGTAGATAGCAAGATCTAGTTTATTGTTTATAATTTGGATTGTGAGATCTAAGAAATTTATTGTGTTATCTTCGTGTTTTTCGATCGTGAATTTGATTTTATCGTGTAGTCTGTTTATATGTGTAAGGAAAGCATTTAGTTGTCTATCGGTTCCGGTGAAGATACAAAATATGTCATCCACGTATCTGTACCATGTCTTTACGTATTTATTCAGGTGGAATGTGGAATTGAATAGTTTTGTTTCCAAATTATCAAGGAACATATCTGCTAACACGGAACTAGCTGCCATTCCCATCGGTAACCCGTTGTTTTGTATATATATTTTGTGGTTGAATTCAAAGTAGTTCTGTTTGGTACATGTGTTGAATATTCTAATAATTTCTTTTTGATTTTGTTCTGCTAGGTGTGAGTTGTGCAGTAAGGTGGTTAAAATATGTTTGCACTCGTCAATAGGTATATTGGTGAAGAGGTTTGTTACATCGAATGAGACTAGTTTAGCGTTGTGTGGGACGTGTAAGTTTTTTATTTTTTCAGCGAAGTCTATGTTATTTTTGATGGTGTATTTAGGTGTGAATATTTCGTTAGTGGTAAGGATATGGTTGAGTTCTTTGCACATGTGGTAGTTCGGAGCTGTGAAATATGATACTACTGGTCGGATAGGTATTTTGTTTTTGTGTAGTTTGGGAAGACCGTATAGCTGTGGGGCTTGAGGATTACATTGAATTAATTTATAATCTTTGCAATAAATGGAACAGTATTTTATAGTGTCTTTAACGGTTTCTTGGAACTTTGGTGTCGGGTCCGTTTTGCTGACGTTGAAGGAGTCGTTTTGTAGAAAGGATTCCACCTTTTGTATATACTCTGTAGTGTCGAGAATGACGATAGTGTTTCCTTTATCGGCTCTTGTGAGGGTGAGGTTATTTTCTTGTAGGGTGGATCTTATGTTTCTTAGGGTATTTCTTTCTCTTGTGTTGGCTGGTTTGTTGTTGTATGTGTCTTTTTTGAGGATGACGTCTGCACAGAGGTGTTTGTATAGAGGTGGTTCATTTTTGAGTGCTGTTTCTGTATCAACGGCCAGAGTGATAAGTGAGTGTTCTGTTTGATCATGTATATTATATTTTAAACCTTTATTGAGTAATTGTGTTTCTTCTTGGTTAAATTTGTGCTGTGAGAGGTTCAGAGGTCACTAAATTTATGGTCGGAGAATACCGGTGTTAAATTTTTATTTTGTCGTGTTTTATTTAGTTCTGTCCTTAGATTGTCGAGTTTCTTATCAACGGTATTTTTCTTTTTTGTTTCTTCTAGGTTTACAAGATATCTAATTTTGCTGTCTAGTTGATCCCATTCGATTGGGTGTAGTGATTGTGCAAGTTCTGAATGAACTAGTTTCATGTATATTTTGGCGTTATTTCTGATATTGTAGAACTTTTTAATTTCTTCCTTGATCCACAAGATTTGAGCACTTTTTATAGCTTTACAAGCAGAACTATTTTTTGAGTTTGATGTATCAAACTCAATCAAACTCAAGTATCAAATCTTTAATTTAAATATTTTTATGACAAATTTTAAATATCTCAACAGAGACGAAGTTGGAATATAGGATAACCGGTAAATCAGGCATCTACTAAGCTTAAGACTTGTCATCGGTTGGGTTACGTGATTACTTTAAACGCTTGCTAGTTCAAATTCTCAACAATTATGCCTATTTCTTGAATTCCCTTATCAATCTATAGGAAGATTGTTTTTGATTATAAGATTGTTGAGAAGGAATTTCATCAAAAGATTATTTGCGTGTTCAAAAGTATTGTCAAAACCCATCTCACTATATTTTATATATATATACTACAGACAATAAATATTGGAGCAACTGATAATTTATATAATGAAAGATAGGACTCACACTGACAACTATTTACAAATTTATCAAAATTTTACAATTTAGTCGTATAATAATTATGATATTGAATTAATACAGAATCAGAATGTCGAGGAGAATTCGCGATACGTCAAGCCACGGCACTGGAGATAATCTCGAATGGTTTGCATAGGAGGGGACAACTGTTTATATCTTCCATATATTTGTCGGCCTTCATGGCTCAGTTGGTTAGATATCTGACTGCTGAGCCAAAGGTCCCGGGTTCGATTACCGGTAGAGACACAGTTTTTAATTGTGTTTTCAGTCTGGATCTGTGAGACGATTATTATCGTAAGTCTCCAGAATGTGTCAACTTGTTATTGGGTGCGTGTTAAATTAATATTTGACATAGTACCTGTTAGTTGCCCGAGAAGCAATATTAAATAAATAAATACACTACATGCCCAAAATATTTTACCCACTTGAAAAGGTACATGATGAGGTCCGATGACGACAGCTATGTGCTCTAAGAGCATGTTCTTTGAGTTGCTAGGCTGACGTAGGTTGGAACCTGCATCGTATTATGCATACTAAAATTACCAACTAATGAACTCGTCAACCTCAGATAAACCCTGAGGGTTTCGATGGTTGACTATATATTATATTAAAAATGTCATTATATAAAAAATATAAAATGAAAATAACCTGAAAAACACCATCGCTATCTATGAAATGACGAAGAAACTTTTTTCTAATGACTGTAAATGCCTGATTTCCCTATTTTCTGATAATATTAAGTTTATCAAAAAAATATTCATTATTTAGCCAATATATCAATGTAAGTTTACGCCTGGAAAGGTAAGCCTTAATAACCAATTCCTCTGCCGCTCCTGCAGTCATAATACTTCTACCCTTGGCCACCCGAGGGAGTATAAGAGAGAGGAGATGATATGATAGGATAAGAGACTGGAGGTGACGGGTGGAAGGGGAGTGGAGGGTGAAGCTTCTTGTTCCTAAGGGCTGTTATTTGCTCCATTTCATCTCGTAAAGCGTACTTAACAATATTACTGTAACAAGAACAATATTACTGTAACAATTTTATATTCTTAATATCAATATCTGGGCAGGCGTACCAACTTTGACGAATTTAATAAATGTGTTTTCTGTGGTTTATGGATGGCCTGGTTTGTACACCGGTTTTTGTTTTTGACACATCATGTATTATCTAGTGTTCACACCAATTTGGTTATTTTATTTTAATATTTTGGTTACCTTTTTTTATAAATATACTATAATGCAATTGGCTCAAGCAATTATAACTACAAACAAAGCTAACCAAACTATTTTTACCCAACTTTTATAGATTGGATTTAAAAAAATCGGTGTGCATCCTGGGATATCTATGGTTTATGACTAACATAATGTATTCATATGTATGCAAGCGGCACCTAAACGTTTATTTGTTATTCTTTTTTTTATTATTTAATGAATACTATGTAAATAATTCCTTTCTTTCAATGCTGATCATAGATAGTTGCTATCTACTTTCATTAATTTATCATTTCTTACTTCACTGTTATACCTACTACCCATTGAACACATTATTATTTTATTATTATTAATTTTTTTTCCCCTCAGTGTTATCATAGTATATTCATGTGACTGATGCGAAATTTACAATGAATAATCAATTAATCGACTAATACAAATGTATCTATACAAATGTATCTACATATACCTACTGTAATCTTAAAACCAACCAAGCATTATATAAATATTATACAAACCTATATGTTATAGGTCCAATAGTATATTTTCTTGAATAGTTTTTTTTTTTGCTGCTTCTTAATGATTCTTTCTATAGCAGTTTTTTGTCATAAAAGTTCTTCTATATAATATACTTTATAATTTAAGTTCTTCTATACATCTATATTTAATTTCTTCTATACATATATAATTGTTAAGTAATTGTTTAGTATCAACCTGCTATACATTATGTTGAATCAATCATCTTCCGACGATTCCTTCCACTCTATTCCCGATCACCTCAACCAAATTTCCTCTCCTAACTCCTCCTCCAACTCCTTCAGGAGCGCCGACACCCTTGATGACGATCCCTCAGAGCACTTACAGAACACACTCATTTCACTCTTTACCACGACTAAGAACTTCCACGCCTGTCATATAAACGCACAAAGTATTCCGGCCCACTATCCTGATCTCCTCACTTCTTTCTCTGATGTTTCTTTGCACGCTTTACTTGTGAGTGAAACCTGGCTAAAACCCTCTCTCCCCTCTACTCTCTATCCCCTCAAGGGTTATCACTTGGTTCGTAACGACAGAATCGGAAAGGGGGCTGGAGGTGTGGCTATATACTTACGGTCAGACCTTAATTATAAATTAATACACCAATCTCCACAGCCTTATAATAGCCGACCAGAATTCATATTTCTTGAAATCGACTTAAAATGTGTAAAAGTTTTACTTGGGGTAGTTTACTGTCCTCCGACCATAAACTACTTCTCTGAACTAGAAGGTGTGCTTGAAAACCTTTGCACTCAATATACTCATTCTATCATTATGGGTGATCTTAACACGTGCATCCTTAAAAATGACACCAGGGCCCAGAAACTCCTGAACATCCTCAAATCGGTCAACCTTAAAACCTTAGCCCTAGATCCCACTTTCTATACTCAGTCATCCTCATCACTATTAGATCTTATTATAACATCCGAAGCCATTCCAGTAAAAAATCACGGACAGTTGACTGCAGCTGGTTTTTCTCATCATGACCTAATATACGTTAGTTCCGCTATCCTGGCCCCAAAGATTAAAAAAAAAAATCTAAAACGAAGGAACTTTAACAGGATAGACGTCAATAAACTTCAGTCTGACGCAAACAATACCGACTGGACCCTCATATATAACTTAGAAAACATTGACGCTAAAGTGGACATGTTTAATGACCTTCTGATCAAACTTTTTGACTAACACGCGCCTGTAACTGTGATGAGAATCAAACATCGTCCTGCCCCTTGGCTTTCTACTGAAATCCTAAATTTCATGGCAAGAAGAGACAAAGCGTTCAGTCGTTATAAGAAACGGCCGAATGAAAACACATTTGAACATTACCGACAGCTTCGTAATCGATGTAACCAAATTTGTAGAAATGCCAAAAGAAAACACATTCATAATATTCTACATGATTGCGAACCTTCTCGTTTATGGAATAAAATTGGGTCCTTAGGTATTGGAAAAGCTAAAACAACTCAGTCTGATATGCGTAATACGTTCGATCTAAACGACTTAAACATTCACTTTGCTAATTCACCCATTAAAATGACTTACCAGGCTAAAGAAAACACTATTAAGAATATCCTCGAAACAACTCAGACGCTCCACTCCAATTTTATTTTCTCAACAGTATCAGAATCTGATGTTAAAACGGTAATTAAATCCATATCCTGCAAATCTTATGGATGTGACGACATAAATGTCGATATGATTAAATACATTCTTGCATTCACTCTCTCCCCAATAACTCATATTGTCAATTTTTCCCTAACATCCAGCAGGTTTCCCTCACTATGGAAAAAAGCATTCATAACACCTCTTCCAAAAGTTGCTAACCCAATTGCTACAAAAGACTTTCGGCCTATTTCTATCCTCCCAATTCTTTCTAAAGTAATTGAAAAAATTGTTCACAAACAACTCAACTCATTCTTATCATCCAACTCACTCCTTCACCCGATGCAGTCTGGTTTTCGTGCGGGTCATAGTACAACCACCGTTTTAGTTAAGGTTACCGATGACATTAGGAAGGCTATGGACGCGTCCAAATTAACATTACTATCACTCTTAGACTTCAGTAGCGCCTTCAATTCTGTCGACTTTGACGTATTACTAGCCCGCTTGAAATCCCTTAATATCTCGTCATCCGCTATTCACTGGTTCGCTAGCTATCTCAAAGGTCGAAAACAATGTTGCAAAATATCGCCCGAAGAAATGTCTGACTGGATCACCTTGGAAACTGGTGTTCCTCAAGGCGGAATTCTTTCTCCTCTACTTTTCTCTATATTCATCAATCCAATTGTGAGTGGCCTTCGGTGCTCCTATCATATGTATGCTGATGATCTCCAACTTTACATTGAATTCTCTGTCAACGACATAGAAAGGGCCACACAAACCATGAATTCAGACCTCAGTCATATAGTCAGATGGGCAGCTGAAAATGGAATTCTCCTCAATCCGACTAAATCCCAAGCCATTATCATAGGTAGCCCCAAACATTGTGCTAAATTGGCAAATGGTACATTTCCTCTCCCCTCACTGAATGGCACAGATATACCTCTATCTAAAACTGTGAAAAATCTAGGAATTTTGTTCAACCAGCATTTATCTTGGACTGAACAAGTCAATGAGGTTAGCCGCAAGGTTTTTCGTAGTATCCACTCTCTGAAAAGACTTCAAAAATTCCTTCCAACCAATATTAAAATAAAACTTGCGCAAACTCTACTTCTCCCTATTCTTGACTATGCAGACATTTGCTACTTAGATCTCAATCAAGAACATCTTAACAAACTAGATCGTCTACAAAATGTCTGCATACGATTCATATTTAACCTCCGTAAGTACGATCATATATCGCATCTTCGCAAACAACTCAAATGGCTTCCCATCCATCTGCGCCGAGATCAGCACACCCTCTGCCTCCTGTTTAATGTATTTAACAATCCGAATGCCCCCACATATCTGAAAGAAAGATTTCAACCGCTGGCCTCTCATGGACTCCCACTTCGGTCTAGAGAAGAAAGAACCCTTGCCATACCACCTCACGTTACAGAATACTATTCATCTTCCTTCACTATTCATGCTGCCCGGCTGTGGAACAATTTAGCATTTGATATTAGAACTGCCACATCACTTCCAATTTTCAAATCTCGTCTTAAATGCTCACTCTTCCTCTCAATTCCATAACGAACATATATCCCAATTTCACTTTCCATCCCTTTTGATCGCTCCTCATCCTCTCCCTTTCCTTTCTGATTTTCCTCTCCTTTCTGAATTTGTGTAATTTCTGACTTTTTGTTTTGCTGTCTTATACTGGTTGTGTTATTATGTATATGCCGAAACTATGTTATGTACTTTTAATCTCAGATGGTTGACTGGAAGAAATTGCCTCCAGGCAATAAGTCCGCCATTTGTACTATGTAGTTTTATGTATGTACAAAGAAGTGTTATATAAATAAATAAATAAATAAGAACCGTAACAACTCTAGTATAATATTAACATATTGAAAAAAACATAATAATGGAGGTGTAACAAATCCATGTTTAGTAATATTAACAATAGTATAAACATATCATCGGGATATGTATCGATTACAAAAATAAAATAACTACACAAAATTATTAGTTTTAATAATTATTAGTTTTGAATAAACCTTTTAAAACCCACATTTAAAAAATATATCAAACTTAAAATTTCATCTTCATAATCAAATTTAACACTTAATATACTGACACTTTTATATATGCAATTTCACACATCATTCACACAATATCTCACCATAATATGTAACCATTCCTAATGTATCTTAATATACTACAATAACTTCAGCGACAACCTGTAATTGGCTTTATTATTAATCAAATTATCTTTATGTTATATAATTTATTATATGCTGTATGTTGTCCTCTAAATTAAATAAAATAAAATAAAAATAAGGGCTCTTTTTGTAAAAAAAATTAAATTGAATTATAAACGATTTCTTAAAATAACCGATATTACGGGATTAAACAGAAAAAAATATACTGCATATTTACCTTTATCCGCTGGTAAATTCTAAATACAATTTCAGCCGATTGTAAAATGTACTCGTATAAACTGAGTACCAGGGTATGTACCTACTTAATTTAGGCAAAGTTCACTAACGTGAACAACCTGTCTACAGTTAAATTTATAAATAAATAAACATACAAAATGTGGTGAACGCAAGGATGTGTCAGATAATTACAAAATTATTTTCAGTCGCAAAACTTTCGTGCAATACACATTGCATTAATCCAGGAGCATAATATGAAAATATAATAAGGTTAATAAGTTAATTTTACTACCGAAGCGCTTTGAAATTTCATGTACGATCCAGATGAAACGCCAAAGAGAAACCATCGTTACAAGAATCAAATACTGACGTGGGTTAATAAACAGTTGAACAAAGGGAATGTTAACTTGGAGACCTCGTACTACAAAGAGAGCTGTGGGCCAACCACAGCTGAAATGGAGGGACGACATCAAACGGAATGCTGGCATACCCAAGATACAGATTGAATGGAGAAGGCCAACGTCCAGGAGTGGACGAAAAACATGCTTATGAAGAAGAGTAAGAACCCTAACAAAATCAATACCCTAACAATATGCATGTGAGAGAGAAACTAACGCCACATTTTTCTATCTTGACACGCATCCATTGTCTCCCAACATTCATGCATTGTCTTTTTTTATTAATTTTAGGTTTAACAAAGAGAAACCAGTAAAAACGAATCATTGGTGAACGTTGCGCAAACGCATGAAATAATCGCGTGAATCAGCCTATGACAAATCGTGAGCCCTGTCTTCTTCTTCTTTCTGTGCCGTATCAGGTCCCCCCGACGTTGGCGATCTCTCTGGAGCATGCTTTTCTGTCCTGCGCCATTCGGACCAGCTCTCCTACCTGCGTTATTCCAGTCCACTGTCGGATATTGCGCAGCCAAGACATCTGCCTTCTCCCTACTCCACGACGACCCTCAATCTTGCCCTGTATTATCAGCTGCAATAGTTGATACTTTTCTCCTCGCAGAATGTGGCCCAAATATGATATCTTACGAATTTTTAAATTTGTCAGGAGTTCTCTGCTTGTATGTGCTCGACGCAAAACTTGTTCGTTGGATATTAAAACTGTCCACGGTATTCGAAGCATTCTTTGATGAATCCACATTTCAAACGCTTCTAACCGGTTCATTGTATTAACTTTAAGAGTCCAAGTTTCGCAACCATACAACAGGACGGACCAAACATAGCACTTTATCATTCTCTGACGGAGTTTCAAATTAAGGCTGTCATTGCAGAACAGTGTTCTCATCCTGTTAAAAGTATTTCGCGCTATTTCAATTCTGCGTTTTACCTCAACATCGGGGTCTAAAGATTGTGTAATTATACTGCCAAGATATGTAAATTTTTCCACCCTTTCAACATTTACACATTTTAATTGTAGAGACGCAGCGGAGTAGTCCAGTCGACCAAAGGTCATCCATTTGGTTTTATTCACATTAATGTGAGCCCTGTAGGTGCCTTTACTTCCCTGTTCTCCTATTCGTCTTCCAACTTTGTCACTATCGAGAATGTAAAAATTTGTCATAAAAATATCATTGACCCCCAAAAACATTTATTGAGACGGAAACAAAAGAATACATACGAATACAAGGAAATATATCAAAAAATAAAAAGAAAAACAGCTTTTCCGACGTAAAAAGACCATGCTCAGCTATGTTGCAGGAAGATAAGCCCCCAGCAGCTGATTTTTTATGTATTATAATGTACATACAAAAAATATTCGATTTTTGTTTTTTTTAATTTTATTTTTAACATTATTACAAACAAATTATTGGTATATTTAGCAATACTGTCTTAATGAGTCAACGAAAACGAAACGATGTACAAAATACCAAGCATACAAAAAAAATAAAGGAATGAAAATAACAATGAATATCAATTAAACAAATTGACATTTATAAGTTTATTAAGCTTCTTACTTTCCCCTCCCTCAGAATGTCGTTTACATGTATGTGTGTGTCACCTGTAATATAAACTTTCCGTGTTTTTATAAAGCGGTTAGAGAATTTTTCCGTTATGCAAATATGATTGATACGACAAGGAATGGTTTATCCCTATTCGGGATTCATACTTGGGTATGCCTGATCGATTTCCAATAAGGTTTTAAATCTTTCGAAGACATGATATGGAAAAACCTCAAATTCTCGTGCATGGAAAGCGACATCGTATACATGAAGAACGAATTACATGGAAAAAAAAACGAAAAAATCGCTAAATGCTAGACACAAAATTAATCATAAAACAAAAACATAAAAAGATAAGAATTTCAACCGACACGTTACATGCTTAAATATACAATTATTTAGGGTTAGAAGAGAGCACCATACCCGAGAGTTGCATGAGAAATAATTTTAAATATGTTTCTTCTCTCCTGCGGATCGAACCCAGTGCGTCCGCCAAACGACTAAACCAATCCACTAAGCCGCGGCGGTAGGCTAATTTATTATATTGAATTGCATAAAATAATTCAAAAAAACTTATTTCCATGATAAATATACTAAACCACTGACGCGTTTCGCTCAAAGATCATCTCCAGAATGGCAAATAAATTGAATAGTAAGATGTAATCTCATTATATAATTTATTTGTAGGTACTCATCAGTTAATTGAGACTAAGTTTAAGAATAGTGCTTCTTTGTTATCTTTGTTTTCAGGTGTTCCGTGAGAGCCGGGTTATCGAAAATATAGTGCCTTTTTATGTGAGACGTAGCTGGTGAGTGGGGATACACACGTCGCGCATGTGTCGTATTTCATTTTATAAGGTAATGTGAGCGTCGAGCATTTTGACCTGATCGATCTGTTTTATGTTTTGATGTTTATTGAAGAAGTTATTAGTACAAAGTATTTTATCATTGTAAAATATGGTGTGATAAAAAAAATACACCCGCACAACTACCGCTGGTTACTTCACATCATTATTATTTTATTTTATTTTATTTTACCAAGGACAGCACACAGTACATGCATACAATTAATGAAATTAAATAAATAAAAATACAAAAATAACATGTACCTCTTACGTACTATACCTAATATCAAAATAATACAACAAAAAAAGTGTGAATTAGTGGGGTGCGCGCATGAGAGAAGAGTAATACATGTGTGAGTGAAAGAGATATCTAGAAAGAGTTTGAGTGTGTGGGTGTGGGTGTGTATGTGTGTGTGTGAGAGAGGGTGTGCATGTGTGTGTAGACGAACATATATTGACAGATTCATGAATTGGGAAGAAAAAGAAAATATATTGCTGAGGGTGGTTGGGAAAAATAAAATTAATCAGACCTAATTGTTATAATGTCACGATGTTAGATATAAGTTTATTTTTGAATGTTATATGTGAATCGAAAAATATGTCTAAGTCGGCATTTTTTTCGTAAGAGAATAAGTTTATCAATCTGTTAATCGGAGCGTTTTTGGAAGCATTTGTTTTACAGATATTGGAGAAGAAAAGTGACGTATGTCTTGTCCGGCGAGTAGATGTATTTAATTTAGTATTGGTAAGAATTTCATGTCATTCTATGTTTCCATTTAGTATGCTATGAAGGAACATAAAGTCTGAGATTGTGCGTCGCGTGGTCAAAGAAGTTATATGTTACGTGGTCAAAGTATAGTAGGTTGGTTAGTATTGTTACAACGGTAGTTCGAATATTTAATGAATTTATTCTGAATTTGATCCAACGAGTGAATGTAAACCTTGTACTGGGGATTCCATATAGTTGATGCGTACTCAAGTTGACCTCTGACAATAGAGCAATATAATTGTTTTAATGTATTGTTATAATATGCTGTGATGGAATGGTATGTATGTACCTTATCAAATAATTTAAAGTTTTCATATAAAAAAGGCTTAAATAATATTATTCCATTTATGGGAAGTAGTGAAAAATAAACAAGAAATACATCATATTATGCTATAGGTGTGATAAATACCATCACGTCGTATGAAATTTTTCAACCCCATATAATGCCATAAATAGATCTCGGTGTGTGATTTTGCTGATACAGCCAGCCAATGATGCCCCTATACCGCCGCACAGACGAGAATGGAAAAACTTTTGGCTTTACTTAATGGAAAACCTGGGGGAATTTCATACACAGTGGATGAACACCGAACATCCGCTGTCATTTTTGTCAACCCGATAAGTAGACAACTAAGTAGTTATATGGATTACAGTTCAAAACTTTATCGACAACAGGGAGTGACTGATCAGATACAATATCAGAGATGTAAACAATTGATTATTCAATACGTAACAATTAGTCGTTGATTGCCAACAGCAAAAATGCATAAAACCAAGAAGCAATAAATCTTTTGAGTCGACAATTATTTATTTATAACGGAAAATAAGCACTTTTTTTAACATAAAATATCCCATTTTCTGTTTCGCAAAAAAAAATCCTAACATATTTTTATAGTTCGTTTGTAGCAAACTGACACGATAAACAAAATAAAGATAAATTTATAAAATTTATCATAAATAGTATTGAAGCGTGTAATTGTTTAGTTTCAAGAGACGTATCCACATCCACAAATTATTTACATGTCTTATTAAACCGAACAATGATTATTATATTACTGCAAAACATTAGTAGATATCTAGGTTCTATTTATTATAACGCTTTCATAGCGGATTGATACAACGATATCAAATTACACGCGCGCATGACTTCAGAGATTTTATAGACATACATATTAGCAAATATTTAAATAATGTCAAAGCCATGCTCATTGAATTGTCAAATTTCGAAAGATATGAATATCATATCGTTTTCGGTATTCCTTTAATACAAAATATAAGAAATGTCTACATACGATGTTAACATATGTTAACATTTCGATGTTCGTAAAGAAGTTCAAGGTCAGAGAAAGGAGGGCTGTTGTAACTTCTTGCTCTGGAGATGGAGGAAGATGAGGAAGAACACAGATTGTGAGTGTTGGGCTCAGCAGACAGTGAACCACAGAGCTTGTACGAATTTAGTCAGGGATGAATTGATAAAGATAAAAGAATGGGAAGGGCTAGACTACGGTGGATGGATGGAGTCAAGAGAGACCTCCAGATAGCCGTTGTGCGGAATTGGAGAGAAAAGGCCATGGACAGGGTGCAATGGAGACGATTCCTTGAAGAGGCCAAGGCCCACCCTGGGTTGTAGAGCCACTGATAATGAATTGATTAAATTAAGTTGGAATAATGCCCATTTAGACTAAAATGGCGCATTATTCCAACTCCTTCAAAATTTCACACAATATCACAAAGAAATAATAATAAAAAGATTAGCATAGTGTCATTTAATGGATACAAGATCATTCCGGGCGCTTTTACTTACTTAATTGTTGGCTGGGCGGAAAAAAGCTGAAGCAATTTACTGATAGCCCCAACCTCTACTTGGGGGGTTTCGGTAAATTGCTCTCAACGTTCGTCAGAAGACAATTTATTCCACTTTATGGGTATGTGTCACATGTCTTTCTGATGGCATATTATTTTTAATGTCATGTAGAGCTTCTTAGAAGGTAAAACGTTTGTCTGCTCGTTCTGTAGACTAATACAAGGAGCGTACACATCACCTTAACGAATTGTGACTGTTTATCTCCCATTTCAATCATATTCGAGAGTATATTTGGGTGGTTCGTCTCAATTAAAAATGTACATTAAAAATGAAAGCCCGTATAAAACGTATTTTTATACTAAGGGTGCCCCCTTATATACATATTTAGTATGAGAATTATATTGCTCTTAATAAAAATGTAATTAATGAAGTGACTTTTTCTTACTTTCATTATGACTGTGAAAAATGTACTCATATACAATATAATTAATTAAATCTAATAATAATATAAGGAAATAAGTTGGCCTTGTTATTTAAGTCAGAAATTTCCCATTAGAAAGAATTATATTACACCCATTAGCCGAAGCGATCATTCCTACTAATGAGTAATGTGTTTCGTTTATACACACAGCAGGAAAAAAGCTTTCGCTATTTATTAATTAAAATAATATGGAAATAAAGATGTTTTGTTTATTCACATTTTGTACAGCAAAGTGTAACAAGGCGGATTTATTGCCATAAAGCAGTCTCTTCAAACCATGTAGTCCATAAACTGAAATAAATTTGAGACAATAGCATAGGGAAGTACCAACCTAACAAGAAAAATAAACAAACTTCATTTTTTTATACAGAGGCTACTGCATATAGAGAGAGAGGGAGAGAGTAATATTTTCGTCAAATCATAATTTTAATCTTTGATCTATACCTATTTTATGTGGGTAACGAATGCAACTACATCCGATGATATAAATAAATAATAATTGTTTCGTTGCATATAAATAAAAATTATACATTTATAAAAATTATACATTTATAAAAATTATACATTTATAACTATTACTATAATTCACCTTTGCAAAGGCTGTTGAGGGAAGGGAATACTTTTTGTGAAGTTGATATTTTTGCAACCCCATTCATTTAAACAGAGTTCAACCATTCATCAGAGAGTTCATTTAAACAAAGTATTTTACACAGTATTACTTTTATAACAATTTATCATTTTTCACAACCACTGATCTCAGCTTCCTTATGCCCGTCATGTTATTATGGTCTGATTTTGTGTATTTCTTCATTATTTTTACTGATATATTTTATTTTCTATGTTTTTACTTTTAAATTTTATTGTGTTTTTTCTTTCTTATTGGTTATATGTTGTTTTATATAGTTGATATTATATATTGTTTCTTTATTTTTACTGATGTGTTTTATTTTCTATGTTTTACTTTTAAATTTTATTTGTGTTTTTTTATATTCTTATTGGTTATGTGTTGTTTTATATTGTCGATTTTATATATCCCTTCTTTATTTTTACTGATATATTTTATTTTCTTTGTTTTTACTTTTAAATTTTATTTGTGTTTTTTTTATATTCTTATTGGTTAAATTATGTTGCTTTATACTTTTGATTTTATATACCCCTTCTTTATTTTTACTGATATATTTTATTTTCTATGTTTTTACTTTTAAATTTTATTTGTGTTCTTTTTTTATATTCTTATTGGTTATAAGTTATTTTATATTGTTGATTTTAAATATCCCTTCTTTATTTTAACTGATATATTTTATTTTCTATGTTTTTACTTCAAAAATTTATTTGTGTTTTTTTTATATTCTTATTGGTTATACGTTGTTTAATATTGTTGCTGTACGCTGCACATGTGCTTTGTATGTTTTGTAAAAGCCCTTCAAATGGGCGTTGAAGGAATAAAATAAAATAAATAACAATTATACATTTTTTTGCACTATTTTACAACAAAAAGGCTATTGCTCAGCTGAACACCCGTGGAGACCCACAGTGCAGTTGGTTTTCAGCAATACCTTGGACGATCATAAAATATATATTTAGAAACATATAGATAATAATACAAAAAACTAAAATTAAATTATATATAAACACATCTAAACAGGAAAAAAAAAGAATTGAAAAAAAAACCAGAACGCATTATTATTATTGTATTTATTAGTTAAATTTGTGTAGTTAGCAGCCATTCACTGCAAAACTTTTTAAAACTCTGCAGTGAGGCTGCCTTACGAATGTGCTGCGGCAATACATTCCAATATTTGGTTGATGTGTATGTACAACTCCCATCAAAGGGAGTGGTTCAATGTCTGGGGAGATATATTGCGGGTTACACTGGAACAGCAATGTCCAAAAAATATAACCTAAAATGTTATTTTTAAATCTACATTTCAGAAACCACAGCCATCATTACGAATTACTTTAATTCATAGTCCATATGCATTTCATATGGCAGTTGCATCATGTATATATCCGAATGCAAGTGACTCACATTTGAATGACTTCCATGTTCTTTCCTTACTTTATCAAAAACTTATAACCCTCTGATCTTTATAAAATTTCTTATAATTAACCAGTTTTTTTCGGTTCAGAGAAGCAAGAATTGCGAGTGAAAAATCAATACAGCTAAAGGTAATAAACAAATAAAAATATTTTTCAAAGACAAAATCAATACAGCTAAAGGTAATAAACAAATAAAAATATTTTTCAAAGACAAAATCAATACAGCTAAAGGTAATAAACAAATAAAAATATTTTTCAAAGACAAAATCAATACAGCTAAAGGTAATAAACAAATAAAAATATTTTTCGACGCAGTCAAAGAATTTTTTAAAATAAAAAACACACTTTTATTTCTACGATTTTTACTGGTTCAAAAATGACAATTATTTATGTTTTTAAAATGTACAATGTACATACTCACAAAGTGCATACGTACAGACAAAAACAATGTTTGAATCGTTTGCTTGGAATTTTCCAAATTCAAAATTACCTTTTACAAACACAAATATTTACATTATAAACATTTTGTTAGGTGAAGCGTTATATCCAGTGCGCTGTTATCTCGTATATTTTGAATAATACGAGATAGGTACGTAGGTAAAAATTAAAGAATGTGCGCAGAATTATTTAGAGAGAAAATAAACCTTTTTCATAACAAAAATGAGAATCAAATATGATATTATTACTCCACCGCTGAAAATATACGCAAGCATAACAAATTGGCGGAGCGCTGAACTAATAAACGTCAAATTTTGATTACGGGCCTCAAGTTTTTGCACTTCATTGTTGAGATAAAACAAAACACCCTCCCACCCAAAAAGAGAAATAACAATAATAAAGTTTGCTCGGCATTTTCGGGTGTGTCCAAAACTGACAGCCATTCAGATTAAATTAATTCTTAACCGAGTTACTTCGGTGATATAATACGGACGAGCTTTTGATAAAAAACATGAATTCCTAAAATTAAAAGTCTTAAATTTCTCATTTTCCCACCGAACTCCATCGTCCTGTCCTTTGTTTCCTAGCTAGTATGGATTTGTTAAATTGATTTTCATTGGTTTTTTTATTATTTTTATATTTGGTAATTTTGCTTACAGATTTATTTTTGTTTACTCAATTAAACCATACCTATAATGAAAAACCTACACATATTAGTAATTTATTTATCATTCTTACTATTTAACAATATTACAACAAGCTAATAACTATAATAAGAAATCAAAAATTTGTAAATAAAATATTTTAGTTTCTAACCACGTTGAGTATTTTTATGCCAACCAGTTTCGGAGACGTAAACGCTCCTTCGTCCGGACAAACTTATACTGAACTTAGATACTATGTAAATAATGTGACCCGTGTGTCTAAATTATGTATCATAAAGTTGATGGGCGGAGTTGTTGGAAGCAGAGGTTGTCAAAGGAAAAATATTAAATAATGGAGTATTGTCTACATGTACTTGATTATTAATTATTTTTTATTTAAGGCTTTTTTATCTCTAATGCCTCCAAGTTATATAATGACGAAATTTGAATGTCAAAAGTCGTGGCTTTGTGGTGAATCGTTTCAATTCTTTTTATTTGGAATAAATTATTAAAGCAATTCTTGTTTCTCTGGACATAAAACACTGAACGGTTGAAAGATGCTGCTTTCGTTAAGGATCTTGCTGTTTGTACAATGATGTAAAAAATAATATATAATCTTACTTAAATATGAAAAATAAATATATGTAGAAATACATAAAATCTTTGAAATTTTTGATATATAAGTTAATTTTTATTCCTATTTTTACTTCCCACCACTAAACAACCAAGAGAATGCATTCATTGCACCCTATGCAAGTGGTCATTGTTTCATAACTATTGAAGTTGGGCGGAGGGTGGCGCCCAAACAACAGTCTCCAGAGGGATCAAAAAATGGTAAAATAGCGACCTAGAACGGGCAGAAAAGGTGCTGAAGAGTGGCTGGAGGCGGTTGGATGTGTTCTTCCCAGGATAGAGAACTGTGGAGGTCTCAGGGAGAAGCCTATGTCCATTACTGGACAAAAGAGGGCTGATTTGATGATGATGATAATAAACCATTGCTTCCAATCCAGAGAAGCAATAATTGTGTGAAAAAATAAATAAATTTCTCCTCTGCTGGGAATCCAACCCAGACTACAGCCCAAGCTTTTGAATGAAATCACTTATTGGCAAAAAAAGTTTCATAAGGGGAAAAAGAAAAAAAAACATAAGACCTAATAGGAAAAATAGGTTCACAAAAAGAATATCGGAGGTTATGGGAAAACAAAAACTACTTTTAACAGGGAAACATATAAAGACTTTCAACGTAGAATCTACAAAATGGTATGGGGGAAAATCTCATAAGACCAATAAACAAATTGAATAGGCTGTTTATAAACATACCTACTACTGTACATACACACAGTAGCGAGTAAAGAAACACACTGCCTAGTATATTTAAACACTACAATATTCCTCCGTAAATATCCTTTATAAATGCTTATTAAGTTCAGTGAATATAAAATTAGTACCTACATGTTTGTATAGTATTCAGAAATATCATAATTTTCTTTCTGTTTGTGTATAACACTGCTTATACCAACTATTTTATTTAAGAGGGTGACTGCTGCCAACGTACCTATTTTTTCAATTTGATATACCATCATTATTATTAAACGAATCATTTTGAAAAAAATAACCTAGTTAGTTTGGGTATTAATAAAGAGAAATATACCTTAACTTTTTGATTATGTTCTGTATATATTCTTGTAGGAAAATAATAAGCATACCCCGATTTAAGACATTTATCTTAAATATCTAAAAAAATATAAGGTATAGAGCAATATTTTTTTTCATAAATTAAAGAAAAACAAAATACCTGGAAAAATATGATATGACTTTGCATTAACGCATCAGGTTAAGTAAATAAACCAAAAAAACTTTTATTACGCAATGGCGCTGAATGGAAAATAAATGTTTTTTAGGTTTATTTACTTAACCTGAAGCATTAATGCAACGTCACATCATATTTTTCTAGATATTTTTGTCTTCTTTAATTAAAAAAAAATATATATTACTCTACGCCTTAATTTTTATTAAAAATATATGATAAACGTTGAAAATCGGGGTATGCCATTATTTTTCTACAAGAATTTATACAGAACATTATCAAAGAGTTAAGGTATATTTTTGTTTATTAATATCCAAACTATCTAAATTATTTTTTTCATAACGATTTGATAAGAAATAATGATGGTATATCAAATTGAAAAATAGGTACGTTGGCAGCAGTCCCCCCCTTAATAATGCTCACCCAATAATAAGTTGCAACATTTCGATATTACAAACGTATCAGGCGCACATAGAGGTAGAATATAATTTAATTACAAGCGGTAATTCGCGTAACAATGCTCACTGTAACACAAAACGATAAATTCATATATCAGGAGATCATAGAAAGAAAAATGTGCGGTCTACTAGTATGCACCCAGTACACAGTCAATTTGGATCACGATCCAGATAAATAAGGTACGGCAGCCCATACACAATCAATCTGGATCGCGATCATTGATGTTGATCACGAATCGTGATCCAGATTGACTATGTATCATCATCATTACTGGTACTACAGTCCACTACGAACCCTGGCCTCCTCCAGAAATCGTCTCCATCCCTCCCTATCGACCACCAGTCTAATGACTATGTATGATTATGACTATGACTATCTATATTATGACTACGATTATGACTATTGACTATGACTATCTTATCTATTTTATTTCTTTGACTATGTATGGCTTGCCATAAATATCGTTCAAATATCAGGAGAGTATAGAATGAGAAATGTGCTTGTTTAAAAGGAATAATTCGAGATACGCGATCTAATAAATACGGTTCAAATATTAAAAGCGCATAGAATAACGCGACGTCCTACGTAGGCGATTCCGCGCGAAGCGGCGCGGCGCGAAACTAAAGTGTCGTACGTTACCAACCGCGAGTAGGGTACGATGCGGCGCGGCGAGATGCGAAGCGAACGCGATCAGTTGGTTTGATATTTTCGCGCGAATTGGAAGCGGTGCCATAGTTTTTTTTTGTTAAGTATAATGTCAGAAGCGCAATTCACGTGCACGTCGCACTGCATCGCTTTGAATTCGCGTGTAACCGCTTTGAATCGCCTACGTAGGACGTCGCGTTACGCGACATAGGCGAAAGGCGAGAAATAACAAGTAAATATAACGTGCAGAAAGTCATAGATAACATTATACATCATTATTTTTGACGAGTTATGAGTAGTATTACATAGTTGTACTGGGATCTTCAGGATTTGTTTTTCTAGGAAAAAAAAATAATATACAGACGTGACTATCAAAGACAACAATATATCGTAGAGCGATGAAATATAAAAAGAAAAAAATCGTAAGTACTACGTGAATCTTTATTTTTTTTGATTTTACAGTAGGTGTGTAATTCTTATAATACATCAATCCTTTGGAGCAATTCACGTAATGATCCAATCTATATCTCGTTCCTAGGAAAATAATGCTTGTGAAACACAATTTTATAATTAATAACTGTGTATTTGAAATATAAAAAGCTGTACAACTGGAAGTTATTATTGAGTTATGTTTATACAAAAATTATTGAACGATATTCATTCTGCGTCCTTCATTTCCACTGTTCCTTCCCTCATTGCTGATGATCAGACTAAAATAGTTTAATTAATAAAAAAAAAATTAATTTGTCTCCAAGTTGTTTTGAATAGGGGCATAAATGTACTTCTTCTTCTTCTTCTTCTTCTTCCTCAGCCGTTTTCAATCCATCGTTGGATATAGGCCTCCCCCTTGCTACTCCACATGTCTCTATTCCGGGCACATTGCATCCAATTTACTCCCACAGTCTTTCTGATGTCATCCGACCATCTAGCCTGTGGTCTTCCCACACCCCTTCTTCCCGTTCTAGGTTGCCATTCTAGGAGTTTTTTTGTCCATCGTTGGTCAGTACATCTGGCAATATGACCTGCCAAGCTCCACTTCAGGGTAGCCATCCTTTCAGCTACGTCCACAACTTTAGTTTTCTCTCGAATCCATTTGTTTGTCTTCTGATCTCTCAATGAAATGCCCAGCATTTTTCTCTCCATGCCTCTCTGCGTAACTAACAACTTTTGCATAATTCGCTTCATTAGGACTAGCGTTTCTGTGCCATATGTGAGAACAGGCAGGATGCATGAGTTAAATATTTTTTTCTTGAGATAATTGGGGTACTTTGGGGACTTCAAAATGTAAGAGAGTTTATTGAAAGCTGCCCAGGCAAGACCACGTCTTCTCTCTACTTCGGCCTCTTGATTTTCTTTCCCAAGCTTTATATTATGTCCTAGATAGACATAACTATCGACTCTTTCGACGGTCCTTCCATCTACCAAAATGGGAACGTTACGCGCCGTGCTGCTCATTATTTTGGTTTTTGTAGCATTCATTTTGAGGCCAATATTTAAACAGGCTGCGTTTAGTTCATTTAGCATTATGCTTATTCTTCCTCATATTTAGCAAATAAAACAACATCATCTGCGAATCTTAAGTTATTGAGATACTCTCCGTTTATAAGGATACCTTTGTCCTTCCAATCAAGAGCTCTGAACACGTCTTCGAGAGCCAGAGTAAAAAGTTTTGGAGAAATGGTGTCCCCCTGTCTTACACCTCTCTTTATATGGAATTTCTCCGATGGTTCGTGGAGTTGTATCGTTGATTTGTATAGATGGTTTCCAAAAGCTTGGTGTATACATATGTAGTCTCTCGACAATTGTTTAAACTTCTTATTACCGCCCACATTTCTACCGGATCAAAGGCTACTATTATAAATGTACTATTTACTGAAAATTGGCGATTTATAGTTTTTGTTTGATTAAGGTACTATACAAAAACAATGAACTTCATAGAAATCAATTCAGAGATTGTCAACTTTGCAGATGCAAAGATTATGAATTGACTTAAGTAGTTTGCAGAGTTTTAATGTTGGCCACTCGTTTCGACATTTTCCCATCACATCCCTGAATGTGTGTGTATTATAAACTGATGTTTCTAGAGGATACAGATATATTATACTAAACAGTATGCCATAGATAAGTAAGACAGAAGGAACATAATATGAAGAGTATCTCAACCGTATTTTCCGTAGTAAACCAAGTCCCCTGTGAGCTATAATACCTGTAATGTTTGTAGGTTCACCGATTGGCAAACTTTGCAAAGAAGACGAAGGTAGGGGAAAGAGGGGAAGATGAAAGGAGGAAGCAGTAGTCTTGAGGGGATGGAAAACTAGATTGATTAATTATCATACCTGAAGATTATTCGGTTTACATCAAACTTTACGCAAAATCGTAACGCACGTACTTTCACTAACAGATGTACCGCAGAGACCTGCCTTGGTGCCGCGGGGTTTACATTAAAAAAATCATGCGATTTATACATATCAAATTAACACAAATCAATCTAATGTCAAATAGTTCAATTATTTTAAGATAGTTTAAAATAATCATAAACGTCTTTGATTGGGTTAGAAAATGTTACACGAAAATGTGTCAGACTTATTGGCTGTAACTACATAGTTGACACTCAACTGAATGTGGCCATGAGGACCATTAGCGGCACCATCCGGTCTACCCCAATAAAGTGGCTTCCTGTGCTCGCACATATACCTCCCCCTGACGCAAGAAGAAAATTCTCCCTATTTAATCTGTGGAAGAGAATTTGTGACAATAGCGCTTTGCCAATCCACAGTGATGTTCCGTCTGAGGGACAGCAAAGATTTGCTTCAAGGAATACAGCAGCGAAACTCGGATGTAACCTTGTTAGTGAGGACTTCAGCCTGAATGAGACTTGGCACAGTGACTGGGTAAGCTCCAACCTGGATGTTAATAGGTACATGGAAACTCCAACGAAGATACCTCCAGGTTTCGAGCTGCCAAGAAGGCTGTGGACCTCCCTGAATAGGATCCGCACTGGACATGGACGCTGCAACTACCTTATGGCAAAGTGGGGCATTGTTCCATCCGCACAATGCGATTGCGGCCACCCTTTTCAAACAATGTAACACATATTGGAAGAATGCAGCGTCCATGCATATGAAGGCCCAAAGTCGGACATTTGCGAATTCACACCGGCATTTGTGGATTGGCTCGGAGCCCTCGACGTGAATGTGTGATTGCCATATCGTGCTGTTTTGTATTTGATTGCAGTCATTGCTGTGTTTTGTTCATTTTGATTTTAAACATTTGATACACTAGTACCATACGATAAAAAAAAATGGCTGTATGTAGATGATTTCTACCAGGCAATTATGATCATATAACAAGATCATAATAATGTTTATGTGCCCTATTTATAATTCTCTTGTATTTCTATTACATACATATATATTGCCTTGTTTATATTAATTTAAAAAATGTAAGACTAATGCACTTTAATTTCTTATTATTGATGTTTATATATATATATATATATATATATATATATATATATATATATATATATATATATATATATATATATATATATATATATATATATATATATATATATATATATATATATATATATATATATATATATATATATATATATATATATATATATATATATATATATATATATATATATATATATATATATATATATATATATATATATGAAATTATTATTATCTTTGGGGTTATCCCGCGTCAAAATCAGATCCTTGGAAGGATCTTTCGTCAACCGACGTTTCGCCTGGATCACACCAGGCATCTTCAGGGCCTTGTTGATAGATTCTCGCTTCGTGTGTCAGTGCAAGCACGTCCGTTCGAGCCGAGAACCTAGCACCAAGTGAAGATTGGAAAGTTAAAGTTTAAACTGTTGGGGTAGATGGGTTTTCCCCGCTTTTGTTCGCGTTTTGTTTTGCACGCGTAGTTGCAAGTATTAACACAGAAACAGTAAGAATTTATAGAGAGGCAATCGAAATTTACAAAAGGAAGAATGTCGTGAATAATCGAGACGATGGTGTACGTCTCCCGCTGGCCTGGAAAAATATCTTACATAAAAATAGAATCGACAATAAAAATAAAAATAACATTATAAAACATTCATTAAATACCTCAGAAATTGACAGCAATAAAAATCCCATTACAGTAAACCCATTAAATGTTAAACGCCAAACAAATAAAATTAATACAATAGATACATCATTAACCGTGAGGCGAATCACCAGAAGCCAGTCAAAAGCCATTAAGGCGAACAAAAGCGGGGAAAACCCATCTACCCCAACAGTTTAAACTTTAACTTTCCAATCTTCACTTGGTGCTAGGTTCTCGGCTCGAACGGACGTGCTTGCACTGACACACGAAGCGAGAATCTATCAACAAGGCCCTGAAGATGCCTGGTGTGATCCAGGCGAAACGTCGGTTGACGAAAGATCCTTCCAAGGATCTGATTTTGACGCGGGATAACCCCAAAGATAATAATAATTTCATATTTTCAAATACCCGTGAAAACCTTTCTAGTAACATATATATATATATATATATATATATATATATATATATATATATATATATATATATATATATATATATATATATATATATATATATATATATATATATATATATATATATATATATATATATATATATATATATATATATATATATATATATATATATATATATATATATATATATATATATATATATATATATATATATATATATATATAGACCTATTATTCTATCATATATTCCACTTATACTTGTTTATTTGCATAACTTTAAATTTTTATTATTCCTTGAATGATGTACCTACTCAATGAGTTGTTGCTTTGTGTAACATATTTATTTATTTTCCTCCTGTTTACTATGTTTATGTACCTTATTTATTCTCTTTTATATCTATTTACGTATATATTGCCTTGTTTATATTATGTATGTCATTCTGTAATTTTATTTCACTTTTATTGCCGTAAATAAAGAAATAAATATGTATGAAACGAAATTATACATTACGTAATTTAAATATATTGGGACAGAAAGAGCTAACGGATGAATTAAATAATACCTTGGAGTGCCTAATATAGATAAGAGGATTTTGAATATCGTCAAGATAGGATATTTTCTGGAAATTTCTAGACGAGATCGTTGATTCCACAACTTTTGACCTGGCGTGAATTGTGACCGAGTAAATGTTTTGCTTTTCGTAGTTTATTATTGTATGGGATCATAAATATACGTAAGTATACAAACTCTCATAATTGGGTCGTTATCTTTGCACAAATTGATAGAAACAGTAATAACTATTATTCAAGAAAAATAAAATTGTGTTCTGGATGAATCTAGAGTTCACAATAATTGTTTGAAAAGAAAAAGTTTGATGACGACTGAAAAACATTTTAAAGGTAAAGATTATGAGCAGGATTAAGTACAATAATAATTTGAGGGTAAATATAAACGTTTAGTTAAGTAATTTGATATTCAAAATATACATATCTGAAGATTATTTAAATGACTTGGGGATAATTTACAGAGCGACTACCAGGGTAATAGTAAAAGTGACAACAAACAATAGCAAAAGTGAGTTATCAGGGCCTGGAGAACGTCTTATTTCAAATTTCTCCTCGAAATAGTAGGTGATGGGAAGAAGACAAATGCCTTAAGCTAAGAAACATTCATGATGGAACAGGGATTTATGCCGTGGAGGTCGTTATGACGATCGTAAACTATCATCAGTATCAAAGAAACCTGGTTTGGCATGTGAATGATTAAGGGCGGGACTGCTACCAACGTACCGATTTTTCAATTTGATATACCATCATTATTTTTTATCAAATCGTTTTGAAAAAAAAAATTAGATAGTTTGGGTATTAATAAAGAAAAATATATCTTTACTTTTTGATAATGTTCTGTATAAATTCTCGTAGAAAAATAATGGCATACCCCGATTTTCAACGTTTATCATATAATAATATATTTAATTTGGATGATTTATATAGCGCCGTTTTCGTGAATATCTCACCTCAAGGGCGCTGAAAATTGATTAAGATGTATCATTATGGCTTCGGTAAGATTTGCGAAAAAGGTGTGTTTTGAGATTTTTCCCGAAGTTAGATATATTTTCAGTTTGTCTGAGGGTATTTGGGAGCTTATTCCATGCATTTGGTCCTGCCACAGTAAACGCACGATCGCCGAAATTAGTGGTATACACCCTGTTTATTTCAACTAATTTTCCAACCATGGATGAAGATGCAGGACGAAGTGATGATTGTCTGTAGTTAATTGAAAGAGGAATGCAAAGTTCGGAGAGGTAAGTAGGAGCCATACCATGAAGTGTTTTGAAGATCATGAGACAGAGTTTATATTCAATCATTTCAGGAACTTTAAGCCAATGGAGATTGCGGAGATGGCGTAGATGCGAGAAAACCTGGAGGCTCCGGTGACGAGCCTGGCTGCAGCATTGAAAACTGACTGAATTTTATAAATTTCTTTTTTTGGTAGATTCGCATATATACCGTTACAGTAAACCAAACGGGAGACAACAAAGGCGCTTACCAAAGATTTCATGGCTTCAGATGGGATACTCCTTCGGATTGACTTTAAACGATTTAATTCAAAGAAAGCAGAAGATGAAACTGTGTTTATTTGGTTTGTTAAGCTTATATTAGAATCTATTTTGACTCCGAGAAGTTTGACACAGGATTTGGGAATAATATCTGAGTTTTCGAAGGTAAGTGGGGAGGTGTCTATTAAATGATGACGTTTTCGCGTTGCTGTCCAAAGTAGTTCTGTTTTATTTGGGTTAAGCTTAATTTTGTTTGCTGACATCCAAATATCGATATCTTCGATACATTTACGAATTACGGCTTTAAGATGGTGAGCATTTTCTGGTGTGCAATAAAAGTAAAGTTGCCAATCGTCCGCATAACAGTGTGCTAATAGTCCATGGGAGTCAATGATTGAAAATATGTCTTTTGTGTATAAAATAAAGAATAACGGGCCTAACACAGAACCCTGGGGAACACCGAATTTTATAAGAGCGGTAGATGATTTTAGATTATTGAATATGATCGTTTGGTGCCGTCCTGTGAGATAAGATTGAAACCATTTATGTGTGTTTTCTCGAATACCGTAAGTTGATTTGAGTCTTTCAGTAAGAATAGTGTGATCAATCGTATCAAAAGGAGCACTCATGTCGAGGAATGCTAGTAGAACATGGTTTCCGGTGTCGGTAGCTAGAATCGTGTCAGATAGTATTCGAAGGAGTCTAGTCTCAGTTGAGTGATATTTTCTATATGCAGATTGAAATTTGGTAAACATCCCGTTTGTCTCTATGAAATTATTTAATCTTGCACTTATAATTTTCTCCAGTATTTTAGCGATAAACGGTAAGTTGGATATGGGTCTGTAGTTGTTTAAGTCATCGGGGTCAAGATTTGGCTTTTTAGTAGCGGTGTTACTGTTGCTTCTTTGAGACTTATCGGCACTTCACCAGAGCACAATGATAAATTAAATAATTTACAGAGATAGGGTGCTATTAAAACAATACATTTTTTAAGAAGCCATGTTGGAAGGGGATCTAAGGTACAGTTTTTGTTGGGTGAGTTATTGATGAGTGTGATAATTTCTTTATCATAGTTCAACATATTTTTTTTTAAATTAAAGAAGACAAAAACATCTAGAAAAATATGATGTGACGTTGCATTAATGCTTCAGGTTTAGTAAATAAACCTAAAAAACATTTATTTTCCATTCAGCGCCATTGCGAAATAAAAGTTTTTGGTTTATTAACTTAACCTGGTGCATTAATGCAACGATACATCGTATTTTTTCCAGATATTTTGATCTTCTTTAATTTATAAAAAAATATAATGCTCTATACCTTGTAGTTTTTGAGAAATTTATGATAAATGTCAAAAATCGAGGTATGCTTATTATTTTCCTACAAGAATATATACAAAACATTTTTTTTTTTATTATTCTTTATTAATATCCAAACTAACTAGGTTATTTTTTTTTTCAAAATGATTCGTTTTGTAGTAATGATGCAAATTCAAATTGAAAAAATAGGTACGTTGGCAGCAGTCACCCTCTTAAGTTATAAATTATATGTATATTCGACATGACAATTTCAGAGGTCTGTAAGCGATCAATTAAGAAGATTAACTGTCGGTTTTAACAACGCACTAAATGTATGAAACTTCATAGAATCTTATTGTCATAATTGAAAAACATTCACAAACTGTAAAAAAATAAGTCCAGACACTAAATATGAAGTGAACAACGATATAAGCAGTGTGGTTTACAGTGAGAGAAGAAGTGTAATCGACTGAATGTATTAATTTTATGTACAAAACAAACGGGAAATAACGTATCCTATAAATTATTATTTCAATAAACTCAAATGTTTTGAAAATGTATTTGGTTTGTTTTAGATTTATTTTAAAGACTAACAATGAGAAAGGAAAATGGGGTGGGTGGGTGAAAGTAGTAGCATGTTGAATATTTCTTTGTTTAATTACGTGTGCTTATAAATAATTATTTGCGGATAGAAATACATGCATTTTGGCTAATGGCGTCATTTTAAGAAAACAAAACAATCGTTAAGAGCCATTTCTATGTTGTTTGTGACTTCTGTGATGAAAAGAGAAAAAAATGAATAAAAAGGGAAAAACAATATCTTTTTGTTTCGGATATATCTTTGTTGTAAAACAAGAGAAACGGCGCGACCCACTTGCTTTTTGCAGCTTTTGAGAACATTAAGAATATTGGCGTCATCAATCACGAGTAAGAAACAGAAACCTCTCCACAAAACATTACTCAGAGTAATTAAATTAATTACTAAGAGGAGAGACGCGATTTCGTCTGAGGGCAGTTTGGTGCTCTTTAGTACAATTCGTGTTCTTGAACATTCCTCTTGAAATAAACGGACGGTTAGCGGTCAAATTGTAAAATTATTATTGTAATAACAGTAGCACCGAAACGAGATGAAAAAATTTCGTAATACAAGAGATCTTATAATTACAACCATTACAAAATACATAGCTTTTGGCTTCTGGTGGCACTGATCAAATTTAAAGGAAAATTGTCATTTGAGCGGTAATTTTGTGAGTCAAATGAAACATTAAATTTTCAGTCATAAATATGCCGAAATAAACATGGCCCGGAAATGATGAAAAATGTTATAATTTGTTCGAGACTTGTCTATTGTTTAGTGATTGTGACGCTTAGGCTAAGTTGTTTAAAACAAAGTATCAGTAATACTATAGTTATAATAATTTGATTTCATAAAATTGTTCAAAATTGTATAGTTTGACGGCATTAGATTTCAATGAAACATCCAAAAGTATTGCACAATTTTATGAAATCAAAGTATTTTAACTATACTGTTACTGATACTTTTTTTCGAGAAACACAGCCTTAGTCAGTATGTATCTACAATCGTCAGACAAAATTGGTTGGTTATTAAATGTAAGAAATATTTCGGAAAAAAAATAAAACTAAAATATTAAATGTCAATATAATCATGGCATCCGCCGTGCCATGACATGGCATGGCAGAACTGTGTCAAAAAATGTTATATCTGGAAGACAGCTTACATTGAGATCATCTGGATCACAGAGTACCAACTCTTTAAAAGAATTGGCCAGAGTCAATAAGGCGGCTTACTATGATCGCGGTTTAAGTGTGAATGGGCCATTAAAATGGAATAAACTGCGTCTTGACATACGTGGATTCAGAGCATTGACACCTTCGGTAGACTTCTTAAGACTGCCTTGTTTCGTAGACCCAACAAATAAGCAACAGTGCCCTCGGAATGATCTTGCATCGCTAAACGGCGCTTTATAAATTTTATTTATTATTATTATTATAAGAAAAAAATTAACAAAAATAAGGTTATTATAATTTATTCATTTGCTGTCAATTTCCCACTTCAATTACCAAATACACGAAAACTGGACAGTATTAATTTGACGTCATATTCAGTTGTGTTGGGTTATCGGTTTCCCTTCATCGCATCACCTCCACCGCGGAGTAATTTGATATTGCGGTTTGTGAAATGTTTTCGTATTATTACACATACCAATAAAATACCTAAAATACACACATACAAAACGGTATAAAGCAATTAAATTTCAAATCACTCCAACCGTTAGCTGGTGGCAATAATTCGTTGTTGGTGAACAAAGGGCGTGCGCCCCGAACCCTCCCCCAACACCCGACAATCCCCATATTTTTACTTCCCCAAACCCGTGAGTAAAGCGAATAAAAATTATTACCTGTCGATCGCCAAAAAAAAGTTTGGGCGATGTGCGCATTTTATCATCGTTATTAATAATAGTGAATTTCATTTAAATTTTTCAATCATTTAATGTATCGTTTTAGGATAAACCAATTCAGACTTATCAGTTTATATAAGCGTAGAAAGGTGTTCGATTTGATATTTTTATTTAAAACTAGTGAACCACCAGCAAACTTTGTATTGCCAGCATGATTCGGCATTCGTGGCTTAAGTTGGTTAGATATCTGACTTCCCGGGTTCGATTCCCGCTGGAGACACAGTTTTTAAATGTGTTTTCAGTCTGGATCTGTCAGACCATTAATACCGTAAGTCTTCAGAATGTGGCAACTTGTTATTGGGTGCGTGTTAAATTAATATATGACATAGTACCTAGTTAGTTGCCCGAGAAGCAATATTAAATAAATAAATAATTAAAAATGGTCCTTCATTACCACCCGTCCCTTCAGGCCCTTCAGTGGATTCAGCATAGCTGTTGGAGAAAATTGCCTTTCGTTGCCCTTTACGCAGTACTAGATCGAATGAATTATTTGCAATTCCGATGTGTAAAACTAATTATGCACAAAACTCTTTTGTCAGACGTAGTTCTAAATGTTAAATCTTCAATCGATATTCTAAAGAACAATCTGGCACCATTTAAAACAAAACTTTTTTGTGTTGTGTGAACTTATATATGGTTAAGTATAAACTAGTTTTTATTTTAATTTAATAATTAATGCAATTTTTCTGGTTTATTTCACTTTTGTTTAATCTTCTTTTTCTTATAACTATTTTTAGATTATATATTTCTCTATACTTATACCAATTTTCAGGGTTCTAGCTTATATGGCTTTGAAATATATGGAAAAAAATAAAGTAAAACTTCAAAAGTTGATTACCCCTGACTGAAACGAAAATTCATAATTCTGAGTATAAAAGTTTTGTAGCCCTATAACTATCTATGTATTTTGAAATTTTGGGCTCTGTAAATTGAGCGGATCAAAAGTTATAAGGTGGGTGGGAACACACATACACACACACAGACACACTAAATGTTCTACTCCGAATTCTGAGTAAATCTGTACATACAAATTAATATCGTGTATCTTGGCTTGATACTTTGTCGATATAGAATTTCATTCTCTTGAACAAAGCGACAGTTATATATTTTCCAGTCAAGATAATTCTGGCCTTGAACAATATTTAATAAAAAATACACAACAATTAACAAGAAAATAATATATATAAAGCAAAGTTTATAAAAATGAATAAAACTTAAGGGGGGGACTGCTGCCAACTTACGTATTTTTCAATTTGATATATCATCATTATTTCTTATCAAATCGTTTTGAAAAAAAATAATTTAGATAGTTTGGGTATTAATAAACAAAAATATACCTTAACTTTTTGATAATGTTCTGTATAAATTCTTGTAGAAAAATAATGGCATACCCCGATTTTCAACGTTTATCTTATATTTTTAATAAATTATAAGGCGTAGAGTAATATATATTTTTTTAAATTAAAGAAGACAAAAATATCTAGAAAAATATTATGTGACGTTGCAGTAATGCTTCAGGTTTAGTAAATAAACCTAAAAAACATTTATTTTCCATTCAGCGCCATTGCGAAACAAAAGTTTTTTTGGTTTATTTACTTAACCTGATGCATTAATGCAACGTCATATCATATTTTTCCAGGTATTTTATTCTTCTTTAATTTATAAAAAAAATATTTTATTCTTTTTTAGAAATTTAAGATAAATGTCTAAAATCGGGGTATGCTTATTATTTTCTTACAAGAATATATACAGAAAATAATCAAAAAGTTAAGGTATATTTCTCTTTATTAATATCCAAACTAACCACGTTATTTTTTTCAAAATGATTCGTTTAGAAATAATGATGGTATATCAAATTGAAAAAATAGGTACGTTGGCAGCAGTCGCCCTCTTAATAAGTAAAAAAACAAATATAACAAAAAACTATAAATTTTGTAACATAAATTTCTTAACAACACAATTTATGAATTTTCCCTCTAACATAGCATATTTAATATTTCCTTAATAACAACATTTTTGAGACATCATAGTATACATAGAGCACCTAAGATAATTACATTATTTAATTGCATTTACACTGAGAGAGCCGAAATTTGATTTCGGTCTTTATTAAGGACCCAATTCTATTTCGATATATGTACTCCTAAATTTGTTTTGTCTTTATTAAGGACCCAATTGTATATCGATATATTATATTTATACTCCGACAAATTAACATCCACCTTTGTCTCTTTTTGAAAAATATTGTATATTCTCGTAGCTGAAAAAACTTAAAAATTAAGATAGATATTGTTAAACATTTATGGAAAGTTTGCTATAGGTGAACGAAATCGGTCGTGGCAGGATTCGAACTCGCGACCACTGGATTACTAACCCAGCGCGCTGACCGCTCTGCTTCCTCATATCTCCCAAGACCACTACTACGAGTACTCAGGCTTCATATAAGTCAATCATTTTGTGAAATTCAAATTAGAATAAAAAATATATTCTTTTGAAAAGTAGCATAATACCAACTATTAAACCGAATTTACTCGATAGTTCTTGTTACCTCAAACAATAACAGAACGCCCAAATAATGCTGAAACTTGTACTAAATTTTGAAAATACTTTGAATTTTAATTAACAAATGGTTGTGACATTTACACCGTATGTTTGGATGATCTGGAGCTCCAAAAAAAGGGTGTTGTCTAATGACCCAACCGGTAAAAGAAGTGTAGGGAGATCTAAACTACGATGGCTGGACGGCGTTGTCGCAGATTGTCGGGCAGCAGAACTGGAAGGTAGCAACCAGCTATAGAGCAGTATGGAGACGATTCTTGAAGGCAGCTAGGACCCATCGAGGGTTGTGACGCTGAGGGTGATGATGATGATAAGTACCTATATAATACTATTATCGGATGAAAGGAAAATTATAACAAAGAATGATATAATAATCATTTTCTAAATATTTTTACGGCCTGAAATAACAATGGATATCCCCGAAGATACTGACAGTACAAGATTCTAGACAATGGTATCGGGATAACGATGAACATTGACCTTCTAGATATGATTCACTCTTTCCTTATACTGACAATGTATCTACAACGGGTATCTTATGACTGATCATAAGGAATCGTTTGAAAAAGTTATTAAATCCTTAAATACCATTCTTTCTATTACATATCGTGATTTCTACACCGATTGTAAGATTTATACCATCTGTGTTAGAAATTATTTCTCACGACATACAATACCAATTTTAATTGACTTTGTTCAAACAACGAAGGAGCTATTTTATACGAACGGTTTCAAAACGTATGCTTCTTCCTAAGGACAGACAACAAAATGTTGAATCGTATAGCTGTATGAACTTTTAACATACGTTTTGTTGATGTAAAACAAAATGCTTAAAAATGGTTTTTGTATATCTTAAATATTGATACAAAGTTAACGAAACGAACGGTTTTGATTATACAACCGATTTTGAAGCAACCGTTTCTCTCTGAGGAAAGATGACAATCTTTATATATATAATTCTTCTGTACGTGTGTATGTCACTGAATTCTTCCTAAACGGCTGAACCAATTTTGATGAAATTTTTTGTGTGTGGATTAAACATAAATAGAATAAAAGGAATATAAAAAAATAAAAAAGTATACCTATAAATTATAATAGGTGGCGCAAATGTAGAATTGGCAATTTTTAGTTTTTTCTATCTGACAACACTAAGAAATCTGTCATTTGCGCCGTAGTTTGGATATTTTTGACATTTAAAGTTCCTTTCGCTATTTCGGTATTATTCATATTTCAATTATATACATTCATTCGTTTCCGTGTCCAGACCATCTATGCTGACATATATACGAAATGACAATCAATCTAACTCCAAAATGTTTAGCGGCTCATCGAACAAGAAAATGTAAGTTAGCTCAGCGAATAATAACATCCTCATGATTCAAATATGTTACATATTATATTGTTTTGTTTCACAAATTGTTCGGGCAGAACAACGTCTGTCGGGTCCGCTAGTATACTTATACGAGTATATTGTCATTCGTTGGAAGGAACAATCGGTCGTTTCGAAATCGGTCGTGTCAAGTAACTCATTCGGTTGTAAATGAAGTGAATTGTACCGAATAGAATAACTATATATTACTTATGATCGTATAAAAATCCTTTATATTTCGTGTTTTGTCTGTCGTATCCATTGCTAGTCTCGTTAATGTTTCTCGCATCGAAACGGAAAAAATAATTTATTTACAATATATTTATTAACAGTTTACTAAGCAACAGTTTTACGAAATAGCCACAATTTTATAACACCCTTAAAACAATAGTAATAAAAATACATTAAGTCTAGATTATATTGCCAGTGTGGCGCCTACTTAAAGTAGGTACCACAGCATAAGTGAGAAATGGAACTACACAAAACATTTCGAAATTTTATTCATTAATTCATACATACATAATTGACAAATAATATTCATAACTGCAATGCCCCACTAGGTATAAAACCCGTGCCGGGGCTAAAGCATTTTGAAATAATGATACTTAAAACAGTAAATGCCAACTAACAAAACATACACAAAATTAGCATTCAAATATAAATAGCATATCTACAATAACAAAATGAGAAATAATATTAAAAATAAATACATAAAAAAGTGCAGAGAAAAAAAAACAATTAACGAATGCCTATTCCAAATTAAAACAGAACATACAAAACAAAAATCAAACTTAAAGACAGCTTAGAACAACAAGGGTATGAAAAAACACGTTAGTCCGCCAACGTCATACAATCCCTGAGTTCTTTACATCATATTATATGTGGCAAATAATCGTTATAAAGAATGCTCTCCGTATTTTCCCATGATTGTAGTTCTGAATACTATTGCAACGAATTAAACTTTCCAGGCTTCATGTTACTCGGGTTGGTTGAGAGAGATGGCCTTTCTTACAATTCAAATACAGAATACGTTAAAGAAAAATACATAATCTAAACAATATAAACTTGTCATGAAGGGGAAGATCTAGGGTCGTAGAGAGGCAGCTTTCCTGGCTTCGAAACATCCGGGATTGGACCGATATAAGAACTGTGGAGGTGCTGTTTCACACTGCCTACGATAGGGAGGCATTCTCTATGGTGGTCGTCAACGACGAGGGAACCTTACAACATGACACGAGAAGAAGAAGAAATGGTACTCAAACGATTCCCGGACAATTGACCGTAGCCGATTGACCGCGGACAATTGACCGTACGTCCTTTTTACCGAATGGACAATTGACCGTGGGGACAATTAACCGTATGGTCAGATGACCGTGGGGATAATTCACTGCACGGACAGCTAACCGTGGGAACAGTTAACCGTGAAGACAATATATCGTATGGACAATTCACCTTCTTTAAGTAAATTAAGTATCAGAAATAAATTCCTTTTTTTCGTATGAGTTAAGAAATTGCGCGACAAAATCGATTGCCTTTTTTTGGTATTTAAAATACTCCAAGATGGCGGCACGTGATTTTACAAAATAAGCGATAATTATTAATGTTAAATCTGCTACATTTTTAAATTTAAGAAGACATATTTTTTTAAACATCTTCTTGTTCTTTTTTGACTTTTCAAGGCGGATATTGATTTGCACTAATTAGAAGGCGTAAATTTCGAAATAATCTAAACTTCTTTGTTTTATTTTGAAAATATGTCAAACCAATATTGCGGCCCTGATTTAAATGAGCTATTATGTTGGGTTTATCGATTTCTAATTAGCTACATTTTGAGATTTAAGATCGTTTGTTTTTAAATTTTATCTTGTTCTTTTTTTATAATATATTGTAAAGAATAAAGATATTTTTGTTCCAGGAAGGACACACAACAGTTTAAAAATCCCACAAAAAACGTAAATGATGACGTCAAACTTGAACAAAAAATAATAATAATGTCCTTGTTACATAAAACATAAAAAAATAAGTATACAAGATAAAAAAATACAGCAACTTCATTAAATAAATATGATAAAAAATACTGTTATAAATATAGGTACCTACGTTCAAAAATTAAATACTCATTTCAGGATATTAAAAATATTTTAAAAATAAACCACTCATACTCATCAACGCATTAATAAATTATATGATATCCATCCATTATTTTTGTTTACGTGTCGAGACGAGACAACTATTGCTTGAGCATAGCGAGATACAACGTATTTGAAACAATCAATCCAGTTTAATTTAATAAGCGCACCGTTCGCCCTAAGGTGGTTCGGCCACATAGAAAGAATGAGTGATGACCGTCTGACCAAAAAAGTGTACAAGGCTGATAAAAGAGGAACGAAAAGTAGAGGTCGGCCAAGAAAAAGTTGGGACGATCACATAAATGGGATTTTGAAAGATGGTGATGTTAGAAGTAAGAATAATAGAAGAGCGTGTATGAGACGATGTATGGACGTGAATGAAGCGAGGAATGTGTGTCAAGAGAGAGGAGTCTGGCGTTCAGTTCTCTCTGCCTACCCCAAATAGGGAAATGGCGTGATGGTATGGCACCGTTCGCATAAAAACACGGTATTATTTTATCAGTCAATGGCAGGTCGTATGCCCTGTTGGTGACGTATTTTAATGGCTCACCGATGAAAAAATACATTTGAATTGTTTTGTTCTATGTAAATAAATAGTTAATTGTGACTTTGAAAGACTTTGAATTACTTGTGAGAACAAGGCTTCGTAACTTTCGGGGAGAATTTCAAAATTTAAAATATTTCTTATTTTTAATTTAACGTTTTAAGTACTATTTATTTATGTATATATTTTACTCTTTAATAAATTATTATTGTTATCTTTAATATATATTTAATGTCAAGAGGTAAAATTTGTTAACATAACAAAAAAAATATTGTAAAATTTTACAAAAATTAGAAATACATAAATGTCGTTTAAAAATATGGAAGAACAATATGTTATATGAATTATAGCAATCTATATTAACTTTTGTTAAAAAAATAGAAATAGTCTATGAATAATGAGAGATAAACGATATAATCTTAACCGCAACTTCCTATTACATTAAAAAAGTGATACCTACATTAAATCAACTAATCTTCCCTAATTGTAACTATTGGTTTAGGCGAATATACCGATTAATAATTTCAAACAATAAAGTCAATCAGTCAGTCCTAACTGAGATATAATTTATAGCACGGAGAGAGGAATTCGTTCATTCATACCATCACAGCATATTCCGCAATGTAGGGTAATCAGAGACAGGTGTACGGGTGTACATTATCTTCGATTAGCCGGCTCTTAGACGTTTAGACGTTTGATAAGAGAAAAAACTTGTGTATAGAACAGAAAATGTATAAATGAGTGTATAAACCTTCAGCATACACGAACCTGTCGCTTCTCGTACTTTATTATTAGAAACATTAGATAAATATTTGAAATTCTGTGATTCCACCCAACCCGGGTCTTTTTAAGAGCCGACAAAAATTATTTTCTTTAGCAGATTGCAAACCCACCCCAACGTTACGTAGTGCGCTTCTTCGGAAGAGTATAATGGACCCAAATCCTAATAGCTGGTGTCCCCTACGTAGCCATGTTAAAAGAAAGAAGAGCAGAAAGTCTGGATCATACATTATAGAGTATTAGGAAATTGAGGCAAACGAATTTTGGTAGTGGGACCAAATGTACCTATTTATTATTACAGGCAATAAAACTGAGAGAGGCCAAACAAATGTCCAACATTAAGACGCTCCTTTATATGACAATTGACTATTTTATTTTATATGCTACACTAAGTTAACAAACCTTAATTTGTCAACATTCCCTAATTAAACACGACAAGTTTTTATACACTCAGTTACTATGTGATACCGGAGAGTTGTATTTTATATGCTACACTAAGTTAACAAACCTTAATTTGTCAACATTCCCTAATTAAACACGACACGTTTTTATACACTCAGTTACTATGTGATAGCGGAGAGTTGTATTTTATTTTATATGCTACACTAAGTTAACAAACCTTAATTTGTCAACATTCCCTAATTAAACACGACACGTTTTTATACACTCAGTTACTATGTGATAGCGGAGAGTTGTATTTTATTTTATATGCTACACTAAGTTAACAAACCTTAATTTGTCAACATTCCCTAATTAAACACGACACGTTTTTATACACTCAGTTACTATGTGATAGCGGAGAGTTGTATTTTATTTTATATGCTACACTAAGTTAACAAACCTTAATTTGTCAACATTCCCTAATTAAACACGACACGTTTTTATACACTCAGTTACTATGTGATAGCGGAGAGTTGTATTTTATTTTATATGCTACACTAAGTTAACAAACCTTAATTTGTCAACATTCCCTAATTAAACACGACACGTTTTTATACACTCAGTTACTATGTGATAGCGGAGAGTTGTATTTTATTTTATATGCTACACTAAGTTAACAAACCTTAATTTGTCAACATTCCCTAATTAAACACGACAAGTTTTTATACACACAGTTACTATGTGATACCGGAGAGTTGTATTTTATTTTATATGCTACACTAAGTTAACAAACCTTAATTTGTCAACATTCCCTAATTAAACACGACAAGTTTTTATACACTCAGTTACTATGTGATACCGGAGAGTTGTATTTTATTTTATATGCTACACTAAGTTAACAAACCTTAATTTGTCAACATTCCCTAATTAAACACGACACGTTTTTATACACTCAGTTACTATGTGATAGCGGAGAGTTGTATTTTATTTTATATGCTACACTAAGTTAACAAACCTTAATTTGTCAACATTCCCTAATTAAACACGACACGTTTTTATACACTCAGTTACTATGTGATAGCGGAGAGTTGTATTTTATTTTATATGCTACACTAAGTTAACAAACCTTAATTTGTCAACATTCCCTAATTAAACACGACAAGTTTTTATACACTCAGTTACTATGTGATACCGGAGAGTTGTATTTTATTTTATATGCTACACTAAGTTAACAAACCTTAATTTGTCAACATTCCCTAATTAAACACGACACGTTTTTATACACTCAGTTACTATGTGATAGCGGAGAGTTGTATTTTATTTTATATGCTACACTAAGTTAACAAACCTTAATTTGTCAACATTCCCTAATTAAACACGACAAGTTTTTATACACTCAGTTACTATGTGATACCGGAGAGTTGTATTTTATTTTATATGCTACACTAAGTTAACAAACCTTAATTTGTCAACATTCCCTAATTAAACACGACACGTTTTTATACACTCAGTTACTATGTGATAGCGGAGAGTTGTATTTTATTTTATATGCTACACTAAGTTAACAAACCTTAATTTGTCAACATTCCCTAATTAAACACGACACGTTTTTATACACTCAGTTACTATGTGATAGCGGAGAGTTGTATTTTATTTTACATGCTACACTAAGTTAACAAACCTTAATTTGTCAACATTACCTAATTAAACACGACACGTTTTTATACACTCAGTTACTATGTGATAGCGGAGAGTTGTATTTTATTTTATATGCTACACTAAGTTAACAAACCTTAATTTGTCAACATTCCCTAATTAAACACGACACGTTTTTATACACTCAGTTACTATGTGATAGCGGAGAGTTGTATTTTATTTTATATGCTACACTAAGTTAACAAACCTTAATTTGTCAACATTCCCTAATTAAACACGACACGTTTTTATACACTCAGTTACTATGTGATAGCGGAGAGTTGTATTTTATTTTATATGCTACACTAACTTAACAAACCTTAATTTGTCAACATTCCCTAATTAAACACGACACGTTTTTATACACTCAGTTACTATGTGATAGCGGAGAGTTGTATTTTATTTTACATGCTACACTAAGTTAACAAACCTTAATTTGTCAACATTCTCTAATTAAACACGACACGTTTTTATACACTCAGTTACTATGTGATAGCGGAGAGTTGTATTTTATTTTATATGCTACACTAAGTTAACAAACCTTAATTTGTCAACATTCCCTAATTAAACACGACACGTTTTTATACACTCAGTTACTATGTGATAGCGGAGAGTTGTATTTTATTTTATATGCTACACTAAGTTAACAAACCTTAATTTGTCAACATTCCCTAATTAAACACGACACGTTTTTATACACTCAGTTACTATGTGATAGCGGAGAGTTGTATTTTATTTTATATGCTACACTAAGTTAACAAACCTTAATTTGTCAACATTCCCTAATTAAACACGACACGTTTTTATACACTCAGTTACTATGTGATACCGGAGAATTGTATTTTCGCATTTTTTAATTATTTTTTGTACGCCAAATATAAGTTACGTCTTGTGTATGTTTTTCGATGTTTTTGTGTGTGTGGGATGTTGTGAAAAAACATCATTTTTCAATAAACTCAACACTTGTACCAAAATACAATAAAAATGTTTATCCATTTTTTTCTTATTGCAATCGAATGTTTTTTTTTTAATAAAAAAAATCTAACGTTTGTTTAACATTATTTACGTAGTTAATTTTCTCGTGTACTATTTAAATATTCATTTGTTTATATATTTATTTTGATATCCAGGTTTATTTTTTTAATTCAACGATATTTACTTTGTATGGTTATATATATATATTTTTAGTTATTTGTTTGTTATATTTGCTTTGTTTAATCGAATTATTTGTAGTGTATTTTAATAAGTTTATTTAAGCTCCAAACAAATAAACAAAACACAGAAAAATAAAAACTATCAATATATAAATAAAAAACCACCCGAAAAACCCCTAGAAAACCGTAAATTCTAATTTCAAAATAACAGTGTGTTCATAATATTAAGTACCTACATAGATACAATATACGTTCTACAAATCGTCTGCATACTCTAACCGTCCCTTTGAACATATCCACATAATGTACGGTATATTCTATTTTTAAACGGTGGATACGTTCAACAAAATACCGCGTAAAAATACAAAATGAAAATCAACACAAGAAAATAAAAAAAATGAGGACATAATTTTGAAAGTTTTCTCCGCGTTGAAATAAAGAATAAAAAATTTTACGTCAGTATATATAGATTGTTTGCATTCATACTGCCAATGTCAAACACAGCAAACAAATTCAAATACAGAACATACATAATCTATTGTGAAATTATAAAAATGGTCCGTAAATAATTACACCAAGTTTGTATAAAAAATAAAAAAAAGTTCAATTTTATCAAAATATCAAATAAATCAAAATGGAAACATTCAACTTGTCATCGGAAAGTTTCAGAGCTCTAACTGGTCGGGTAGTTAGTTAAATCAATTACAAAATTTCAGTACAGACACACAGGTAAAGTTAAATGTGTAAAAAACATCACGATAATATTAATAATAATAATAAAATACTTTTATTGGAGACCTACTCCGCTGGGTGTCATCTTACATAACAAACAGATCTCAGGCTGTTGCCGTGGGTGGGTTTGCATCAACTTGGAGAATGATTACATCCGGTGTACCTCAGGGATCCATTTTGGGCCCCTTACTTTTTTCCATCTACATAAATGATATCGCAACTCGTTTCCATTCTGCTAAAATACTTCTTTTTGCGGATGATATGAAGATTTTCCTTCCCATCAACTCAGTTAGTAGTTGTGTGAGCCTACAGGAAGATCTTGATCGATTGTCCCAATATTGCCATGAAAATAAACTCTTTATAAATATATCTAAATGTTACAAAGTTACCTTTACTCGTAACCGTAATAAAGTAATCCATAATTATAATATTTCTGGGTCGCTCTTATCAAACAAAGACTGTGTATGTGATCTTGGAGTTATTCTGGACTCAAAACTTACTTTTGAGGCTCATATTAATAGCATAGTCACTAAGGCAACAAAGAGCCTGGGTTTTGTTCTAAGAACATGTAAATTTTTCACCAACTTCAGAACGTTCTTGCTCTTTTACAATAGTTATGTTCGTCCACATTTAGAGTATTGTTCACAGATTTGGAACCCACGCTACAGTATATACGTTGATCAACTAGAAAGAGTTCAAAAACGATTTCTAAAATTCTTAAATTTCAAATCATATAACATATACAGTTCTTATGATGATGAAATTGAGAAACATTTCCGAATGAAAAAAATCGTACACAGGAGAGAAGTTGCGGATCAAATGTTTCTCTTTAAAATTATTAATTCAAAAGTTGACTGTCCTGATTTATTAAATAAAATTAATTTCCATGCGCCGTTGCGAAATGGCAGATTGAACTACTTGTTTTATGTTCCTCGAAGTAACACTAATTCTAATCAAAATGAGTTTATCAAAAGGGCTTGTAACTTCTATAATGTCAACCTCTCAGCCAGTATCACACATTCTGATATATTCACCGCTAGTAATAACGCATACAAAAATTCTCTCTATAAGTGCATAGCATGAACTCGTGTGTTGAATTTTTTTTTTTTTGTTAGTTATTTTTGTTTTTTCTAATATTATCTTTTGTATACTTTTATTTACATTTTGAGTTGTTGTTTGTAACAAAAATATAACAATTTAACTGTCATAATCCTTTTCCCATCCTTTTCCTTTCCCGTCACAGGCAAACATACATCTTAGTTATATTTAAATTTATGATGTTTGAAATGTTTTATATTTAATATCTGTGGACATATGTAATTGGTCTGTTTGTTTTTATTTTATAGTGTATTATTCCATTTTAGTATTTTAAGACTGTATTTGTCCCTAAATAAATAAATAAATACAACTTGGCGGACTTATTGCCCGCAGGCAATCTCTACCAGTCAACCACCATGGTAAATACAGCCAGTAACAGGGATAGAAGAATACAAATAGAGAAATAGAGAAAAAAAATAATAAAAAAATAATTAAATAAATCAATCATAAATTAAAAATACAAAATAAATATAAGAAACAAAAAATAATATATGTATAAATAAGAATAAAAATAAGAATAATAAAAAATACATCAGATAGATACACTATGTTTATTGGATGGAGTATATGAGAGGAGAAAGGAAGAGGGATAAAGGGAAAAAGACGTGAATTTGTGTTTATGTGGATAGAAAGTGTGACTTCAGACGCTTTTTGAATGCTATTAAATTAGTGGCATCTCTGATACTCTCCGGCTGCTGGATAGATTCCACATCCGAGCTGCATGAACTGTGAAGGAGTAAGTATAAGTAGAGGTGTGGTGTATTGGTATTGTAAGTGATATTATATAATATTATATTCTTTAATTGAAAAATATATTATACAGGACTTATAGAAACGTATTCGTTTGATGAGATTTTATGATTAGATTGTCACATCAAAATTATACCCTAAAAATAACTCATACATTAAGTTATTCCTAAAAAATTTAAGTTGCAAATTAACAGAAATAAAACAATAACACAACACTTGTCACTATGTCACTGGCATGTCCATAGATAAAGGCGACAAGTGGCGGGAATATGATAATACAAAAAAAAATACGGGTTGGCATCACTTCTTATGATAGCGTAACGTTCGTTTTACAGCTAGCAGGACCCTCTAGAAAGATCCATTTTATTATGTAAGTTCTTTAAATGACTAATTAATGAACGATGCAAACGGTTATACATCGTGACGTGATCATTTGTAAGAAAATAATTTCCAATTTAAATCCAACAAAGCTTTCAGATTTCATACACAGTCATGAACATTCCTCGAAAATTACGTACTGTAAGGACGATTTCTTGGACGACCCTCACCTCTCGTTACATTCATGTCACCTTTTTAAATTGCCTTAGCCACAAATCTGTATTCGTTCTTCCCATGTTACTAAACCATCTCACTTTCACTTTATGAAATTAAATAAATAAATGAAACCGTGTTAAACTAAAATAGACCGCGTATAAACAGAGTCTACTGTATGTAGAACAAAACTATTACCATATACCGTAATCACGGTGCAATGGAGTCTACGTCTATTAATACACGAGTGTCTCATAAATTACAATAGCGCACCCAACTTATTCCAATGGATTAATTCCAAAATACGTTTTAAACCAATGAAGCGTAAAATGGGTGACACATTAAATTTTATTTAACACGACGCCATTTGTACACACAAGTATGTAAAACATAAATGGATGATACAGAGTGAAATTTAAAATAGTTTATAATAAACTAGATCCCGTAATCGTAAAGAACACGGGAACTGAGAAACCCTAGTTGATACTAACTGCATTACACGTTATGGATCTCAGGAGATAAAATTTTAAACAATATTTATAATTCATAAGTCCAGCATTAAGCTAAAGTTTTCAGCATTGCAATCGCCAACTTTTAAATCGACCGTAACGCTAAATGCGCCAAAGTTTTCGTAGTATTATACAAAAAAAACACGCTTCCCTAGCGAGTTGAGGTTATGCTCCAAAGGTTCAACTCCGAGAAAAACCTATAGATCTTCTATCTTCAACGTTCATTACGTATTAATAATTTACGGCCGTTATAGGAAGTACTAATTATTAAAGATTCTCAAAATTGAGTAGTATTTTATGAAACTTTAATGGAATTATCTCAAAAAGCTTCCAGCGGCCGATAATTAATTGCCTTTTCAATAAACCACTACTCCCTGTACAGTCATTAGGCAGTGGCGTAGCAACCTAACAGTAGGGTCGAGCAAAACACAAAGGGCCACCTTGAAAAGAAGCCTAATTTTCATCACAATAAGAAAAAAACATTATTATTAATCTTCCAATAGGATAGGGTGATGGATACCTGAAACCACAAGATGACGTGTCTGCTGATACACTCAACAAGTATAATAATAGATTGGATACATATTATATAAAAAAGCACACGATACAGGCTCATCAACAATAGCAGCCTGCCTGTTAAATTATAAAAATCACAATTCAAAATATCTAAACAGAACATATACTTACAATGAAAATAATAATATTTCATTACAAGATCTTAAAAATAAAAAAAACATTAGTGATTTCGCAAATATCAAAACAAGAAAGAAAAAAAATTGAAAACGGTGAACTAATTCTTAATTTGTTTTCATATTTAATCAAAGGGTAGTTGCAGTAGAAAATATAAAATATTATGTGCAAATATACTCGTATTCAAAAAATGATAGTTAATTTTTGCACGAGGGCCTAAATTGTCTAACTACGCCACTGTTTATGGATACCTACGCAGCTTTAATTCTTCAATTTTTCCCGACCAAAGGGCCCTTCACAATGCCACGAAATTCGTAAACCGAATATTCCGATATGACAATTATAATATATAAACTTTGAGATAATTATATTTTATACGTGTGACGTCGACGACAGTCGCCACTCCCTCTACATATTGGAACTATGTATAATCGCCCCCTTCAAAACGCTAGCACGTACATAAAACAAATAAAATAATAATATTAGGTCAAAAAAGAATATACTATTTGTTATTTTATTTTCTGTTATGTTAATTAGAGAACGCAGCAGGCATTCAATTGAAATGTTGACATGATATGTTATTTTTATTTATACGTAATGAATTGTATCTTCAATTTTTTGTAAGTGTATCATAAAATAAACAAACAAATAAACCCACGAGGGATTAAACGGCTATAGCGTGTTTGTATGTACCTACCTATACTATACATGTTTGTTTCATAAAACCTTTAACGTCCTACAACTTGTTATTGGTTCCGTGGCGTATAAAACAACACCTGTTAATCTGTTGCCCGAAGAAATGACATCAACTTACATAATTTCCAATGTCTGTTTGTATGTTTTGTTATCCGCGTAAAGCAGCTAAAAATCAACTAATCAGGCGCACACAGAGTAAATTATCGTAAAACAACTTGAACCCATCCATGGGAGCGCAGATCGTAAATCTATGTATTTTTGCTTGGTTGCTATATGTGCAAACCGCCCCTCACTTCACGGCGAAAAGGCAAAGTAGGCTAAAGAACATATTTGCGTAACATTGCTGACGGCGTCTGGATTGCAAATTTAAATACCAGGAGAGCATAGACTAAGAAATGCATTTCTTTGAATTGAATAAAGCGAGATACGCGGTTTAATAAATACGGTTCAAATATCATATAACGCTTATAATTATCAAGGCGGGAAATAACAGAACAACCTATACCTATACGAAATAAGTTCCATCTACCAGGTAAACATAACGTGCAGGAGGTCATAGATAACATTATATACCGTCATTTTGACGGGATACAACTAGTATAATAATAAAATATCTGGTGTTGCATGTGTGAGGGTGAAATACGACAAAGACAAAGCAACAGATGGTAGGCGAGGGAGGAACGCCTACCTGGATATCCCCCGAGAAAGTCAATGGTACCAACCTTATGAACCAAGTTGTGAATTCGACATTCGCATTATACCTTAACATTCCTCAAACGCGTAATTCAATACCGACAATATCTCTGCGTGGAATGCACCTGTTATGCACTTGTCTGTGTTATACACCATACAACTTTTTGATAAAAATATAATTTTACATAACCAAATTTAGTCTTTAATAGTGTTTTTATTTTATCGACGTGGACGGTACAGATATATAAGAACTCCATGTTAGGGTATTACGCAATCAAAAACGACGGTGTAAGGGCAATCGTTTCAGCTAATTGGGGCCTTATCAACTGAACTGACCAGATTATAGCACCTAAACCACCCAAATTTATCGTCCAGCGAATGTAAATTAGTCTCTGTGAAACAAAAAAAAACATTCAATTGGTTTTATTAAACCTTATAAAAGATAAATTTTATGCTGTCCAGTATTAACGATAAATGATATTTGGCTTCTTAACACACGTCGGCCTTCGTGGCTCAGTTGGTTAGGTATCTGACTACTGATCCAAAAATCCGGGGTTCGATTCCCGGTGGAGACACAGTTTTTAATTGTATTTTCAGTCTGGATATGTCTTCAGAATGTGGCAACTTGTTATTGGATGCGTGTTAAATATTATTATTTGACATGGACCTGTCAACTGCCCGAGAAGATACATAAAATAAAATAAAATGAAATAAAATAAAATGAAATGAAATGAAATTAAATAAAATAAAATAAAATAAAATAAAATAAAATGAAATGAAATGAAATGAAATGAAATGAAATGAAATGAAATGAAATGAAATGAAATGAAATGAAATGAAATGAAATGAAATGAAATGAAATGAAATGAAATAAAATGAAATGAAATGAAATGAAATAAAATAAAATAAAATAAAATGAAATGAAATGAAATGAAATAAAATGAAATGAAATGAAATGAAATGAAATGAAATGAAATGAAATGAAATGAAATGAAATGAAATGAAATGAAATGAAATGAAATGAAATGAAATGAAATGAAATGAAATGAAATAAAATAAAATAAAATAAAATAAAATAAAATAAAATAAAATAAAATAAAATAAAATAAAATAAAATAAAATAAAATAAAATAAAATAAAATAAATAAAATAAAATAAAATAAAATAAAATAAAATAAAATAAAATAAAATAAAATAAAATAAAATAAAATAAAATAAAATAAAATAAAACAAAATAAAATAAAATAAAATAAAATAAAATAAAATAAAATAAAATAAAATAAAATAAAATAAAATAAAATAAAAACGAATAGAATACAATAAAATATAATACAATAGAATAGAATACAATTAAAAGTACCTACAAAAAATTATATTTCAATACAGAACATTACAGAATTGTTTTACGTACATACCATCACGCCATGTCCCTTACGGGGTAAGCAGAGAGAACCGAGCGTTTTCTACGTATTTTATTAAATCAACCGAAATGTTTTTAATTTATTAAAATACAAAGAGTTTAGAGTATTGTCTCTTTCGGTAAATATATTTTTAAAGAGGCGTATTAGAAGCCGTGAATAATGAAATAAGACCAAGATTATAACATTATATTGAAATGTCAAAAGCCCTTGTAAAACATACGGTACTTACATTCAATGTTGAGTATGAAACATCGAGAGTCCAGGAATCAAAAGGTTAATTAAGTAAATGACACTTACCTGCAACAAAAAGAAACACACATATTAAGTAAAGTGGATCATACTAAAAATTAAAAATAGGAAAACAAATACTAAGTTTACTGTTTTTAATTTGTCAAAACTGACGGTGTTTAATGTGTAGAACTCCATTACACTAGGTAATTTTAATCAAACAAGAATGATCATGTTTCTACATATACTAATATTTCCCTTATAATAGGTCGACCGTTTCGGCTGACTAGGCCCTTATCAACTGGTAAACATAGATTAGTATCTTTTTCTTATATACTAGACATCGGTTTATTTTAAAACTATACAAATTACTTTACATTACAATTATGAAATATCCTAAACAGTTGTGGTGTGGTAATGTTGGGAAATTGCATTTACCTAAAAACATTTTTTTACTAATTTGGATAATATGAATCAAGTCCAGATTTTTTTTTTCAAAAAATAATCTAAATGTGATGGTGATTGCAGATAATTCAAAATGAAGCAGATGGTTGAAGCTCATATTTAGCAGTGAGGAGAAGACTGAATAAGAAATAACTCCTGCATTCCCAGATTAATTTAAAGACCCAGCATCCAAATCCCCATCCTTACGACACAAGTATTATCGCAAAAACTGTATATTTTGATAAAAGTGTGTGACATTGGTTGCGATGAGACGTGCGTTAAAAGCGAGGAAATAACGTTGTAGATAGTTCCCAAAGATATCCTAAAAAGGTCCTTTAAATCCCAAATATGAAATCCCATACAAAAAGGGGTATAATAATCGGAAAACGTTACAGCAGTAGTTTGCAGTCATTGTTGGGCGATACCGACCTGGCTGGCTTATGATACGGGTTGTCATATACACGATCAAATAGAACAATGGTAAACCAACCTCGAGCAACTACTTGACACATCCTCCCCTTACCTTCAACCTTTCTACTTGTGTATCTATCCCTGACAATCCTCCCTCTACCAACAGGACCGGATCCACTGTAAGTTCAAATCAATAACTAATAATAATATGTTTTAAAGCGCCGCGCCGTTTAGTGATACAAGATCATTTCAAAGGACGCTATAGGTCAATTGTTGGCTCTAAGAAACAAAGTAGTCTTAATTAATTTACTGAAAGTGTCAGTCCCCCAAGCTCCACGTATGGCCGGGGAGCAATTTATGTCATTCATCAAACTGAAACTGCAGTCATACTAAGCCTTCTTCTTCCTTCAGCCATATCTCCACTGCTGGATGTAGGCTTCTTCTAAGTACTTCCATTCATCTTCCTTCAGCCATCTCTCCACTGCTGGATGTAGGCTTCTTCTAAGTACTTCCATTCATCTTCCTTCAGCCATCTATCCACTGCTGGATGTAGGCCTCTTCTAAGTACTTCCATTCATCTTCTTTCAGCCATCTCTCCACTGCTGGATGTAGGCCTCTTCTAAGTACTTCCATTCATCTTCCTTCAGCCATCTCTCCACTGCTGGATGTAGGCCTCTTCTAAGTACTTCCATTCAACTTCCTTCAGCCATCTCACCACTGCTGGATGAAGGTCTCCTCTAAATATTTCCACTCGTCAATTTTTTGGGCTTTTTGCACCCATCCTCTTCCGGCGACGGGGATAATATAATCGGTACATACTTTCTGGGGCCGGCCTATTCCCCTTTTCATATCCTATGGTCTCCATTTCAGAACTCTGGGTGCCCATCTGTCTGGCAATATGAAAAGCAAAATATGTATTGCTTATATTGTCACTAAAAACTGAAAACTGCTAGCCCTAGAACAGAATTTCCTGGGATATTTTCTATTTCCTGGGTAGCAGTAATCCAACTGTCAATTTGTTCAAGAGAATTTTATTACTTAACTTATCTACAAAGTATCAAGCCAAGATACGCGAGATTTGTATGCAAGGTCTATATTTTTCACGGCTTTTCCAACTTTGAAGTCAAAAAACACCAACTTAGAGGCTTCGCAACATATATGTTCTACATACGGATTTACTCAGAATTCGGAGAACATTTAGCAACAACAAGTAGACATGCAACTAGTCTACTTGTTGTCATTGTACATATTATGGTGTGATTAAAAATAAATAAATCTTGCTGATGAAATTATTTGTATCATGTTATGTTTGCATCATTTTACTCTATTTCGATGCATAATATTCATTGCAGGTTATAAGCGTGGGTAGAAGTAGGTACTACGTATAGAACGAGCACTTAAGTAAACACTTTGTATAAACACAGTCTTATTCATAATAACTTATGTTAAGTTTAAAACAGTATATAACAACAGTACTGAAAATCACTATTCATAATATCATAATGCTATACAACGGCTACATTACGCTTATATAACCCTTAACACACTGAATTTTTTTTTTAGGAAATATTTAAATTTTTCTCAATCATTGTGCTTCTAATACCATGTTTTATCGAGGAAAAATGAAAAAAAAAATTTAATACTTATAGTTTTCTTGGAAAACTACCAACACAATTGTGTGGGTTAGGATTTAATGTATGAAAAAGTTCAAAGTAAGAAAATGTTATTTATATTCTATTTGACAAAAATTAATTACATATAATGAAAAGTTTTAAAACAATTTTGGGATTTTGACATGCATAAATATATATCACACTTTTCACATCTTATTCTAGTTCTACTTTTGCACGTCTCTAGGCGGCAAAACCTTGGAGTGGAGAGATCATCCACACAAGCCCAATGGTCGTAACCATCGTATCTTTTGTCGTGGCATGGAATCGGAGCTGGCGGATTGTAATATTTAGATCTCTTTGCTTGAGATGAACCTTCTTCGGGCATGTCGAGATTTGAATTGGATGCATCTGTTTCAATTCTTGACTTGTCCGGTGTGGCCATCAAAGCTTCCGCCAACTCCATTCTGAACCTCAAAAAATCCTTTTTGTTTTTTCTTGCCACTTTATGTAGTTTTGTTAAATGGTTATACTCCATCCAACTATTAACTGTGGCAAGATCCAAAAAATGCAGAATGACCTTTAACGTCCACTTCCGTGTTCTAAACCAAATACGATAATTTTCCATCATTTGGTCACATAAATCTACACCCCCCATGCCAGCATTGTATTTTCTAACTGCTGCAGGTATGGGTACATCAATATACTTTTTTTCCTGCTTGGACCACCGTTGAATCACTTGTTGAGGTTCCACACCACTACACGAAGACGCTATAAGGACTCTGCTGTTGTCCATCCATTCGACTATGACAAGTTTGTCATCGCTTCTCACGTATTCTGATGACTCTCCCCTTTTAATTTTTTTTTCATTGAGTTTTATCTGGCCTTTTAACCTGTTGGCCATAATGGTTCCCGTACTTTCGAATCCAGCATCACTTAATTTTTCTACGAGTGGAAGGGTAGTGAAATATCTGTCAAAGAAGAGGCAGCTTCCCACAGGTAAACTTTGAATTAGCCGCATAACCACCGATGGACCATGCCCAAGATCTTTATTTGGCAGTGGCGTGTTAGCACCTTGATATATTTCGAAATCCATCACAATTCCACTTGAGGACGTGATAACGTAATTTTTTAAACCCACGGGTCGTGGTTTATTTTTGACATATTGCCTCAATCCAGGGCACCTTCCAAGGAATGGTATCATCTGCTCATCTATCGAATATGTTCCGTGGTCTCGAGCTAATTTCAAGCATTGATTCCTCACACTGTCTATAAATGGTTGTACCTTCCACAGTCTATTTGTATCAGTATTGGTTGGAGGATTTGCATTGTCAACAAAATGTAGATTTAGTCTCAATGCTAAATATCTATCTCGTGGCATACAATTTGATATTGCTGGCAGATTTATGCCTGTCTGCCAATACATTGTAAGTCTGGGATATTTGATAATGCCCATTAGTAAGTTCATACCAAAAAACTTTTTTAATTCACATTCATTTGTATTGAAAGATGTACCATTTTTTGAAAAATGATACATGTTGGTGTAATTGGCTGCCATACGGAACAAATTATCAGGAAAATATTTCTTCCAAATTTCCATTGGACTGGGTATAGGTGGTAGTACCTACGATACAAAAAATATTGTTGTAAAAATATTGTGTGTTCAATTACATTAAAATATTATGATAGGCCTTTGTTTTTACTTACGTCTGGTTGTAATGGACTATGTAGTATTTTCTCAGTAAAGTTTTTTTGTTTCCATACCCAACGTCTGACTTTGTTTGATGAAGAAGTTTGTTCTGGAATTGTAAGTGTATTAACCGTATCTGAAGAAGCTTTTTCTGGATTTACTAGTGCATGCGCCGTATCTGGTACAGGTGCTTCTCCAATATCTTCATCAGAACTTTCGTCATTAATGACTGAAGGATTAATGTAAGTTCTCTCAGTAACTTCATCATCGCTAAGATCGTCGATATCAGAACCATTAGCAATACACTCCCAAATATCATTTTCGTTCAGGCCTTTAAAATTTGACATCTAAAAAAATATTTTTTATTAAAAACAAACACTGTAAATTGAAGATGAAATGACCAGTTATAGTTGTAATATTCACTAATAAAACCTAACCAACACAATCGTGTTGGTAATCATTTGAAGCACTATTTTACGATCAAAATGTAATTAAACTCTGTATTTGAGTATCATATAAGTAAAATTGATATGTAATAAGAAATAATCACACGAATATTCAAAATTAATACATTTTTAAATAATAAAAATCGTCACTTACACTGGAGCTCGCGAACACGTGTAACACTCACTGACAAATAAATCACAATACCCCCCACCAATGACGCACAATACAATAAAAAATGTCATTGTTCTATAGGTAGACAACCAACACAATCGTCGCGAGCCGTTTGGAGCTAAGAAAACAAAATATAGCCGTACAATATTTTTTTATAAAGCACCAACACATTTGTGTTGGTCAGGGTGTAAAGGGATAAGATAAACACGGTCTCAGGTTGTTTTAACAGTGGGTAATATAAAAGAGTATAGGGACCGAACATTTCCGATAAATCCCGAATATTACCGATGGTCGCATTACGTGTCAATTATTTTTGACATAATTTGTGAAGCGACGTGAATATTTGTTTTCTATTTCTTTTCACAAATTAATAAAACAACAGATAATTATAAATACGATCAAACATATTGCTTCGCGTCTTAATTACAAAAAAAACGAATTACAAAAAGTATTTGTCATAACCACTAACAGATCATTTGAAAATGGGTATTTCATTATTGCTCCAGTTTTCGCTACAGTTTTTCATATAAATATCTATATAATGTTATTGAACAATTAAAATATAAAAATAAAGACCACACACTATAAGAAATATTGTATATTTTTTTGTTCAAAACATCGACAAATGTCAAAACACCGGAGAAACATCAATGAATTGCAACGTTGTCAGCTCAAACAGTATCATAACAACGATATTGTTATTTTATTTATTTTTTTTTATTTATTTATTTAACATAATAATTTTACAAAAAACAAATCAAGAGATAATTCACAGGTAATAATATTTTTAAAATTTTTCTTAGCAGTGCCTCATCAAAAAGATTACAAATCTTGTGCTGGATGAGGGAAATCACTTATAAAAAAAAATAAAAAATATCAAAACAAAGCAATGAAACAAAGTCAAACAATAGAGTATTTAAATCAAATCAACATGAATAAAAAATGAAATAAACATTAAAAAAGTTTGAAAATATATGAAAATGAGAAATATACAAATGAGTAAACATATCTAAACACATATGCAAATAAAACAAAAGGAAATAAATGAAAATAAATTGAAAAATGAGCAATATAGACTATTTAAACATACCAAAACACATATTTAGAAACATATATTGCTATATAAATGTTATTATGCATAGTCAAGATGATATTATGTAAGTGCTTATACTGTTTTTTAGTTATATAATGTTTTTACCGAAGTATAAGGAAATATTATGAATAAGATTAACATTTTTTTTATTTCTACATTTCAAAAACAATAAGTACAATATTGAAAATAAGAAATATACACAAACATTCTATCTGTGTATGCAGAATGTCTCTCCAAAGGTAGTACTCTTAAGACGTTTTATTTATTTGTTTATATACTTTATGTATAAGTGCACAAAGGCGGGTTTATTGCCATTAGACAATTTTTCCAACCAACCAATTTTGACAAAGGTTCATTCAAAGCGTCCTTGACAAAAATGGCGCTATATAAATCATTCTAGTGTATGTCCTGCCAATTGCCAATTAAGTTGGGCAACTCGATCATCGAGAACCTAACTGTCTTCCTGTAAGTGAAGCCGCCTTACTGACTCATGATACTCTTTTCATCAAGAATCAGTAAGGCGGAGAATTACTGACTCCTCGCAGGTCATCTGGATCAAGAATTTTTCCAATTATTGATGCAGATAACCTTCACGTTCTTTTGAAAAAATATAATATTTACGGAATTGTATCAAATTTGTAATTTAGTTGTTGAATCGTTTACATTTTAGATTTCAACTTATTTTTTATCTTGTCGTTGCAGTCACACGAGCAGACACTATTCGAACCAAGAGGCTCATAAGGATAACGGAAATGAAGGTTCTAAGGTCAATCACTGAAAAAACTCTCCGAGATCGTAATTTTGATTCGCAATTTTGGAATAAGAAAACATGTGGAATAGAGGACATCGTTCAGAGAAGTAGATCCAGAATAAGACCTAATGATCATAGGGACCACGTAGCCAGAATGGATAGTAATAGACTTGCGTATATAGAAGCGAATGAAATCCCTTCCGGTCGCCGTCTACCCGGAAGAGATGGAGGGATAGTTGGAAATCTCAGGGGGTATAGTTTTTGAATTACAGACCAACAAGTTCTACTAAACGAAGAAGTCACTATGACTTTGTGACTAATTTATAGAAAAAACACTTGGCTAACAAATCTTAGGGAAGTCTCCATTGTATTCATTAATCCAAGATACGAATGGTGAAGTTGCACCTGGCACAAAGAAATCTGGGGCACCAAATATAAATACATGAAGATGATTATCAAGATAACTGGCTATGGTAACTGAAAATCCGGCCCTGTCTTCAAACAGTGCCCCCAGCACGATATCAGGAACCCGATATGATTTTCATAATAATAATAATAATTATAATACCAAGTGGGTAAGTTTTATATGTTCAATTGTTATTTTTTTACTATTTTGAGATAAACAATAACCATTGGCAATTTTATTGAAAGAAACAAGTTTGTTTTTTATATCGCTCTGGTTCAAATATAACCTCCCGAAATAAACCTAGTGACGAACATAAACAAAGAATTCATGATTACTGTACCGAAAACTTAAGTGATCAACCAACATGTAGCTGCCCGATCATTGAACGAACAGAGAGCATGAAATATCTAGGAGTTATATTTGATGAAAATTTGAGATGGGACTGCCACATTGACTGTATGACAACTAAAATGAACAGATTTATATACTTCTTTAAATCAATCAGAAATGTTATTGACCTAAAACATTTGAAAAATATATACTATGCTCTTTGTCATTCAATAATGGAATATGGAATTATTGGATGGGGAAGTGCAACGCCAACAATAATAAAGAAAATAGATATAGCCCAAAAAGCTATCATAAAAGTTATACTTAAGGTACCTATTCGAACGAATACTGAAGAGATTTTCACTAAATTCAAAGTTCCAACAATTACAAAAATATATGCAAAAAATCTGCTATTATACAAGCTAAAAAGAGAAGACCAATATACTAGCTCACAACAATATAAACACACTAGGTTAAGTACAACAAATACCTTAAATATACCATACATAAAAACAACTTTTGGACAACGTAGCGTACGATACTTTTCAACAAAACTCTTCAATAGTTTACCAACAAATATTAAAACCATTAAAAACGCAAAAGAATTTAAAAAACTATCACTAAGATGGGTTTATGAAATAGATGAAAAAATCCTGAAGGAAATAATTCTACCTAATAAAATGTAAATGCACTATTACAAACAACAGAATAGACAATTGAAAAAAGTGAAAAATAAGTACTTTTGTTGTTTTTTTTTTGTCTCTAAATCAATCAATTTTTTCAACAATTATTTTATTTTTACAATTTTTGCTGTGTGTTAATGACTCATAATGAAATATTGTGTCTGGAAAGAGAGAAAGAAGGATGAATACGCTTGAATGCGTAGCGTATGTATGTACATTTACTTATATTATATGTAAACGTATCTATAAATAAACAACGCAATAGACAATAATATAAAACTAGCTCACCTTAGCACAGGCTATGCCTAGTGAGGGGGCTAGTAACAAAGATACAAACAAAAAGGATAGCTTTAACTATGTAAGCAATGGTGAAATAATGAAATTATATTTATTGAAATGAAATAACTTATATTTACTTTGTATGTCCTACTATGTATGAATAAGCTTATAATACCTTTAATTATTTTGTATCTTATATCTACTCTATGTTTTTGGATAGAAATAAATAAAAATAAAAAATAAAAAAATAAATAAAATAACAAATATTATTTAGTTTTGAGTGAAACGTCTAATTTTAGGACAACACATACGTAATTGAAAACAAAAAATATGTTAAAAATAAGTTGGTTTCGATAAAATGAATAACAGTCGACATTATAAGTGGGTTGTGGCCAACGCAATACTCCTCACTACAAAGTATTCAAATTTTGTATGGAAAATTGTCAGTATTTTCATGAAATGAGTTTGCCAAATTATTTTTGATTTAAATATTTTATTACGAAACTTTGATAATTCTTCAATGCCATTTTATGAAAGTGGCCCTTTTAGCAATTTGAAAATAAAAATATCAAATTTTAAGTTAATTGAACTTGGGGTCAATTTTAAATATTTGATAGTTAAAAAATTGCAATGATCCTTCGAATTGGGTCTAAGGAAGTACTGGATATATAAATTTTCAAATTTTGAATACATATACCATAGCTTTATACCATCACGGCATATCCCACAATGTGGGGTAACCAACCACCGGTGAGCGGATGTGCATTGCCTTATAAAGGAAGCATGAAACATACGCGTATTTCCACACACTAGTCTCGTCTCACCTAAAAAGGCAACACATTCAGAATGGGTGATAGATAGTGAACCTCATTGCTGAACTGTGTGAGATGTTACTTTGCCTCTTCTGTTTTCGATTACCAGTCTCTTACGGGACACATGAAAACGATAATAGACAATTGTGGAAGCACCAGTGGCGGCTCTTCCTAAAGGGCTCTCGTGCTCAGCCCTCCCAAACAAAAAAATCCAAAATATGTATGTAATTAAATATTGAGAATATATTATTTTTCTAATTAATATTTGCCGTCTTACGCCTGTAGTATATTTAGCGAAAGTATTTAAACCTACCTGCTTTGTAAAGCAAGCCCATACAATTCACGCGACCGTCCGCTGCCGCCGAAGCTCGCCGTACGCGCTGAATGTATGCCGATTTAGAGCAAAACGGGGCAGTGCCCGCGAAGGGTTATAGTATATTTTCATTCATTCATATTTTGTTGTACATTGCGATGGTCGAACGTTAGGTAAGCAGTTGCAATTCCTTGAGGCTATCATTAATTTATATTACATAGTTTAAACTATAAATCATTATTACTTAATTAGATGATACCATAACATTGCAAACAAAATTGATATAAAATGCGTAAAATCAGGAAACAGTCTTGCGGCCGTTGCCAGAAGTTTTTTTTTAATTTTGTATGATCAAAATTCATTAGTTGTCACTTATTATTTTATTATTTATGGATGCATTTTATTACAAGCGTTATTTAAAACCCAACCAAATACAGCATAAATGGTCAGGTTCATGTTTTAATTTCCGATAAACAAAAGAACTACGGAAAACACTGATAATTTTAATATACGAAAATAATATTGTGTCACATATCTGCTTTCCGATTCCTGTAGTAAGTTAATTTCTCATTTAGGTATAATTATAATTTTGAGCCCTTCTAAGATTTAAGGCCACCAGCCGCCACTGGGAAGCACTATTGTATATACTAATGATTTTTACTTTACTTTATTTGAAAGATAGAGTCAAAACAAATATCGTATGTAAAGGGCTTTCATAGATTGTATCAAACCAATAATTTAAAATAAAAAATACGTTTCAAACCAATGTAAAATCACATTTATCACTATTTGACGTATATACAAATACGCATATTCTTCCATGTTTTTGAAATTTCATTTTTTGAGTGCCAATTCGGCACAAACGTTGAACGAATTACTACTATGCGACAGCGATCAATTATTGTATTATTGTATGGTTGCTGGGATGAGACATTTTGCGATTTGTATAGGTACGCGAAATGTAAAATTTTCCACAAAAGATACCGCACCGAGATAATAGTTGGATATATTCAATATTATCTTTGAATTACATAGAAATATCATATTATCTTTATTGTTGAAAAGCTTTACCAAGAAAAATTCGAATCAAGATAAACATCCACTCTCCACTGTTATTTTTGCATAATGGTTTATCCATATATTATTACAAATCATTTAACTCAAAATAAACGAGATCGAATTGTGAAAATATCAGCACGCTGATGAATATTGGAAATAAAATAAACATGTCTAGGGACGATCATATCATCAAATCATCACAAGGAAATCACAAGGGAAAATTTCGAAAAAATTGCAACGTTAAATAACTTGAAACATGAAGACGATGAGCAAAATTATCTTGAGGAAACATAATGAAGAGATTTTTTTCTCTACTCACTTTAACAGACATCCTTTAACAAAATCAAGAAGAAACCCAGTTAAATGACATCAAAGTGAATGAAGGTTAGAAACTGAACATCTTTACAGTACACAATAAGGATTTTTTTAACACAAAAATCTGGTGTAAACATAAATCTCAAAAAAATACGTCGATTCAGAAACAACGCAGTTTATTTTGCCGTTATTAAAAACTCAATATTACAGTCCAATCTGTTTTGAGATCTACGAATTGCTAACGTCTAAACATTCTTAGTTTTAATTGTCGCCTACGAGCATAATAATTTTCTTTTCTTATGATAAAGTTATAATTACTTTGATTAGAACTATGTTTGGTTTTATAATATTTCTGTTTTGAGTCCGTCGATAACAAATCTACGAAACTATATGTATTTCAAATCACAAAGCTTTGGTTCTAAAATATTAAATTTAGGTATTTCGCCGATAACTGTTTATTTTCATTAGAACATGATAATAGAATTCAACCTCAATAATTACAAAGCAAAGACTTATTTTGACGTCTATTTCTTCTGCTGCACAACCAATATAAAATGATCCTTTTTTTGCTGTTAAAAGACATGCGACCAAAAAGGCTTCCATTTACAATTCAACGTAAAATTATTCCGAGATTTTGGTTATGTTCGTCCTCAAGACTTCTTTGATACATGGTCAGAGTACGAAATTTTCAACACTCATTTTCAAAAACAATAGAGACGAAGCGGGAATATATATTTAAAACCGGGAATCAGGCAACTACAAGGCTTACGACCTGTCATCGCCTGGTTTACGAAATTGCGTAAGTTCATCATTATGCCTTTTTATTGACGTCCCTTATCAATCTAAATTATGAAAATTCTATACAAGTATGCTAAATTGTGAATTTAAGCTGGTAACACTGTCGCCATCTATCGAATGACAGTGAAACTATTTTCAAGCGCCATCTATTGACAAAATTGGTCAGTAAAAAATGAAGGCAACGATCTATGAGGTGACAGTGATTTCGCATAGATGTCTCGTCTGAATCAAGCCAGAATTATTCGTTCATTTCCAGTATGTTTTCAGCAAAATTGCAAATGGGCTGACATTTTTTTCAGTTTGATATGGGTGTAAAAACCGAGATGACGCGACACTTTGTAAAACCCCAAGGAGCGAATTTTAATAACGCAGACTTAATCTTATAAGAGCGAAATGATATTTACAAACGCTCACATAATAAACATTCATCTCGGCAAATAAAATTCGTGATTATTTTCATTATACTATAGCGCAGCTCGTCGTGGGTTCTTCAAATAAGACAAAGAGAAGAGTACGTATTAAGCAAACGTAGGAAAATAAACACGACTTTCTAGCTGAGTAACAAAGAGACACGCAAACAATACATAATATATACCCTACTACATAAATGTTATAATTATAATAATAAAATTAAACTGGAAAATATGTCCAAATAAAACAACGCAATAATAAAGATAGATGCAAAGTGCTTGTTTTTTTTAATTCAAATAGAGAATTTTGTACGATCATTGAATGTTGATATTTTTTTTGTTTTTTATATTACTCTCGGGCAACCAACAGGTACTATGTCAAATAATTATTTATGTAACACGCACCTAATAACAAGTTGCCACATTCTGGAAACATTAATCGTTTCACAGATCCAGACTGATAATTACAATTAAAAACTGTGTGTCCACCGGGAATCGAATCCGGGAACTTCGAATCAGCAGTCAGATACATAGCCAACTGAGTCACGAAGGCCGACAAAATTGATGGTGAAACTCCATGATACTCCATGGAAACGTGCATGGAGTCGTGTGTCGAGAAGTGCGTGAAGAGCAGAATCTTTCAGTAATTTTCTTAAGACTTCTTAGTTACGCAGAGCCGCTTAAGGGGACTAAGCAAAATCGTCCTTGGAATGGTCTTGTGGTAACGGTCAATCGAAGATTTTTATCGAAATACATTAACTCTCCAGTTATGGTCTTTGTTGGATCGATACCGGTTAGTGCCTTTAAAAATAAAACAAACTCAACTGTATTCCAACTGTCGATTTGTTCAGGAGAACTTTGTTCTCTTAACATATCGACAATGTATCAAGCCAGAATACGCGAGAATAGGCATGATGACTAATTTTGAAAAACTATCTCACGATGTTTTTACGCATTCACTGTTTTCAAATATATATACATTTCTACATAAAATAAAGGTTTAGTAGCAAAAATCGCCATTTTAAAATCAAATTTGACATTTACGCCAAAAAAAGCTTGTAGTATCATGGCGGCTGCCGACCCTGACGGTGACGTCATGGTATCGTAAACTGCATATCACTACTATATGTAATATATGTGTTCTAAGACGATTTGTGTATTTATAATCAATTCAAAAGTGCATAAGTGTTGTGCGGTCCCTAAATGTACAAACACGACGAAAAAAACACCTACTGAGGTATTTGTTTTCGTCCCACGCGAAAAAAAAGAGAAATAAGTGATTAAATTTCGCACGGCGAGACACAAGTGAATTTTATTAAGTACGCGTTTACAATGAAGTACAGTATTTGTTCCCCCACTTTTAGCTCTCAATAATATAATATTTACCATTATTTAGGCAATAAGCATATAAAGAACTTCATTAATGTCCAAACGTCAAAATAGGCCATCATAAGTTTCCCGCGTATGTTTTTAGCTTATGAACACATAATGTAGAGAGAAGAAGGAGCATATTTTATCGATTTTCGAGATGTAAGTGGTATTTAAATTACAGATAAATAAAGTACTTATATGTACTTATTATTAAGTTTTTACGTTTCGAAATTCTGATGTCTTTGTTCGACGCAAAGAAATATCCGACCATCAAAAGTTCCATTCTAGTTAAGAGTAGTTAAGACAGGCAGAAAAATAACTACTATGGCTGATATTGCTAAAAATAACGATAGCAGATAAATATAGCTTGTTATGAACACAATACAAATAACGAGCGCTATGTATAATTCGTATGCTGCTAAAATTGTAACGATGTTTTAAAACGCATGCTTCGCGTAATCGCCGTCGTTTCGCAAATCGCTTCATTGCATGAAAAAAATATAGCTTGCTAGTTTAGTTTGGCAGTGACCAGCATCATAACATGTCGAACGTTCGTCAGCTCACCATCGCGTGACAAAATTGTAGAATACTAAAACTAAATTAGTTTACCATACGTTGCGAGCGTTCATTATTTATTTATTTATTCAATAAAAACTAAGTTACATACAAAATACAATTAACATAGGCCCGATATTACAGTCGGCCCTCAACTCATTGAGTTTGCCAAACTCAAGATTAATGTTAAGGGGAGATTGAATCCATTTCCGTATTACAGTGCAATATAACATGTCAGTTACTAAATCTTCAATTATAGACATATTTCACTTTTTCTGTGGTTATTATCTGTCAAATTTAAATAACCTCAAATAATACGAAATACAAAACGGGACGCTACGACTTTAAATACCATTGTTTTATTATCCAACATGGTAAATTTAATTTTTTTCACCAAAATAATGCTTTGAAATGCCCGTGTTCGTTTCAATACGGCTGTCAGTTTGTTTTGTTGTGTGGCGCCACCTTCGATACAACACTGAAACTACACACGTTGCCTAACGCCTCTAGTGATAGAAACTGAAACTACACGAGTTGCCTAGCAAATGACAGTTGACTCACAGTTAAGTACTTAATCTGCCAGAAACGTTGAGTTAAATATTTGTCGTTTTAGTGACGTATTTGAGGGAAGATTAGGTCTAAACGGACACTGTAATACGCTATATTTTTGTAAAACTTGAGTTTAGCTCTTAAACTGACACTGTAATACCGGCCCATAGTGTCCCCCGATAGGTAGGCGAGTATCTAGGTAAATTGAAACTATTTGCTTTGATGAATACTTGTTCCATTTATATTTAATTTGTTTTAGTTTTAAGTATCTAATTAAAATATTAATATATCGATAACACCAAAATAAACATAGTCCAGACCGACAATTAATGCGAATATTGTATTGAAGACTATCAGAAGAATTGACGCGACCATACTATGACGTCGTGCGCTCTGATTGTTTTTTCTCATAAAATGGCGGACTAACACATTTTGTATTTTTATATTTATAATATTATTATTGTTCACTCCTATAAATTAAAAAAAAAACATTTTTTAAATCTTTATAACCTATTTTATTTTTTAAAATCATAATTTCAATGATTTTTTTCTTACAGTCATCACACCTATTACATATTTTAATATATTAATCATAATATGTATATGAATCATAACAGTTATCCCATATGTATATTAGATTCATCATAATACATTGTGTATTTCCATTTCAACCTCATGTAACACTGTACAACTCCCACAAACAATATAATTACATCATTTTATTTTATAATCAAGCAATGAAAGCCACCAAGTTATTTATTTCTGAAACGTTAAATATTCTCCACCACGTTACAATACTCGGTGCGTGTTATAACAGATGCGTCAACGATTCAATAGAGCGGATAGCGATATTATTTGGTTTATTGTCCCAAATAAACCAAATAAATCAATAAATAAAAATAGCATGTTAAAAATAAGCAGCATATTCCATATACTTTGTTATGAAAAAAATAGCCATTTCGAACAACACAACAGTTGACAGTAACAAACACAATTGACAGTGACAATATGGTGACGTCATGCGCTCTGATTGGTGTTTCACATAAAATGGCGGACAAACATATTTTGTATTTTTATTTTAATAATATTAATATTATTCGCTCTTTTAAAATGAAAATAAATATATTTTTTCAAATCTTTATAACATATTTTATCTAATAAAATCATAATTTCAATGATTTTTTCTTACTGTCATCACGCCTATTGTATGGAGAGGTCTACTTTTTTCACGGCTTTTCCATCTTTGAAGTCAAAAAACACCAACTTAGAGGCTTCGCAGCATATATGTTCCATACACGGATTTACTCAGAATTCGGAGTAGAACATTTCGTGTGTCTGTGTGTGTGTGTGTCTGTGTGTCCGTCCCCCCCTTATAACTTTTGATCCGCTCAATTTACAGAGCCTAAAATTTCAGAATATTTTTTAACAGATTTTTAATTATCTCAATAGAGACGAAGTTGGAATATTTATTGTAGGAGAACCGGGAAATCAAGGCACCTACAGGGCTTACGACCTGTCATCGGCTGGTTTACGTGATCACTTTATGCGCTTGCGCAACGTTCACCAATTATGCCTTTTAATGAGATCCCTATCAATTCAATTTTGAAAGTTCTATATATTGTAATACTGAAATTCTTTTCGCTTGAAAATAAGGAATTTTTACTACAGCCATCTATGGGTGAAATTATGAACAACAATCTTATTATTTTTATTTATTTTGTTGGAACGCCATCTATTGAGAGAATTGGTTTTTTGTAAATAATGAAAGCTACAATTCTTATATCTGAGGTGACAATGCATTTTTCGCATAGAAGTCACCCCTGAATTGCGCCAGACTTATAAGGTCATTTTTGTCTTATTTACCTCAGATATAAGAATTGTAGCTTTCATTATTTACAAAAAACCAATTCTCTCAATAGATGGCGTTCCAACAAAATAAATAAAAATAATAAGATTGTTGTTCATAATTTCACCCATAGATGGCTGTAGTAAAAATTCCTTATTTTCAAGCGAAAAGAATTTCAGTATTACAATATATAGAACTTTCAAAATTGAATTGATAGGGATCTCATTAAAAGGCATAATTGGTGAACGTTGCGCAAGCGCATAAAGTGATCACGTAAACCAGCCGATGACAGGTCGTAAGCCCTGTAGGTGCCTTGATTTCCCGGTTCTCCTACAATAAATATTCCAACTTCGTCTCTATTGAGATAGTTAAAAATCTGTTAAAAAATATCTTTGACTCCCGACAGGGAAAAAAATCCAATGTTTGCGCATATGCAATAATAAAAATATTCGATTTCAGAATATATAAACAGTTACAGGCCTACAAAACTTTTATACTCGGAATTTTGAATTTTTGTTTCAGTCAGGGGTTATCAACTTTTGAATTTTTATTTTATTTTTCCATATATCTCAGAAACCATAAACGCTAGAACGCTGAAAATTGGTACAAACATAGACAAATACAAAATCTCAAATTAGTTTTTTCAAAAAAATTCCAGGGTTTCTCAAACATTTTTTATTAAGAAAAATATTTTTTTTATGATAAATTTATGAGTTTAACTGCCTATATTTCCAAAACTTTTACAATTATCGAAAAAAGCCGAAACACCCCAACTAGATAATTTAATTTTCTATAAAAAATATTAACATTGTAGTAGAAGATCTCAATTTTTTTTAACAATTTTTTTAAAAATTGAATTTAGTGACGACATCGCTTCATACATTTTGTATGGCAGTCGCCTATACACAATATGTTAGAAGACATAGTTTGATACTTCATCTCCAAACATACATACATACATACCATCATGCTATTTGCATATTCTGGGTAGGAAAAAGGATCTTCCTCCATACTATCCTATCTTGACATACATACCTACATATGTTGTATAGAAAACAAAATATCTGAAAATATTCAATAATTTGTATCTATGGGTTTATAGTTTGGTACATATTCTTCAACTATACATACTATCGCTATCGACAGTTGGATCTCATGTGTTACATGCAACTAGTAGTATAATAATTATGCCATTCTTCTTCTCTTTGTGCCGTATCAGATCCCCCCGACGTTGGCGATCACTGCTGAGAAGGCATCTCTATCCGCCGCCGTACGGAACAATTCGCCGACGTCTCTAATGCCGGTCCACTCACGAACGTTGCGGAGCCATGACATCTGACGTCTTCCTATTCTGAGGCGTCCCTCTATTTTGTCTCTGATGCCGGTCCACTCACGAATGTTGCGGAGCCATGACATCTGACGTCTTCCTATTCTGAGGCGTCCCTCTATTTTGTCTCTGATGCCGGTCCACTCACGAATGTTGCGGAGCCATGACATCTGACGTCTTCCTATTCTAAGGCGTCCCTCTATTTTGTCTCTGATGCCGGTCCACTCACGAATGTTGCGGAGCCATGACATCTGACGTCTTCCTATTCTGAGGCGTCCCTCTATTTTGTCTCTGATGCCGGTCCACTCACGAATGTTGCGGAACCATGACATCTGACGTCTTCCTATTCTGAGCCGTCCCTCTATTTTGTCTCTGATGCCGGTCCACTCACGAATGTTGCGGAGCCATGACATCTGACGTCTTCCTATTCTGAGGCGTCCTTCTATTGCAGCCCTTCATAATTATGCCATATGTTATTGAAAGGCACCTTACTTCCCTTCAATATGGGGCATCGAAAATATTTATATATTTATCTGAAGGTCGTCTTTGATAAGACTTCACTTGACAAAATAATATATTCTTAAACATCTACTAACAAAGTATGTAAGTTTTTAAGCATATGCTGAACTTTATTAACTGTGTACCATTTGAACCTATTATAGATACGGACCTGGGTGTAGGCAGTGAGAACCTATAGCCAAAATGATCAAGCGACAATATAAAAATGGTAAACAAATATTAAACATAGAATTCTGAACGATGCCATCGACTCGCCTGAACTTTTTAACCTAGTGGAAATCCCTGTTCGAGGTAGAACGGTTCGCCACATGAACTTTTACATGTTCCAGAAATTAGAAATAATGTCACGAAGAATGACACAATTCTACGCTTATATAATTCTCACATTATTCTCAACCGAGGTAAAAATCTTCAATGTAAAATATGATAGGTTTCGTCGCGAAATACTGAAGATGATACGCTTTTAATCTTCCTCCGTCGTAACCTACTAATCTCCTATTTTATTTTATTTATTTTTATTTTTTTCTATCCCTTATTGTGTGCGTTTGTGTGTGAGTGAGTTGTTGTTTATAATTATTTTGTATTTATTGACGGAATTCTTAACTTTGGCTCTCTAATTAAATCATGTCTAAATTGAAATATCAAAATGTAAATGACCTGTTATCTTACCTAGATGAAATATAACAAAATAATATAAGTATTTGTGCAGAAATTCGTAACGAAAACGTGAGATGGTATCCTTCTTATGAGTATTTTTTAAGTATAAAACTAAAACACAAAATAAATGTGTGACCATAGAATTTCTTGTGAGTTCAATTATCTTAAACGCTAGTCAACTGGAGGCAGTCACGTTTCGTGCGTTAAATTTGAGTACAAACAAACAAACACACACTCATTATTATGTACTATCTACTCAGACGGTGGAACTCATTTTTCGACACAACATTCACCACACCATACACCACACCCAGGGTTGGTAGGTACAATTAGCAACACCACAAATAAGTCCAAAATTTTTCATAGCTTCATTCAATTTGAAGCAATTGGAGATATTTTTCAGCAGAATAGGTATGTTTGAAATAGAACACTATAACACACTCTATATTATTTGCTACGTTGTTTTATTCAAGTCATTTGTAAATACTCCTGAGAAAATAGAGAATTGTTTTACGAAACCAATTTTAAAAAAAAATTTTTTTTAACGGCGCTGGCCGATTTACTAATGATATTAATAACAATCAAGCACTACAAATAATAACACTCAATTATTATTATTACCATTATACACTTCCTCAAAAGAATTAGCAGATCAATGGGTCTATTGTAAATTATTTAAAAGAGCAAAATAAAATGCAACAAACCAATTTTACATACATATTATATACATACATATTATTTATATACATACAATTATATACATACAATTTTACATACATATTATTTACGAAACCAATTTTATATACATATATTATAACACTTACATTATAAAAATATTATAAAATATTCCATAAGAAATTTAACTTTTTTTTTCAAAAAAAAACTCCAAAAGGGGTAAAATATAATATTAGGCTAGAAGAGCTAGAATGAGAAATACATGTCGACCAAGAAAGATACAGTAAAATCACATGAATCTAATAGAGAAAGACAGAACTATTAGAAGCTTATTTTAGGGAACGTAGGAAGATGTATATGTACTTGTTTAACAAGGACATATTCATTTTAATTTAAAAAAAAATGTCAAAATAACGGATGCCTCGCAGGATACGAAGGTAAAAACTTCAATTATGTTTAACTCATTACACGGAACATAGCTCATCATACCTTGTTCAACCACGTAACACAAAACGTACGTTGTAAACTTGACAAATGATTGCGAAAATGTGATTAAAAAAACACTTTGAAGTTTACGTCGTATGAAAAACTGACGTTTTTTCCCATCCCCTTAAAACTTTCAACCAAACAGAGTTGTTGTCTTCTAATTATACTATCATCATTTTTTTTGTTGCAACACAGGAAGATAAAATTGAAATAAATTATAAATAAATAAAGAAGGTAACGTGTGACAACCCTAACAACTCGGTGTTATAGATAAAGGCACGTTATCGTTATAAATACCGCAACATTTTCCTATATGACACCGTCATGGCTCAACCAAATATATACACATACAATACAATATTAGTTACAAGGTATTTATTTTATCTAACACTTACATCACACAAACAGTCCTCCAATCTAATGTAATTACATTAAAAATACACCAATATCTAAATTCACCATAATAGCGTGCCCATTAACCTATTAAAATTTGCTTTTGATCACGTCATACTTCATACTGCGTCATAACTCAGTCGATCTTATTAAATAGTTATTATTCATATTTTAAAAATTAACTTTGTAGGCACAGAGTAAGTAATATATTTGTGACATATTTTAAACGTTTCTGTTTTTATACCGTTTTTTAGTTAACTTCACATTTCTGTCCGTACCTGACCAGTGAGAACTCTGAAATATTCAGAATTTGTATTTTCCCGATTTCAATGCATGTTAAAACTGTTTCCAGCTTGAATCATTTGATATTTTTATAAAATTGAACAATTTTGTATTTCATACAAAGTAAACTTATCGCATAAAAGCAGGAACCATTGTCTTTATAAGCATATTTTGACAGTAACATTTCAATGTGAAGAAAACTTTGAAAAGAGTCCTGATTTTTTTTATTAACATGTATTACAATATATTTTGATATAACCACAATTCACTTATTTTATTTGATCGGTATCAAAGCATTCGACTGTTTCTTCCTCCGGGGGAATGACAATAAATAGAAAAAAAATCAGAAGTCTTCTATAAATACATAAAATAAAGTCATCTGATTAAAAGTCAGTTTAAGAGAAAACGAGAGGGTTGTGGCCAACGCCAATCTCCTCACTAACAAGTGATTCTATAAAGTGTTCAAATTTTGTATGGAAAATATTCACCATTTTCATGAAATAAGTTTGTTAAATTATTTTTTATTTAAATATTTTGCTACGAAAAATTGATAATTCTTCAATGTCAATTTATGAAATAAGTTTGTTAAATTATTTTTTATTTAAATATTTTACTACGAAAAATTGATAATTCTTCAATGCCAATTTATGAAAATGATGTGCCTTTTTACCAATTTGAAAATTAAAATTTCAAATTTTAAGTTTCCTTAGCTTGGGGTCACTTAGAAATATTTGATAGTTAAAAAAATTGAGAAGCACTATTCAGATATCCTTCGAATCGAATCGAATGAGTACTTTAGTCTATAATCGATAAAGTAAAATAAACACGCCGTACATATAGCACACAGCACATAGTACACACACATTTTGATGAAAATATCAGAATACAATCTCAACATGATACTAGTTGATAATCTGCAATAAAAAATAGACTTAAATATTGCGAAATCGTAACTCCCCACTATATCCCCTTGGGTTGGTGAGGAGTAAAAACACATCGATGAATAAAAGGTTATTTAAGTTATGGGATATACGGTCTAAATTGAGTAACATTTATTTTTAAACTTTTAGTTGTGTCGAATGAGCATTGTTATGAAATTTTCTCCCATGAACCAAAAATAACCAGAAATAAATTTAAAATTACCATTTCAAGGAGAAATACAACTGCAGCGCAGAAATTACAATCATTTAGGGGAATATTATTTTTATTACAAGTATTACAAATTAGAGAGATCATCAAAAATTTAAAAAAGCTAAGGGCACATTTTTGGTGAATCTTTATCATGTAAATTTTATGTATTTTTTGTGTGTTATTAATTGCCCATATATTTTTTTGCCTTTGCTAAGTTTTGAAAAATAATAAAATATTTCGATTTGTATTGCCTCGACCGTTTATCATTTTTTTGTCGTGAAACAATAATTTAAAACTTAAATTCCTTAGATACAGACCCGAATTTATTAGGGTCCATTTTTCATATTTCTTTGAACACAATAGTGATTATAATAATAATACTTTGAAAATGATTTCACACGAAGTAAAATGATCGACGGAAAAATTCTATATTTAGACAGTGGAATTACAAACCTCACTCACAAAGTTACCAACCATAATATCTCGTTGATTACTTTTAATGGACAATGCCAAAAAAACTGCTGAAAATAATATCAACAATTCACACACAGAAGTTTCAACTGAGTCAGCACTTAAAGTATATTATAGTAATCACATTATAATGTCGTTTTCCCCTAAAAATAAACACCAAAGTCAAGAAAATAATAATTATAAAGGAAGCTATTTCAGCGCAAATGTCTACGTTAGATTATGAAGCATAATTAAAATTGAATCAAATTGTTCAGAATGAGTGGTATTTTAAGGATACAATGTCTTTTGAAGGGCACAACAATATATATATTGAGATGCTAAAGACCTGATTATCAACCCGTTGACATATGATGGTGGTAACACTCAATCACTCGACGAATGGTCTGCCTTCATGTAGGACTGTCTAAGGCAGATCGACGGACTTCGATGATTAAAGATCATGTAGTGGACTTAACAAGATCATAGCATCGACTCAGTAAGCGACCTTTCTCTTTCTCCCTCTTTTTAGGCCTACTGGCCTGTCTGTGTCCTGCATCAGCTTCCCTCCTGTGACGTGGACTGCAAGCTGTCCTATCTCTTGGGAGGACGTCCTAGAGGTCTGCTTTCTTGGGGAACATTATCCCTGTCCACATTAACGGTTCTTGAGTCTGTCATTCCTGACACGAGTTCGTTCCAAAACCTTCTTCTATGTCGACCGCATCTTACGATATCCTCAATTTCGCACAGCCTTCGGATCTCTGTTTTTCGTACTCTATCACGAAGGGTTTTGCCAGCGATGCTTCGGAGTATCTTCATTTCGCTGGTTCGACGGAAGTTTTCGGTACGGACAGTGTCTGCTCTGTATTCTATTCCGTAAGTCATTACAGGACGAGCACATGTCTTGTGAATTCGAACCTAGCTATGAATGTTCATGCGCTTGCTCCTCCAGATGAAATTTCTTAGACAACCGAATATTGCTGCGGTTTTTTTTACTGTTCGAATTTATTCAAAAAAATAAATATATATCACAGTTAATTCGCTTTTTTTCATTTACATAAAAAAGAGTGGACTGTGGCAAACACTAAAGTCTCTACTTCATAAACGAGTCAATACAATACAAAAAGATATATTATAAGAGCTATTTCACCGAAAAGGGGGGCGATTTGCACATATAGGTACCAACCAAGCAAAAGGACACAAATTTTCGCTCTGCGCACCTGGAAATCTTGCTCTAGTTATGATAATAATAATTATACTATAATACAAAATAATTTTTCATACAATATTTTATGTTTACAAATTTCTTCCGCATCTTCGGAAGAAAATAATGGACCCAAATCCATATATCTGGTGTGCCCCTCGTAGCCTTGTTAAAAAAAATATGAACTTATCTGAAATACTTAATGATTAAACATAATATATTGCTGTCAAACTATAGTCAGTAATGAAACAAGAATTGATAAATCAAATAATTGAACAACTCGTGTACAGACAATTAAACAAATCACATCATCTGCAACGGACTGACCTCGGAGTTATGTTAAGATTCAGGGAGCGTATGAAATTAATGAGACGCCATGAAAATATGAAGCGACGGGGTAAAAAAGTCATTGAAATACTCTAATGAAGGCTTTTGTTCCGTATAATAGGTCTGTATAGATGAATCACTCCGCCGCGGCTTCACAACGGACTTATTGAATAATGAAGGTACATACGAGTAGGTACAAACACTTCAATTAGAAGAGAGAAAAAAACAAGAAAAATGAATCTGCATTGAGTTCTACAATATCTGAAATTCGCTATTACTTTTGAAATAAACACTATGTCAAATTCCCAACTACTTAGTTACGAAATGAATACAACATTGTGTTCATTATTTCTAAAATAAAACAAATGTCGAATTCGCCACAACTTAGTTTAGAGATGAATATAAAATTTTATTCGATATTTCTAAAATAAAACAAATGCCAAATCCCTAGGACCCTAGTGTTTTTTTTTTATGATTGATGTAGAACAGTTAATTGAAATAGGTATCCCCTTTTTATAGGTGAAAATAGCAGATTTTAGTATCATTTGTATCTTTGTAAGCCCTTTATCTTATACCATCCATCTTTCTGAAATAATCTTTTTTTTCTTTTTTATTTTTTTTTACATATTTCAGTAACAGTAAGTATATATTTCAAAACGGACGGATTTTATTGGTACAAATGAAATTATATTGAAATGTTAAAATATGCAATTTTCACTTGTAAAGAGGATGCGCACTGGTAAATGGAACCACTCCCAGGTGACAGACTTACCTATTTCAATAAGAAAGAAAATATCAAAAAACCAACCATTAAAATAAGATTAATCGAAAACGTTGCTGTCTCTCGACGCCAGAGTTTACAACATGCATAGCAGTCACAATTCAGCGCACTGGTAAATGGAACCACTCCCAGGTGACAGACTTACCTATTTCAATAAGAAAGAAAATATCAAAAAACCAACCATTAAAATAAGATTAATCGAAAACGTTGCTGTCTCTCGACGCCAGAGTTTACAACATGCATAGCAGTCACAATTCAAGTTCAGAAATACAAAATTGTTTATTTTTTTATTAAAATATGTACCTAATGAACCATGCTGGTAACGTGCAGTTTAAACGTGCGGGAATATACTAAAAGTTTCAGACCTCTAACTGGTCGAAAAATTAGTTAAAAATCGATTGCTAAATTCCAATACTGAAGTGAAGTTAATTAAAAGGGTGTAAAAATGAACATCGGCTTATAAAATGAACCAAATGATTACTTTTTGACAAACTTTTTAACATCTCAATAGAGACGAAGTTGTAATATTATAAACCAGGATTTCAAGGCACCTACAGGGCTTATGACCTGTCATCGCCTGGTTTAGTTACTCATTATTCAAATATATCTCAACAAGAAGGCATAATTGGTGAACGTTGCGCAAGCGCATAAAGTGATCATGTGAACAAGTCAATGACAGGTCGTAAGTCCTGTAGGACCTGTAGGTTCCTGGTTCTTCTATAATATTCCAATTTCGTCCCTATTGAGATGTTAAAAAGTTTGTCAAAAAAATATCATTTGACTCCCGACAGGGAAAAAAATCCAGTGTTTACGTATATGCTGAGGAGGTTGTCTACCCTTAACATCTGACTTATGAACTTTTATTTCCTATTCTTCATTTCTTTTTAATCTTTTTTTTTAAACTACTTCAATGTAACATTTAACATCTGTGTACCTTATACATATATTATGTATCTTCTATGTGTAATTTGTAAACACTATTGTATAAAAATAATAGCCTCAGAACAAGTTTAACCTAGTGGGGCGTTACTTACTTAACCTAAATATGTACAAGTGTTTGTGTATTAACGATAAGTAAATAAATAATAAATTAAAACAATTAAAAAATATTCGATTAAAATTAATACTCAATAACCGTCTGTTGAGTTTTGTCTATTCTGTGATATGAACAGCAAAGTACTAGATATTTTGCCTACTATTTGATTATTAATTTAACTATAAGAAAAGACTTTAAACCAGTTTAGCACACTTTGAAAATGGTCACTGGATGACCGAAACTAGTCAGTGTCATTAAATTAGTAGAACTGAAAACTTTGGTTTTATTTTACCATACCAAATTCATTTATAATTTGAAATGGAGTTCTACCAAGAATTGTCCGTAGAAAAGTTAAAAAAAGTTAAACCAGTTTTGTTTCATGAATGTTATATAACTGTAGGCTACGCAATAAAACATTATCACTAGACAATTCCACGAATTTATAATATTTTTGTTAGATTTAATACCAATATAATATATTTGACGAGTATCGAAATTCAACGACTCTTCCAAAATAAAATTGTATGTGCCAATAATAAATAATTCGTGAAATATGAAAAGAGGGTCGTTGCTCATATTGTAATATAAAACACATATCTATTGACTGAAAGAGTAATCTATAATAAAATATTTCAAAAGATTATAGGATGGTATAGTATAGTACAACATTTTACTCAGATTATTTGATAGCACCAATTTGAAAATTATTATTTTTGTGTGCGCCTGATATTCTGCAGACTGTATAACCCCAACGTTGGATAATCCCATGTATTAATAAAGTCTACGCAAGGCTTCTACCTACATTATGTACTTCATAATTGAATCAAAAATTAAACACAGACAATTTTAATGGAATAATTAGGAGCATGTAATACATGAGATACAACTGTCGATAGCGATAGTATGTATAGTTGAAAAATAAGTACCAAACTATAAACCCATAAATCCAAATTATTAAATATTTTAAGATATTTAGTTTTCTATACAAAATATGTAGGTACGTATGTCAAGATAGGACAGTATGGAGGTCAGTCCTTTTTTCCTACCCAGAATATGAAAACAGTTTTTATAAAAATTGAATTTAGTGACGAAATCACTTCATACAATTTGTATGGCAATCGCCTATACACAACATCTAAGAAGACTCAATAATTTGATACTTAATCTCCAAACATACATACATACCATCATGCTGTTTTAATATTCTGGGTAGGAAAAACAGACTGAACTCCATACTATCTTATCCAGCCATACATACCTACATGTTTTATATAGAAAATAATATATTTATTAATTCGTGTTAAGTTTTTATCGTTTGGTACGTATTCTTTAATTATGTATACTATCGCCATCGACAGTTAGAACTCATGTGTCACATACCTACATGTTTTATATAGAAAATAATATATTTATTAATTCGTGTTAAGTTTTTATCGTTTGGTACGTATTCTTTAATTATGTATACTATCGCCATCGACAGTTAGAACTCATGTGTTACATGCAACTAGTAAATAAAGAACAGTTTGTATTTACATCATTATTCTATTGCATGAGTTTTTTGAAATTTTAATTTGTTTAATACTTTTCTTGTCAAATTAGTTTTAGTGAAACCCTTTTTTGTTGTATGAACTAAAAAAACTATGAAGTAGATTTTTACTTCAATCGAAAGAGAATATGAAAATCTACCGGCTGAGTTTTTTATTATGTTTTCTATGAATGCGTGTACGTGTTCTATGTGAAGTACTAATATATAATAGTCTGTAATTGGCTCAATTTATATGTAATTGTTTTATATAAAAAAATTATACAGCTGTTGACTATTTATAAAAATAAATAAATAAAAATAAAAATAAAATTATTATAATATTTTAATTAATATTCTTGCTATTTAAAAAAAACCTCTAAATTTTACCTTTTCTTCACGAAAAAATGTTGTATATCGCATATTAGGAGACAATATTTTTTCGTGTTTCATACATTATAAGGTAATTTAGTGTGCATTTTTGTGTACATCCGTATACCCAGCCTATTCAAGGGTTTAAAGCTATTTTGTCATAACTAAGCATAACATAAGCTATTCTATTTTGTCGTCCTTCGTGGCTCAATAGGTTAGGTGTCTGCCTGCTGATCCAAAGGTCCCGGGTTGGATTCCCGGTGGAGACACAATTTTTAATTGTGTTTTCAGTTTAGCTCTGTGAGACGATTAATATCATAAGTCTCCAGAATGTGGCAACTTGTTAATGGGTGCGTGTTAAATATTAATATTTGACATAGTACCTGTTAGTTGCCCGAGAAGTCATCATACCATCATGCTGTTTTCATATTCTGGGTAGGATCAAAGGACTGACCTCCATACTATCCTATCTTGACATGCATACCTAGGTACATGTGTTGTATAGAAAACCAAATATTATCTTAAAATATTAAATAATTTGTATTTATGGGTTTATAGTTTGTTACTTATTCTTCTTCCTATATTATTTTGTCAATTTCCAGATGCTTCTTTCGTTTCCTCTCTATGTTCAATATTCCTTTTGTATTAATTCAATTGGAAACTCCCATGAACCAACAGAGGTACTACGGGTCACCAACTACCATAATATATAACCTGGAAATCCCTGAACAGGCTAAGGACTGGTGTAGGAAGATGCAAGGTAAATCTGTACAGATGGGGAATACTAGATGCTGACCAGGACGTAGAATGCGAATGTGGGGCGAAGCAGAACACGTCACACCTGCTGAATTGCTTATGGAGGGAGGGTGCTCTGGAGAGGATCTTTGGCGAGAAAATGAAGATGCAATTATGGCTGCTAATTACTGGAAGGACACAATATAGTTTGATGATCTTGGACACGGAAAGTAAGTATCAATTGGAATACATTGGTGATAGCGACAAATCCCCCATTGTGATAAATATAGAGCGGTTCTTAGCATACGTCAAAAGATACTCTTATGATAATGAATGAAAAAATACACTTATCAACAACGTGTATTTGGCACATAAATAGAAATAAGCTTGTCAAAGACATACTTATAAAATAATATTTTAGATAAATGCATACCTTTATTTTGACAAAATTTCGATGGTGGTGAAGGGTGATGGCAGAGCGTTTAACGCGATGGGTATAATATCCAGTGATCTCGAAGAACAATTTTAAAGCCTTTAAAAAGTTTTGTCATAGTTATGGTTCCTTGTTATTTTTTTACAGAGATCGTGGTCATACCCCTGATGTTTTTCATTTAAAAAGATCTGAAGTCAACGACAGTCCACGAGTGTGAATCTTCCATTCACATTCGTCGATTGTTCTTTTGCACTATGGTGTCGAGATTGCTAATCTAGTGGGCTCCACGAACTGCTTTTCGTGTTATGCATTTTTTTTCTTGTCGCTCACTTAGCGTTCTGTGAAGGGGCCGTTTACAGTCCCCATATTGAGAGTGGGTAGTGGTGGGAGTAGCGAGTACGAATCCTGAAACAACCGATTTCTTTCACTTAGAGCACAAACATACATACATACATACATACCATCACGCCATGTCCCTTACGGGGTAAGCAGAGAGAACCGAGTGCCATATTTCTCTATTTTTGCACACATTTCTGGCTTCCTTTACATCCATACATGCTCGCCGATTGTTCAAACTTTTTATGTTTCCTTCTTTCAAAATATCATTCACATGATCATGCCATCCCTTTCTGGGGCGACCCCTGCTATTCACTCTATTTATGCTTGATTTAGGGGATGTATAAGGATGTATATGTATTTGTGGCAAGGACATATACATTATTCTTTTTCGAATCGAAAGTATTATGAAATGCTAGATGGGCCGGCAGTGTTATAAGAGTTAATAAGATAAGGAACGCTATATTCGAGGAAGTTTTAAAATGGCTCCAATAGCGGAATACTAAAAGAAACAGGGCTGCGTTGGTATGGACATGTTATGCGTCGGGATGAGAACCACACCTTGACATACCAACCATGCAGCGCGGAAGAGGTCGTCCGCCAGCAACTTGGTGGTCTAGCATTCAAAAGGAACTTCAGGGGGACAATATCGATACCTTGAAGACCCAGGGCAGAGAGTCCTAGCAATTACGTACCAGGAGAACTGACCCCGACTAAAGTGCGCTTTAGACGGACGAGGTTTTCAACAGGGTTCAGGTTTTCGACGGGATTTTCAACGCGTTTTGCATCGTTTTTCGTAAAACAGAAATCTGCAAAATTATTCGTTGCCGACGAGTCAGCGTGGCTACCGTTTGTGTTGTGTTGACTTTGACGTGTGATGTTCGCGGTATCTTTTGTTTATTTGGCATCTCTTGACTCACAAAACTTGAGAAATGCAACTTAAGTCAAACGAAGACAACGAGAGAAAGACAAAACACTGTTGAGAGAAACGTGGAACAAGCGAATAAAGCATCGAAAAAATTGACAGCTTTCCTGGGGGGCAAGTCTGGTTAAATCGGCGAAATCAAAACCCTCGTGATTACCCATATCATGGATATAATTATTATATGGAGTTCTATAATATCTTTAGATGTCATAGAACTCCATACGATAATTAAATCCATGATATGGGTAATCACTAGGGTTTTGATTTCGCCGGTCGAACCAGACTTGCCCCCCTGTAGTGAAAAATAAAATTCCCATAAATGGCATATTTCATCTGTTCGTAATTGCAATAAAAGGGGTCGCAAATAAAGGAAAAAAATAACACTCGTGTAAAGTGATGTTTGAAATAACCTGTATAAAAGCAAAGAAAAACCCGTCGGAGACGGGTTAAAAGTAAAAGAAAATATTTTGAAATATCTTCGGAAATAATATTTTTTTACTATTTTACTTGTATAATGACATTTTTAATATAATACATAGTCAACCGTCGAAAACCCTCAGGGTTTATCTTGAGGTTGACGAGTTCAATATTTAGTAACTGGTTGCTTTTAAAATACGTTTTAAATATCGCATAAATTCTGACATTTTATCATAATATTATGTTTATTTTGGATGATTCACAAACATCGTATGGGTGTTGCAAAACAAACAATGAAAAATCATATATAGGTATACCTTAATGTTGTAAACCAAGCATTTGATAAGAAACACTTCGGTAGGTACACAATCCTTATCTCTATCTCACATGACGGAAGGTTAGGTACCTCTTACCTCTACTTAGTCTTTATTGCGTTCATATCATATTAACTGTCACAGAAAGTCAAAAACATCACCACGAGAAACAGCGCGGGCTGCACAAACAGCACAAATTTGAGATTTTCACTCGGTTGACAGTTGCGCAAATAGTCCTTCTCTCCGCAGAAACATGTCGAGATGTTTTATCGATATACCTATTAAATTAGTTAAATTTAGCATCATTGATAAACGAGTGGACTGTGGCCAATACAAAAATCTCCACTACGCAACATAATAAACCCCTCAATTTATACAAAAATATTGAAGAAAAAACTAAAACTATATTTAGGTAAAATCTACTCTAGGATGACATTCCTTCTGCTTCTTTCAAATCTCTCCTTCGTTGCTATGATAATTTTTATTTATTTATTTTAATTTTTTTTTATTGTTTTATTTTTATTTTGGCACATGTTTCAAAAATTAAAACACTGTACAAAACAAAATTATAAACACACCAAAATTCCCACAAAGGCATTGCTTGTTTGTGGGTATACAAAACTAAAATTATTCAATTTTATATCTACCTGAATATATACAATAGAAAAGATTTTTTTTTGTTTAAGGCAATTCGCCCTGTAAAGAGTGCTATGTGCTAATTATTTCATGTCAGAGGAGAAAAGTTAATTTTATTATAAATTTATGTCATTCAATGAAAGGAATTTTGAAATAACGGACAGTACACGTGAATTATTAAGAGACAAAAGATGTTGGATATTAAGTGGAGATTGGTGAGTGATTTTAATTAATTGTTTGTATATATTTTTGAAGGTGGAATTATTTTTACAGTTAAAAAATACATGATCAATTGTCTCATCCAGATTAAAAGTTAGAAAATAAAACACATTAAATTGCACCTAATATGAGCAGATAAAATAATACAATATACACAAAAAGTAAGCAAAATAATGTGCAAAATATTATTACTCATATAACAAGAGTGAAATAAACAAAAAAAATATAAAGGTACAAAAATAAACAAAGTATATTGAACGAGGCAAAAATGTACTGGCCACGACACAATGAATAGCGTCTACCCACAGATCATTCTGTTTAATAAGTATTGTATTTTATACTTTTTCCAGTTAACAGCTTTGTTTCGTAGAGCAACATAAGATCGAAATATAATCGCCCTTGGAATAATCCTGAATCGTTAAACGACGCTATAAGAATTGTTAACATTATTATTATTATCACTATTATACTGTCGTGTAGATTCCACCAAACTTCTTGAACCTATTCGCAGTGGAGGGGGGAATTTCACACATACACCAACCGAGCAGACACAAATTGGCGATCAGCCACCCTAGACAACATGCCATTTAAGCTTAGCGTTATCTTGCTAAGCTATAGTAAATGTATGGCTGTCACGTGACGTCACAGCCACCAATTCCATACATTTACTATCGCTTACCGAGATAACGCTTAGCTTAAATGGCATGTTGTCTAGGGGGGCTGAGCACTCACGTGACAGGTTCAAGTTGATTGGAAAATATCTTATTGCAAAATATACCGCCTTTGTGCAGATTGTTATATATAAATTTATACATTTTTAAGTAAAAAATTGCAGTAACCTAGTTTTTGACGATCCTGCAAACGTTAAGCGTTCATTATAATGACCATTTTGCTGGATAATGATTGGTGCGCGCTACTCAATCATATGTACAACACATCATATGAATCTTCGCAGTGATACAATAAGTCGTTCTAAAGTTTTGTTGAGTTCGTCCATAAAATACAGTCGAATCATTGATCCATTCATTTTTTAACCATAAATCACAATCCGGTGATAGATAATTGAAACAACACAAACTTTATGATGTATGATGCATTGGCATCTCGAGATGCATTGGCCCCGTCACAGGTTTATTTGCCTAGTGCGGCATTGCAGATTCAATAATTATTGTAATGTCTATCAATATATGTATAAATAAATATATACATAGCTGTCCGTTTTTTCATCCTATTGATTGTATTTCAATGATGACTGTGTTTTGTAGCACTCTAAACTATAACCGTACATTGCACGTACAAATAAAACGAAACAGGGTTACGATATAATAATGAACGACTCGTAATTAGAATCGAATCATTGGTCCGCTCGCGGAGAACGGATCGTTCAAAGTTCTCCGATACTAAATCTTCCAAGTAACAATTGGATGTACGCGAAGGACGCAAGTACTAACATATTATACCGGATTTGTGTCTGATTAACAAACAAAGTACATAGTGGTGGTGATTAGGCAAATCGGGAAGGAAATCCCGAATATATCCGTTAATTAACCAACAACTCCCTGTGACAGAAGTCCCTTGCGGCGGATCCTAGATAGTAAAGCATAATAATTATTTTAATCAGACTTTACGTAATTAATAATATGTATCGTACGTGTACTTATTGTTATATAATTCACCGATCATCAACAGATGACACCACGAGGCCTAAAAATAAAAGTAATTAATCTTTGTATGTCATTTTGCACGTTTGTGTGGGGCGTCAGAACTTTTAAAGGTCGTAAGGAGTACCTACTTAATTATTATAGTTAATTTTGACATAAATTAATCGAAAGCTCTTTCGAGTTTCGTTTGATTCACGCGATCGGAAAGGGTGCGTAAAGTAGGTATATATTATGGATAAACTAAGTAAGAAAAAAACAATTAAAAGATGGAATAATAGATCAAGAGGATATTTTCAAAAACATTTATAAAGCAAACCAATCCACGGAAGCAATAATTGCGTGATAATTAAATATCAATAATAGCGTGATAATTAAATATCAAAAAAATATTTCTGTGTAAAGAATCCAACATAACACATCCCCGTATATCCTCTTAATTAAGCAAATGCTTGCGTTACAGGTGAACGAAATGAATCGAGACTGATACATTTTGTTCTTTCTTCAAATGTTTTATTTTATTCAAATTATACAAACAAGAAATGGACAAAATTAAACAGGTGATACAAAATTAAAAAAAAAACCCAATCACGCCTAGCATCACTTACATGTTATACATTACACATTATTACCATGTCATATTTAATGTAGTGCAAGAGAAAAAAAATCAGGCATGTGTTTGTGTGTAGGGGTGGGTGCGTATGTGTGAGGTGTGTGTTTGTGTGTGTGTAGGGGTGTGCGTGTGTATGTGTGTAGGGGTGGGTGCGTATGTGTGAGGGTGTGTGTTTGTGTGTGTGTAGAGGTGTGCGTGTGTATGTGTGTAGGGGTGGGTGCGTATGTGTGTGAACCTTTATGCGATGCACTCAATTCATCAGCGTGAGAAACTAGGATTATATTACAGTAGGTATCTACTTAATAATCTATTCTTTACCATAATCAATATGGAGTTAAAAAGATCTACATCACTAATGTTGGGAGTTATTTAAAATGTTAACAATCACTAATTGCACTTTTATGAATCCCACTTATTTTATATACCTACATGCTTGCAAAAATTGGTTTTTCAGAATGAATAAGATAATAATAATGCAATTTGGAAATTTTGACAAATTAAACCATACGGGAGAGATTAAACATCGTTTATGGAAAATTAATCAGATCTAATTAAATTCAATGTAAACATATGACATCAATTTTAAACCGATTAAAATTATAATGTTGGCTGTACAGAGGACACAATTTCAGAGTACGACATACACCCAAAAACATCACGATAAAATTCAGAGTATGCAATATTTACATGATACTGATTGAGAAATCGATATAAAAAATATGTTTAAAAATTTTGCAATCATAACCCTCTCCCACTATGCAATAAATAATAGTGGATTGTAAAACATGATGAAATAGTACAGCAACCTCCTCAAAAACAGATAAGTAAACAAAATAATATTAATATGTTTAATTTTATTTGCTCAATTCAACACCCTGCTCTTATCTTGTCCATATCACTAATCAATGTTGAGTGTTAAACCCATTATTGTAATTGGATAAGTGTTGTATGTACACACACACATACATACATGAATACATCACATTCACAACACATCATTAATGGCAACATTAAATAAAACAAAAAACAAAATGATTATTATGATTTACAAATTCAGTACAAAAACAGAACAAAATGAGTGGGTTATGGCCAACGATAAACTCTCCACTACACAATGAAGCTTCCCTGCTAATATTACACTAATATCAATATGAAATAAAATAACTAAACATTGCCAAACATAAAAAAATTTTCTTGTTATATATATTTTTCATACAAAAATCTATTATTATGAACATAATTTTTCAAACGGTTGTATGTTTTTCTTTTAACGTTGACCAACTTTGAATGCAATTTTTTGAAGATTATTGGTATTGTGTAAAGTTTAAACAAAATTAAAATATCTTAAATTTCCAGGTCGTGGGAGCATTTTTTCAATTTACAAGATGAAATCATAGAGAAACATTGAGTAAAAATGAACCGTTGTCTATGGAAAACTAATCAGCTCTAAGTTTATGTACTTCACACGTATGGTATGAATATTATGTTCATCTGCCCTTTAGTTTGATCTGTACAGAGGACACAAATTTTCATATTTATGTACGGTATACAGTACACGGATTACGGATAACGGCATACACACAAAAACATCACAACGAAACTCAAAGTATGCACTCTCTACATGATACCCATTGAGAAATTGATGTAAAAAATACTCTTAAAAATTGTGAAATCATGAGTCTCCACTATTCCATAGTATTGGAGAGTAAAAAAACATTCATAAGTGTCATATTTATTATATGTAACTATATTAAAATCAACAGATCATACAATATGTACATAGCACAAAGCAGTAGGCCAAGAAGGAAATGTCACACATCATATTAATATACTACATAATATATCGTTTTTTTGACAAATTAATATTTCAATATAGACGAAGTTGGAATGTTATGGGGAATCGAGGCACCTACAGTGCTAACGACCTTTCATCGGCTGGTTTATGTGATCGCTTGCGCAATGTTCACCAATTATGCCTTTTAATGAATTCCCTTATCATTCCAATCCATTTCAACTTCGCCTCTATTGAGATATTTATTTGTCAAAAAAAATATCATTGACTCCCAAACAGGGAAAAAAAATCCAATGTGTGCGTATATAAATATGCAGTCATTTGAGCATTAAACTCTTCATACATTCATTAAAAAAAAAATGGTAAAAGCATTTCCAAAAGCAAATTCCACCTTGTTCATCCAGCCATATACATAAATATATGAGCAGGAAAAACAAAGAGTAATACAACCATTCATTTATAAAATGTAGCACAAGATATAACATCTACATAATCTTAAACTTTAAGTCACAGTTCAATAATAATATTTATTACCTTACTCTACAGAATTCAAAACATAAAAACAAGAACTGAAATAAATAGATGTGTGTTACGTAAAACCATGGTAAAAATAAATAGACATGTGTTACGTAAAACCATGGTAAAAATAAATAGATATGTGTTACGTAAAACCATGGTAAAAATAAATAGACATGTGTTACGTAAAACCATGGTAAAAATAAATAGACATGTTACGTAAAACCATGGTAAAAATAAATAGACATGTGTTACGTAAAACCATGGTAAAAATAAATGATTGTTTAAAATAGCAATTTGGAATTTCACGTTAAATGGTTGGGAGAAATAACTTAAAACTGAGTGTACATGATAATATATTCAACAAGTAGGTATGTAAACACCAAAATATATTCCTTTTATAACTACTATGCTAATTATTGAACATTGAAAAATAACCTTCCATAAAAATATGACAAATACTCGATATACTTATGCAAGTGATGAAAATCTTTTAAATATATTCTAACAAATAAGTCTTTACTTCTAATCGCAAATAATATTTTTTATTATGCCTTGGTATTTTTAACACGTTTTTGTCAACCTTCTATGGTGTTTGTTGTTCCGATGAAATATTGTAATCGAAATTTAACCCCGATTGAAATCTAATTTGGCAAACTAATTTAATCTTAATGACAATTCATGAATCAGTTAATAAATTAAATAAAATTAAAAATACTAATTATTTTCAAATAAGAATCACTTTTATAATAAAAAAATGTGTATTCTGATGCATCAGAAATAATAATGATCAGCCAGGAAATGAAGAAAAACCAAGTTCAAATAGCAAACCTCGGAAAAAGGATAAAAAACACAGAACTAAGTTAAAATCAGATCAATAATGTAGCATACACTTATTTGAGGAATAGTATTCTAATACCAAACCAAAAAGATTTAGCGTAGATACATAGATAAAATAAAAAAAATGTTCTGGAGTTACATATCACGGTTGTTTTTTTATCGCTAATTATATATGATTACAAGACAGCATTTCATTGCACCAAACCAATATTATTTAACACCAATTAATAAAGAATCTATCACTAGTTGTTAATTTCTAAGCAGTGAATTCATACTGCATGGTTATTTTAGAATTTATAATTTGGAAGAGTACAAAATACTTAATGGGAATGTACAAATCACAGTTTTCACGTTAGACAGCAAAGATATTTCGATGATATATGAGACAATAAAGTATATTATAAAACAAGAAATAAGAATGAGATGTAAATATAGGTTAATAAACCTGAAACATAGATTTGACGTCAATAACAAAAATTTAAAGCAAGTTTTGATTTTAGACTGTAAAAAGTGCCATGAATAAATGATTACGCTATGTAGCGGGAAAATTACATTTCAACCACATAATGACAATCGGCAAAAACAGTTAACTTGTGAACACATTAAAAAAATTTGACGTTTGATGTTTATTTTGTAATTAAGTATAAATTTAGCAGGATCGAATGACAGTTCGTGAAACAGGTCCCATGACAGATAAAATTCGGAAAATTCCCAAATCATGTCGGCTATCATTAACACTTTTGTAGTATTTAGTTTATGATTACTAAGTCAAAGAAATAAGCATTGCAAATATATGCAAGGCATATGGGGCGTATACAGTGCGATACTGACAGACGGATGTACAAACAAAATGTGATTAATGAAAAGTAAAAATTACTTACACGACCATGCCATAGGCGCCTTCCCCGATGTATTGTAGATTTGTATACCTCGGTCCCACTTCAAAAACTTGTCCTCGCACAATTTCGGCATTAGGATTTGCGCTCGTAGCACTCACAGCTTCCGCCATTTTGACAATACGAAATTTCATAGAAAACAAATTTCAAAAGATACGTGACTCTCTGCCTTATATTGACAGTTTGTATTTTGTAGCTTTGTACTAAAAATATATTTAGCCAACCACATTACTTTTTTAAACTACATTCATTGTCACATTTGATTACATATTTGAAAATGAAATCGCATTCTGTGTTGATAAATAATATAATTATATATCACAAAATTGCTTTTCAAAAGAAAATAAAAAGTTTGCTTTTTAGTTCCTACTTACACTGAACTGTTTATTTTATTGCTTGATTTATCTTTGTTATTGTTTAATATCTATGAAAACATTTTTTGATTTGACAGCTTGTGCTCAGTATTATATTCATTATATTAATGTTATGCTTTATTATTCATTTTTAGCATAATGCGAATCAATTATAGTATGTAAAAACATAGTAATTGTTTTTTTAAGCTTCGGCCTATTCAGTGAATTTTGTCTAGTAAGACACTTTCCTAAAATAACTTATCGATTTGCGAAACTGGTATGAAACTATTGAATTAAATAATTATGAAAACAGAAGTAGAAATTGCGAATTTTTTAATGAAAAATTCTCGTAATTCACTATGCCGCATATGCTTAACAGACAACCTAGAAAACTGTTCATCGCTCTTTGAATTTCATGATACTATAACTTATTCGCAGAGAGTGATGCTGTGCGTCAAAGTTGAAATCAAAACCGATGATGGATTACCCAACGTTATATGTAAAATTTGTTCTGAAGAGCTAGAGTTAGTCGATAGCTTTAGAATAAAATGTGAAAACTCAGATTCCTTGCTGAGGAAAGTTTGGCATAATGAATCTTCGCAGATAAATTCTTTCACAAGTGACGGGAATATATCTGATCACATTCTTGATTTAAAAGAGGAATCACCGTTTAATGATTATAGTGATTTTTGCGTAGATGAAATCAAATTGGAAAAATCAGAGTCCTTTCCACAACCCACTTGTAATCTAACTCGGACTGAAAGAAAAAGTGCTAAGAAAAAAAAGAAACAAAGATCTGGAAAATCTTTTAATTGCAATATTTCCATTCAACCTATTGAAATAAAAAAAGAAGACAATTATGCAGAGGACTATTCCAATGAAACAAATAATGAACCAAAACTTGAAAATGAAACCGAACAAACTGAGGAAGTTAGCAGAAAGAAAAACAAGAAATTTTGCTGTCATCTCTGTAACAAACCTTTGATAAGTAGTGTCTCCCTAGAAAAGCACATGAAAAATATGCACAATGAAGAAAAAAATAATAAACAAATTGGTAGCGTGACGGGATATGGTGTAGAACGAAGGTTTCACTGCAACGAATGCTCGTACGAGACACGCTTCAAGACAGATCTCGTATGTCATGTGAGAAAACACACCGGTGAAAGACCGTATCGCTGCGAAATATGCTCAAGAAGTTTCGCACAGCATGCCACACTTAACAATCACAAGAAAACACACAGCGACACTATGTACTACACCTGCCCACATTGTGGTAAGCAATTCAAATACAAAAACAGATTTGACCGTCACAAAAGCACGCACACGGAACAAAAGCTTTACATGTGCTCCATTTGCAACAAGGGACTTAAATCTCCCAAGATTCTGGAGGAGCACATGAACAGACATTACAACATTAAAAACTTCAATTGCGAAACATGCGGTTCCACATTCGTTACATTCAGTGAAATGACAGTTCACTCTAGGATTCACGGAACAGAAAAGCGTTTCAGCTGCACTATATGTGAGTACAAGACGTTTGTAAAAGCGAGCTTAGAAAAGCATCTTCGAAGACATACCGGAGAAAGACCTTACCATTGTGAAATTTGCCAGTGGGCTTGCTATACCAGAGGCGAACTTAAAATACATTCTCGAAAGCACACTAAAGAAAAGAATTATCCGTGTCCACTCTGCAATACTCGGTTCATGTCAAGTTCCGGTGTTAATAAACACATGGTTAGAACACATGGGGTTAAGTTCAAGTGGAGTGATCACAAGGACCGCCGAGTTATTAAATAGACTGAATTCCTGCCATTCCTTATATTAATTACACTTAAGTATTTAATTGTGCTTTCATTTTGAAATATCATGTATGTGCATGTATAAAAAATATGATTGATGGACTACAATATTTTCATATATTTCTACATAGGTACTTATTTATTCTTGTTGATTATAAATATTTTGTGGATGTACTGGAATTATATTTGTCCGTCATTTTATGTATTAATTACTTAAAATAGTCAAGATTTTTTTAGAATTATCACTATCAATTATATTTTATACTGTCATACTCTATAAAAATTTATCTCTAAAACCATTAGTTTATATTTTCCTTTCACTATTCTACTGCAACCTTTACTTTTTGACATTTAAATCTGGGGGGCAGGTCTGATTCAATCGGTGAAATCAAAACCCTCGTGATTACCCATATCATGGATATAATTATTATATGGAGTTCTACAATATCTTTGGATGTCGGTAGAAATGATTTAATCATAAAAGTAGATAATTTGAATATACGCAGGCGACAGGTAGGTAAGTTCTAAACAAAAATTCGAAATTGGCATCGGATTTGAATGTCCAGAGTGAGTCAACTGTTCACTAATTTTAAAAGTAAATTAACCTAATTACAGAAACCATTTAGGTTTTGTGTATTAACTAACAGTCACAATTCTATATCACAAAATATTATTGACCAATCAACTGTTAAATTGATGTAGAAATTTCAACTGTGGATCATCAACCATACATCTCGTTTATAACACATTATGTGGGGAATAAGAAAGTGCATCTTTACTCATATTTTCATTAGAATGTAGGAGACGAATGGTGATGAGCATAAAACATGTAAATACAGATATTTAGAGAACTTACGCGACGTCCTACGTAGGCGATTCAATGCGAAGCGGCGCGAAAATAACAAACAGTCGGTATCTATGGAAGTGTCCTACGTTACCGACCGCGAGTAGGTTTCGATGCGGCGCGGCGTAATGCAAAGCAAACGTGATCAGTTGGTTTGATATTTTCGCGCGAATTGAAAGCGGTGCCATTGTTTTTTGACATGTCAGAAACAGAAATTTTAATTACTTCTGTCCATCAACGTCCCATATTATGGGACATAAGAAATAAAAATTATCATAACCGTTTATTATTGAACCGTGAATGGGAGGATTTGGCAAAAATAAATGGGACTACAATAAACACATTTATTTATTATTGCTATTTTACAATAGCATATTGTTCAAAACACACTTTAAAGTTTTCTCTCGCTTGCACAAATGGCAAATTTTGATATGTTTCCCGGAAAGATGTAAATTCAGTCTCATTTATTAATTCAAGATCACGTAATTTTTCATACAAATTGTGATATTCCCCATAAATATGCCTCTCTAAGTACACAATATTAGTTTCACTTCTCTGCCGTACATACTTCTTGAGTATTCGCTTACGTACATCCATGACAGTAGCTGGCGGCAGAGGGAATGATTCGCGCACACGTAGGACAGAGCCGTCGCGTCCAACCGCATCACATTGAATTCGCTTGCATCCGCTTCGCAATCGCGTTCGCTTTGAATCGCCTACGTAGGACGTCGCATTAGTATTATGCATCACCTGTCAGTTAAGTACTTAATGAATTGGAAGACCCGCAAACAATGTGTTAGAATAAACATATGCAGAAAATATATTTTACAGTAAAAACTCATTTTGAAAGAAGGATTTGACAAAAAAAAAATAGTTAAAAATCATATATTTTGGTCAATTTGTACAATAACAAGAAAAATATTTTGAGTTCTCAACTCTACATTTTACAAATTAAAAAGAAAATGTTTTAAAAAAATTATACAATTCTGTCATATCCAATACAGAATTATTATTGGAAATAATTTATACAACACATTATGCAAGATTACAAATTATGACTTTATCCATTATGGATTAACATAATACATACTAACAAATTATGGATTTTTACTATAACAAAAGTAAATAATCATTACATACATTCATGTTACGTATCAATTACCCAAAAAATTGTACTTTTTAGTCGATGAGTATTATATAGATACTACTTAACACTTATTGTAAGATAAAATAAATTGAATAATTATAAATATGCATCAAGAAGCAAACATATTCATATTTGAGTAATCAAAAAATGTTTATACCAAAATTTGTCAACCTTCAAACCAAAATTAGAAATGTAAATGTCATATTCAAACATGCATCCACAAACAAATGAATGGTATACATTCAGGGAATAACAAAAATGATAGTATATCATTTTATGACAACACAAATTTTACTAATACAATGAAAAATATATAAGCAGTAAAAATATAATTATCACTGGTTTTTTGTAGGTACAAAAAAAAATATTTTATAACATAATACAACATTTTCAAACTTCTACAAAAAAGGGGAAAAATAATACTTGAAAAGTTTTTCAAAAAGATGTAAAAACTAATCTAAATAAAATTTAAATGATTGTTAACTATGCAGTACGAAGAGGAAGTTGGCAGCCAGAATAAAAATCATGAGTGATTTATATACACTGAACTCTCTTTACATGGTTTCAAAATAAAACAGTGCAAAAAAATATGTAAACTTTTTGTTTTGTAAAATGCACATTATTCAAGTATAAAATTACAATTTCATAAACAATAATTGAATTGAAGTAAATACTTAAAGTACAATAACACCATTATTAAGGGTGATGCTTCCGTATTATTTTTGAAATACATTTCATGTTCTTAAACAAAATTGGCAAAAAATGGTGTATGTACATATTATGATTTTGCCATTTTTAGAGGACAATTAACAGTCATTAAAGTTTAATGCCTTATTTGGTACAAATACCAAACTATTCTTGATTTCGTCATTTACATTCTGCAATGTGCTCGTCAACTGAACAAGGTGCTTTCTGCCGGTTGACTTTCTAGCCGAAGCCAATTTCAAGGGGCTCTGTGCTTTGGGTGTTTGCTTATCCTTGACATTCTGAACTGGCGGCTTTGCGTGCGAAGCTCGACCAATATGGACTGGTTTCTCTAAAGTGCCAATCGGTGGCACATCAGATATTCTAGATAGCCGAGAGCTTCTTCTGACGGGCGTAGCCACATATTTAGATAACAGACCACTCGACAATCTTTTTGACCTGAAATAAAAACCAGAATTTTCTGTTGCCATGAAGATACATACACGCAATATATCTGTGCAGTAACCAGCAAAAGGTGTGCCAGCATGCATTACCTTATAAAAAGAAGCCAGAGTTATTTTATTATTTATAAAATGTACAATTGTGCAAGAGAAATATTATGTTTCACTTACTCAACAATATTCTTCTGCTGTATAGCAAAACGAATAAGTGTGGACTTGAAGACATTTTTAACATCTAAAAATTTGGGATCTGCGACTTGGTGTGAATTGTGTTCTGGGTCCAAATTTAGTTTCATAAATTTTTGAAGGAGATGATCTAAAGAGACTTCCACATCAACTGGCTAAAAATGAAACAAGCGTAACAAATAAAATCCTTTATTCAATACACACTGTTCCGAGTATTTTACATCTAATATTTTCAAAGCTGAACTGCGTCTCCTTCCAAACTTCTATTGAAACAAAAATATGTGCTAGATTTTGGGGGTCTGTTATCGGTACTAAAGGTGCGATGAAAAAAATAAAGGTGAGATTAAATTAACATTCAAATTTATTTTGAAAAGAAATTTAGTAAGAACTGGTGAACAAAGTTCATTTACCAAACCAATTCATTCATTTTCTAAATTCGGTAAAAGGCATTCTATCTAGCTCATTTTTCTAAAGTGGGTGCTGAAAGAATCCAAAGGTTACAAGAGAACCTAGCTCCTTATAAAAGAAATCAATAGCTAAAAACCTATGTACGACAAGTGAATGAAAAAGTATGTTAGTATGCGTTACCTGTGCTCCCTGAATAATGGCTTTATTATAGCATTCAACAGCGCGTGGAAAATCACCTCTTTTCTCCTCCAATGAAGCCCTGCACTCCCAATAAGAAGCAGTGTTGGTTATTTTATCACCACATCTCTGCACGATTGCTCTTAACCATTCGGCACACTGCTGCCACGAGTAATCCTATGTAAAAAATACTATCATAGTTACTGTCAATTTTAAATTATTATGTACATTATAGTAAAAAGCTTTTAATAATTTTTTATTCATTACGATTCTGTTTAAAACAATATTCATTTTTATTCTAACAAAAATCGTTTCTTTTATATTTTCAGTTCAACCTTGAGCGATTCAAATTTAATAACTTGTTATTCTTTTTACTATGAATAAAAATCGAGATGCTTTGGTAATTCAAAATATTAAATTACTGTAAAATTTTTCATTCAATAAGCATCACTTGTGTGGGCTGTTCAGATGATAAAATTAAGGGTGTTCTGTAAACTCCCAAAAAAAGGGTGTTGTCTAATAACCCAATCGGTATAAGAAGCATAGGGAGACCTATACTATGATGGTTGAATGCCTTTGTTGCGATCTTCGGGCTGTGTGGCAGCAGAACTGGAAATTGGCAACCAATGATAATATGGAGAAGATTCCTGGAGGCAGTTAGGACCCACTAAGGGTTGTGATGCTGAGGATGATACACCGTATTGGTGATACACCGTATCAATTAAAAAAAACGAGTGGGTTGTGGGTTTTTTTGTTAAATTTTGACAATCCTTGAATGCATCTTTGATGAGTGTATTTTTGTTGTATCGAAATTTCAAACAGTATACAAAAGACTCGATTTTCCAGACCGTGAGAGCATTTTGAAAATTTGGACAGATGAGATCATAGAGAAGAAATTAACGAATATCTATGGAAAACTAATCAGCTCTAGGTCTATGCACTTTACACATATGATGTAAATATGAAGTCGATCGGACTTATAGTTTGGGCTATAGAGAGGACACAAAAAAAAAATTCCGTATGCCATACACCATACATACAAACACATCATGACGAAACTCACAGAGTGGACTTTCTACATGATACCCGTTGAGAAATAAAAAAATTCCCTTAAAAATTGTGAAATCATGACTCTCCACTATTCCATAGTGTGGAGAGTAAAAAACAAGCTTTTTTTAATTCATAACTCTAATAAACCCATGTATGAAAATCAATACTACATTTTTATAACAAATATTTTTGTACTTCAAATACATATAAATAAAATTAAAAATGCTTAATGTGAATACCTCCAGAATTAAATGATGAAGATCGTCCAATGCACCGGTCCCGGTTGAATCAGTATATTCTGTAGAAAGTTGCTTGAGTGGCAAATCTGGACTTCCCTTGGAAACCGCAGGACTGTCCAACTGATAACTGGCTCTGCGCCAATCGGCCGCTATGTCCTTAACTTCCCCTGTTGAAATCTCCTCGAACGAATCATCGTCCAAAACCTCTTCGTTTTCTTTATTTTCATCGTCTTTCGGTACTGAAGACAGTCTATTTTCAATAGAATCACCCTTAATATTATGTATCCCGAAACAATGCAAATGGTGATAAGAACTTAATGATTTGCCCCTCTTCTGGAGCCAAGAATTCAACCGCTGTTTCAGGTCGCTCGGATTCGGAGTGCTCAAAAACAAACTTGGTGTAGAACTTTTACGGATCGGAGTCAGGAATTTGACAGACTTCTTTCTTTCTGATTCCACCGGAAGAACGTAACCTTTGGGAAATACATTGGCAACATCATCCTCTATCTCTTTATTCTTCATATTTCCTACTGATAGAGTCCTCTGCAAGCACTGTTTCGCAGCTTCTGACCCCATGCGTTTGAAGTGTACCGTGGATAAAGAACGACGAAGATGCGTCAATTGTTTGAATTCACTTTTATCATTTTTTTGGGGAATTTCCGAACGACGTCCAATGCTTTTGCCTCCTTTGATCCCTGACATATTTGTGGCAGGTTTTCTATTTTTTGAATCATTAACATGCTTTTGTGCATCGGGATTAAAAATCAACTTTGGCTTTGAGAGCCTGTTGACTGATGCCATACTCCAACGTTTATGTTCCATTGGTTCTTTCAGTGTAACTCTCTTTGCATTATCTTGAGTAATAGAAGAGTTGCCTTTAGAAAAATTATTGGCAGATGAGGAAACACTTGTTTTATTGATGTTAGAATTATGATGAAAATCACCTCTGCCATTAACAGGTTTCACTGATTTAGAAGTGTTAAGATTACCTTTTACAGCATTATTTACAATTTTAGGTACTGTTGGAGCTATTCTGTTTCCAAGAACAGAAACAGATAAATCTGTTTTGGACGAATCTGTATTTGTAGAAACAGTTTTTTTAGAAGTATTATTGAACATACTTGGTCTACGTGTGTCTACTTTTTTCGGAATATTGTCATATTTATGATTTTTATTGAAAACATTCGGCTGTACTTTTGGTGTAGACTCAACTTTAGCTTTCGATAGTAAACTGGTGTCCTTATTTTCTTTGAATGTTTCAGATGTACTGTTTTTAATTTTTTCATTTCTATACTTAAGAGTTGTTGATGAGTCATTTTTAACTCTAGTAATTGTGTTGATGTTACTTTTCTCTTTCAATATAATATTTGCATCACATGCAGAAATGTTTTTAGCGCTAGATGAAATGTTTTTGGCATCAGCATACTTTTCCTGATATTTTTTCTTCAACTTAAAGAAAAAAAAAAACAAAATTACACATACATATTTAAGATTCTTTCTATTGCACTATTCATTCTGTATTGCACTATTCATTCTGTATTGCACTATTCATTCTGTATTGCACTATTCATTCTGTATTGCACTATTCATTCTGTATTGCACTATTCATTCTGTATTGCACTATTCATTCTGTATTGCACTATTCATTCTGTATTGCACTATTCATTCTGTATTGCACTATTCATTCTGTATTGCACTATTCATTCTGTATTGCACTATTCATTCTGTATTGCACTATTCATTCTGTATTGCACTATTCATTCTGTATTGCACTATTCATTCTGTATTGCACTATTCATTCTGTATTGCACTATTCATTCTGTATTGCACTATTCATTCTGTATTGCACTATTCATTCTGTATTGCACTATTCATTCTGTATTGCACTATTCATTCTGTATTGCACTATTCATTCTGTATTGCACTATTCATTCTGTATTGCACTATTCATTCTGTATTGCACTATTCATTCTGTATTGCACTATTCATTCTGTATTGCACTATTCATTCTGTATTGCACTATTCATTCTGTATTGCACTATTCATTCTGTATTGCACTATTCATTCTGTATTGCACTATTCATTCTGTATTGCACTATTCATTCTGTATTGCACTATTCATTCTGTATTGCACTATTCATTCTGTATTGCACTATTCATTCTGTATTGCACTATTCATTCTGTATTGCACTATTCATTCTGTATTGCACTATTCATTCTGTATTGCACTATTCATTCTGTATTGCACTATTCATTCTGTATTGCACTATTCATTCTGTATTGCACTATTCATTCTGTATTGCACTATTCATTCTGTATTGCACTATTCATTCTGTATTGCACTATTCATTCTGTATTGCACTATTCATTCTGTATTGCACTATTCATTCTGTATTGCACTATTCATTCTGTATTGCACTATTCATTCTGTATTGCACTATTCATTCTGTATTGCACTATTCATTCTGTATTGCACTATTCATTCTGTATTGCACTATTCATTCTGTATTGCACTATTCATTCTGTATTGCACTATTCATTCTGTATTGCACTATTCATTCTGTATTGCACTATTCATTCTGTATTGCACTATTCATTCTGTATTGCACTATTCATTCTGTATTGCACTATTCCAACAGAAAATTTATATTCTATAATCAAAATGTTATAAGGTGAGTTGGGGGAAGATCGAAAACGGGGTAAGATCGATTATTTGAATTTACTCCGAAGTCTTGCAACATTATTAGTTGTCGATAGTTCGGTTTTATACGTCATTTCCTCACATACCATCATTCAGTTGAAGCTAGTTCAGCGAGCTAAGTGGACGTGTGATATGATCAATTTACTCAGCAGAGGTATTTTCGCGCCAAATTGTGAGATATTCGATCTTACCCCATATTGAATAACTCCGCTAATATTTCATTTTTTATTGATATTTTTTTACCGTGCACTTTATTTTTGAATCTGCGAACATATTTGCAATGTTTTATTTCTCTAAATATAAAAGTTTTCATTTTAAACCTTATTCCGGTCTTAACCCATCAAAAAATCAAGGGGGAAGTTCGGAATACTTCATTTCCGATCTTTCCCCATTTTGATTATCCATAGTAAAATCCAAACGTTCCCAAACTTTACGTTATTAAAAAAAATATTTTTATTTAGGCAGGTACCTACTTAGTAATAAAGTATAATACTAATAAAATATTTATTTATGGAGACGAATAAAAGTTTACATTTAATAATTATATTCCTATTTCATAGATAAATTAAAAGTATAATTTATCATTGTTGAATCGGAATGAAAATAACATGAAAAATATGACCAATGATCATTTATAAATAATAATATTCTAAACTTAAACAGATTTTCATTTTTTACATTCTATGACACTTGATGTTTATAAATTAATTAATAAAATAAAAGACATTGCCCCCAAGTCAAATTGAAAACGCTGTTCGTTTTCGCCAAGCGCTATTTTTTTTGTATGGGATTTGACGTTTGTTGTTTGTTATTGTAGAAAAAATTTCTACAACAAACGTCAAATCCCATACAAAAAAAATTAGCGCTTGGCGAAAACGAACAGCGTTTTCAATTTGACTTGGGGGCAATATAGTAAACTCCAGGTATCTACCAAATTTATCCACACTCCTTCAAACTTACATCGACTAACCCACATATTTACAATATTTATGTAAGTAGGGTCAGGTGAGTAGAAATTGCGTTTAAACGAAATATTCGTTTAAAAAATAATCAATCAAAAGCTATTAATATAAAACTATCTTCGTTTATAGTTGCGAGCGCAATAACCATTTCTAATAAAATCGTTTTTTGTACGTTAACAGAAGATATTTTAAAGTGATATTAAATTTTGTTTCAATCAGCAGTATTTTTTATATGTAAGTTAATGAATAAAAAAAACAGAATTTTTCATATTTAAGTTAATGTTCAAAACCTAATATAAATTGAAAGTCAAATTCATTAAAGTTCATGGTAATATATGTATTTTAGTAAAGATTGAAAGAATAATAACAGTTTGAGAACTGGAGGCGTATATTCACGAATGCGGGGTAAGATCGAAATATCAAAAAACTATTATTTGAATTTATGCCAGTTTGAGAATAATTTTGGTTAAAAAAATATTCGATTTGGTTAGTAGGAGAACAAAGAAATTATATTAAAATAATTATAATACTTATTAAAGATTTTAGAAGATATTCCGATCTTGCCCCTCAAACATCCGATCTTACCCCACAGTAAATAAAAATAAAGTTATTTACTAAAACCTTTTTTTTAAAGAAAGTATAGCTGCTATGATGCTCTAAATATGTTTATATTGGAGAAAAAATAGTTTTCTTGGCTTAAATACCTTTTTTAGTTTAATAACTCTGATAGATTACGTGTGAAAAATATACAACAAACTTTACGCACTTTGCTAAAAAACCATCCGGTCTTCCCCCAACTCACCTTACTTAATTAAATTGTTAAATATTTTTGTAGGTATTTTGAATTGAATATACAATCCAAAAATCAAATTAATTTATTACACAGTGAAATATCAATTTTCAGATTAATTCCTAAAAAAAAAATATTTGTACAACTAATAATAAACGGAGTCTTTTCTATGATTTTACAAAGAATTCAAGGTACTGGTAAAAAGAATTGCTGGAACTATGAATAAATCTTACAGAAGGGAGAGGCACTGAACCCCATACCCTTTTACAGTCATGCATTGTCTCATAAATATTATTTTATGATTTTTACTTTTTATATTCCCACCTTCCAAAATTTCATTATTTGATTGGGCAAATGTTTCTGTGGTTTTAACCATATTTGCTTTCTTCAATGTATATATATAGAAATAAAAAATATAGTTTGATTTCAGTGTAGATACATAAATAAAAAAAATAGAATTATCATTACATATATACTAATACATTATAAAGTGTTTTCAGTCTAGATCTGTGAGATGGTTAATAATGTAAGTCTCCAGAATGTGGAAACTTATTGGATGCGAGCTAAATTAATATTGACAATAGGTACCTGTTAGTTGCCTAAGAAGTAATATTTAAATATTATTCATTCTCCCTCTTTTTATTTATTTTGTACTGCTCAAAGAAGTATTAAATAGATCAAATTAACTTCATAGCGAGTATATAGATACATTATAATATAATACAAGTAAACTAATCATATACCATTTCTACTCTGGCTGCATGTTTCGCCATCCTTTCTTCTCTCAAATGTTTAACTTTAAGTTTCAACTCTTCAATTTTCTTTTGCTTTTCCAATTTCGCGTTGGGACTTTTTTTTACGTCCGATTTATTAACAGCATCAATTTTAGTTTCTCCCATTTTCTCCTAATTTTGTTTCAAATTCGGGCATAGAAAAGAGAACTTATTTATTCAGGATTTCAATTTTGACTTTTAACGACCATTAACGGCTTCGTCAATTTAACGATTCTATGAACTTATAACTGAATAATTTAAAACACATACAAAAACATTTGTCACGAAAACATTGTATACTCAAAAACTCTATATTAAAGAAAACATATCACACTATCACACCAAGTTTTTTTATCACTCCTCCAAGTATCACACAGACATTTTCAAAATATACAATTGAAAACAACAGAACTTCCAATAACCGTCAAATCGGTCAAATCAAGTTTACGAATCATACTTTGAAAATAATGTTGCAAGTTGCAAGCATACAAAAACCATACTAATATTTTTCATATTAATTCTTCTTTTTCTTTTAGAGAATATTGTTGTCATTTCGAAATATGGTAGAACCCGACAAGTAAAAAATTGTAGGTGACTGTTTGATAAAGCACAATCGCAAATTAATGGCAGGCGATTTGAATGGCTGGGTAGGAATCCGGAAGAAAGATTTCGAATCAACCCTCGGACCTTACGGTGATAGCAGAGTGAACGATAACGGTAAAAGATTGTTAGATGTATGTGTGGAAATGGACCTGTTCGTGTCAAACACAGTTTTTGGCCATAAAAGGATCAATATGTATACATGGGAAAGAGAAAATGAAAGATCCATGATAGATTTTGTATGTGTGGACTCTGCTTTGAGAAAAGTGACAGTTGATACGAGGGTCTACAGAGGTGCCGAGCTAGAGACAGACCATTTTTTGGTTGTCACAAAAATACGCCTGTTCACTGGCTGGCGCTCTAAAACCAATCGTGGAAGTCTGCCACCGCGTATCAAAGTAAAGAAGCTGCAAGAGGAATGTGTAAGACGAGAATTTGCAAGAAAGATCGAGTGTGCTTTAAGTCCCCACGCAGTGACAGAGATGGATATTAGTGACACATGGAGTGACGCGACCTCTCCTGTTCGCGTTGTTTTGTTTGAATTCGACGCCAAATCAGTCCACAAACAAACATTTGTGAGAATAAATAAAAACATATTTTGACAATAAAAGATAACCTCAAAAATGTGACATTACAAGTTACAGTGACAGACAGTCGAAATTAGACACACGTCGTGTCGACACGGACCGCGCTCACCGCGGCCGAGGGATGAAGGTCTGCATCCCTCGTGGCCAGAGCAGCTGCAAGCCGCACCAAAGGGTGTCGGTTAGGCTCGCTCCACATCGGCAGCCATGGACATGACACCTGGAGTGCCGAAATGGATCGGCGCACCACCATTCGGCGAGAGAACCGATTTCCTGGACCGAAGCGGGTGCTGATTTTGGAAAGTGTTCCAAACGCTGTTGGGTCGCGCTGGACCCTGGAGCAACGGCCTGCATCTCCTTGAGACTCGCCCCGCCACCGTTCGCTCCCGACAGTCACCCAACCGGCATCTGCCGGTGTCTGGAACCCGAGGTTGCTTTCGCCGATAGCCTTGCCCCTTCGCCCATAGACGACCGTTCCATTCCGGCATTGACGGTGCATCAGCACGCTCATGGCCGTGAAGAGAAGATTATGTGTCCCAGAAAACTATATATGTGACAATTTTATTTGCCTGGTGACAATAATTCGGCTGTGGTTGTTTTTAATTTATTTATTTTATTGAATTTATTTAAATTTGTGATGTCCAATATTGACTCTAATTACCTTAATTTGTGACGTCCTAATTTATTGACAATTTTATTTATTTTATTTTGTGACATGATCGTGCCGGCTGACCTTTGACCATTAACAATTTGACATTCTATAATATCATATAAAAATTCAACTAAATGACATTATCTTCTCTGTCTCTTCGTAATTAAGATTTCTTGGTATCACTTTAAATTCCAGACTATCGTGGAACTCTCAAGTTACACATAATATCCTTAACAAATGCCAGTCTGGACTAAATGCAATGCGAGCTGTAACCCGTACTTGGTGGGGAGGTCACCCTTCTGTGCTACGATTAAAGTATATATCATACGTTCGAATTAAGTCAAATTGACTATGGAGCGTTTTTACTTAGTCCAATATCCAAGAAAAAATTACAAAGGTGTTAACTTCTTTAAAAAGGGATTAAAGCCAAATACGACGCTATGTAAAGACACAAACGGAAACATAATATCAGATAAAGAGCAAATCAAGCAGGTGTGGAAGGAATACTTCCATAAACTCCTTAATCCTAACAATGATCTGAGAAATCATACTACTAATATCCCCGCGGAATCAAATAACGAAGAGCCGACAAATCCACCATCAATAACAGAAGTTAACATCGCTTTAGGAAAATTAAGAAATAATAAAGCACCTGGAAAGGACAACTTGCCCGCTGAGCTGCTTAAATATGGAAATGAGCACCTGAAAAATCTGATACATAGCCTCATTGTAAAGATATGGACCATCAGACCATGGAGGAAATCCCAATGGAATGGCAAACCAGCGTAATATGTCCCATACACAAGAAAGGTGATAAATTAAAATGTGAAAACCATAGAGGCATATATATCATTGCTCTGCGCAGCGTATAAAATCTTCACCACCATACTAAAACAAAGATTACAGGTATACGCAGAAAACCTATTAGGAGAGTATCAGGCGGGCTTTAGAAGTGGAAGGTTAACATCGATGTGCACCAACTATTCATAGATTTTAAACAGGCATACGATAGCATAGACAGAGAGAGCTTATATGAGATATTGCTACAGTTCCAGATCCCCCCAAAATTGGTGAGGCTAATCAAATCAACCATGAACAATTCCAGATGTCAGGTCAAGGTAGATGGAGAACTGACGGAGGAATTCGCAGTGTCTCAGGGTCTGAAACAGGGTGATGGCCTGGCTCCCACTCTCTTCAATATCGTGCTTGAGCATGTGATAAAAAAAACTCTAGTGGACACCAATTCCAATATTTGCTACAAAAGTAGTCAAATTGTCGGCTATGCGGATGATATTAACATTATAGGAAGATCAATGACAGCCATTGAAGAAGTCTTCGACCCCTTAGAGACAGCAGCATGTGAAGTGGGATTGTGTATAAACAAAGAAAAGACAAAAGTAATGACACAAAGCAGAAACCCGGCGCATCGACCGAGAGGCAGTGTGCAATATAAGGATAACTATTCGTTTGAAGTAGTGGATCAATTCACTTACCTGGGCTCCAGTATTACCGAAAATAATGAAGATCCAGCTGAAATAAGAAAAAGAATTACGGCAGCTAACAAAACATATTTTTCATTGCTCCCTGTTTTTAAATGTCGCAGTGTCCATCGTAAAACAAAAGTCACACTCTACAAGACCATAGTCAGAACAGTGTTGGCATATGGATGCGAGACATTGACCATAACGGCGAAGATGTCTGAAACGCTGGACACCTTTGAAAGAAAGGTACTGCGAAGAATATGCGGACCCGTGAAGGATGGCGATGAATGGCGCATTAGACGCAACGATGAGTTGTACAACATATACCAGACCCCAAGTATCTCAACGCACATGAAATTACTTAGGCTGAGATGGGCTGGACATGTACAACGAATGCCAACCTCACGGGTGCCGAAACGAATCATGACTGGACACCCGGGTGGGAGAAGAAAGGTAGGAAGACCAAGGCTGCGGTGGGAAGATGAGGTCAGAAAGGATGCGGCTCAGCTTCTCCAGGTGAGGAGCTGGAAAGTGGCAGCAGAGGACAGGATTGGATGGAGGCGAAAGTTAACGGAGGCCAAGGCTCGATTTGGGCTGTAGCGCCATCGAAGAAGAAGAAGATAGAATTTGAAGGTCTGAGACTTATATTAGGCGCTATGAAATCGACACCGGTATGTGCACTCCAGGTGAAAGCCGTGGACTCACCTCTTGAGCTGAGAAAACAGTATCTGTCAGATAAATTTGTTGCAAAATGCAATATTTTTAAATTCCACCCTCTAATCAGAAAAATCGCTATGCTTAAAATATTCACAAATCAATCACCATTTTGGAAACATAAAATCTCCCCTTCTTTTGTAAATAGCCTCACCTTTTAAGACCAATACTCATCGGATTTCATTAAATCTGAGACACTCCCAGTTTACTCATTACCTTATCAAAATTTAATTGAGCCGCCAAACATAATCCACTCATTGGGAACTTGATTGGGAATAACTCCAGATGCTTTTGCATCTAAAAGACTTAAACATGTAATTGAATCCAAATGGACTGACTGGAAAATACTTTATACAGATGGATCAAAAATGGACTGCAAAAGCAATACTGGAGCAGCAGTATTTAGTGATTCAGATAAAGTTGAATTGCTTTTGACTCTCCACAAAGATTCTACAATATTCTCAGCAGAATGTATAGCTATAATAGAGGTTTTGAACTATGCAAACAAAAAACGATTCTTATGCCGCGTTGACACAGTCAAAGTATGTTCGGATCGAGTGGACTCGTATGCGTAAGCTTCATCCGAGTGTAGACGGATAGCGGTTGACACATAAACTTTTTTACTCGGATTCAAAATCAAAACTGCGACAGCTCTGTTGCTGTAAGGTGTTAGTTTTCATTTAACACACAAGCCTTTTTATTCGTTTTTAAGGTCATAAATATGGCACAGACATATCTGTGGCTGCAAGGTGTCGGAGTTGTTGCAGAAACATTAATTAGATAGAAAACCACCACAAGGAAAAAAATAAGCAACGCAAAAGGAAAATTTGGACACATCAATGGATTGTAAGGCGTACAAAGCAGGGCGCATCTGAAAATTTTCGTCATGAAGTACAAATGGCACTGCCGCGTTCCTTGCGTCTTTATTTTTATATTATTTTAATTTAACGTTCCATAGAACTTCTTCCGCATCGTGCAATTCTAAAAATTTAGCGGTATCGCGCTCAGACCACTTTTTTTTACCACTAGATGACATATGTTTGTTTTTTTCCGCCATTTTGTTTCACTACTCCTATACGAGCTAACTCTGAACAATAGGACGTGGTCCGAGTCTACACGGATCGGACGCCGTAATCCGAGCGGGCTCGGATTACCGATTGACATAATACGAGTGGCGTCCGAGTAGGTATCCGAGTGTGCTCGATCCGAGCGCACTCTGACTGTGCCAATGCGGCTTTAGACATTAATATTGACCGATTCCTTAAGTACACTCGAAAAACTCTCTAAATCCCCTATTTTGTATAGTGATGACCACTATTGTATAGATATATGGAAAAAAGTCAAAGAAATATGCAACCAAAACAGAAAACTTTGTCTGGCATGGATACCAAGTCACTGTGGTATACCAGGAAATGAGAAAGTGGATGAATTGGCTAAGAGAGCAACATATGGAAACACACGGTCACATCCCAATATTATATAAAACGATCTCCTACCAATCGCAAAATACCGTCTGTTGAATAAATGGCAGTCATATTGGGACACAAGCTCACTGAAAAAGGGTAGACTTTACAAAATGACCCAACAAACAATTATCAATAAACTATGGTTCCATGATAAAGCTTTTGACAAACATTCCATCAGCGTTATGTGTCGTATCCGCATGGGACACTGTTGTACCAGAGAGCATTTAAAAAAATAGGGATCATTGATTGCAGTTTCTGCAAGTGTATGATTAGTGATGAGACACTGGATCATTTATTTCTTGAATGCCCCATAAACGATAGGTATCCGTCCTTTTTTACGACCTCACAGAGATTGGGGTTCCAATGCCAACAAATATGAGGACATAGTTGAGCTACAATTCCAGGCAGGTGAACATTTTGATCAAAAAATTCATCAAAATTAATGATATTAAAATCTAATTCTATACATAAAATTGAAATTGATTGAAGTAAAATAAATATACAAAAATAATTTAGGTTTCTCTCTATTAAGATAATTTAATATGTTAACTTAAATGTCTGAGAACACTCTTAACGGGTGAAGAGCCAAAAAAAATCAAGTTCAAGAAATAAGAATAAATTAAAAAATCAACAAAATATTAAATCACTTTGCCGCAAGATACCAAAAAAATTTCAGAGCAAAAATAAAACATAACCACTTTGATATAAAGAGAAGGCAGAGAAGAATATACTTGTCCCACGTTGGGACGCCAAATTGATATAAGGAGGCTGGGAAGAAATATACTTTTCCCACGTTGGGACGCGAAATTGATAACTAAAGAGGCTGAAAAAAGTACTTATCCTACGTTGGGACGCGAAATTGATATATAAAAAATGCTGAAAAGAATACTTCTATTAAAACAAACACTATCGGCTCTCATGTGTCTGAAAAGAAAAATACATAACATACAGGCATGGAATAAATAATTATAAATTGGAAAGATCTTACCCACACTGCCCTCCAACCAGAACTGCAATGAAACACTTACACTTTAACACTTAATTACCTTTTTTATAACTTAAAAACTTATAATCACCCCTCGTTGATAATGGTATCTGAAAGATTTTTTTATTAATACTTATAATCACCCCTCGATGATAGATACAGAACCTGAAAATAGCTTAATCACTACTTTATACAATTAAGAAAAATGCTAAGGCCGTCCGATAGCCCAGCCAACTCGCTCTCTACAACTACCGACCAACCACTGTCTGAACACCTGACAACTACCGAATGACAACTGACAACTGTCAGAATATAACTGTCATAATCAATTGTCAGTGTAAATATAGTGACGTATAAATTGTGTGCTTATTTCTAAATTCATTTTCAAAGAATATATCAAAAATTTACGGACAAACTCTGATTTAATATGTTAAAGGTGTGCCCGTGATCTTCTCGATTAACTTATTTGACATGCCACGTTAATTTAAACAGTTTAACCACAGTTTCAAAAAGTAAATTTTGTGTTTTTGTCGCTGTCAAGTGCTCGTCAATAAGGACTATTATTGCAAAAATTTCCGAGCGTATTTCGATTGGTCCGATATCAGCCGGTCGCGGTGTACCTACCTATATACTAAACTAACACTACTGCATGCGCTACGCGTCTATTGGCCAGTGATCTAAGCAGTAAAGCAGGGTCATCACAAACTCGGATTTGATATAACATCAAACTTGTTGTAACTATATTCATATATTTTTAATAATGAATTCCAACGACAGTGCTCTCGATTTCATGACAAAGGCAAAGGAACTAATTACTTATTTAAACATAACTATCACTGATGTCAGTAATAAATTTACCAAGGAACAGGCGGCTAAATTGTTACCAAAGACATCAGAACTTCTAGGCACCATAGGGCAAATGGCGGTTATGATGTCCGGCATGGAAGGTGAACTGAATGCATTCAAAAACTTCTTGCCGGCGCAAACCAGTTTTCAAAATAAAGTGGTACCCGATATCTGCGAAACCATATCCGAAATTGATGAAAGAAGATCAAGAGAGAAGAATATAATATTACTAAATGTACCAGAAAGTCAAAGCACTTCCTCTGCTTCTAATATAGATGAGGATATAAACAAAGTTATCAACTCACCCAAAGTCATTGATAATGAACTCGATAAGCAGAACCTGAAGATCTTCAGACTTGGCCGTAAACTAAATAATATAACGAGACCGATTAAAGTTGAATTCGGAGATTCGAGTCAAGCTCGCAAATTTCTCTTTTCCAAAATCAGACCTTCTGACGGAGTTAAAATAAAGCACGATTTAACATATCATCAAAGACAAAAAATAGCTGAACTACGCAAGGAAATTGAATTACGAACTAGCGAAGGTGAAACGCATCTTACTATAAAATATATAAATAACTCACCCAAAATCGTTAAAAGTATGCCAAAAAACGTATTCAACGAATGAGTTTAAAAACTTTCTATATGAATGTTAGAGGGATCCGCACCAAGATACACGATTTTATTATATCAGCTCCTCTGTTACCTCACGACTGCATCTCTCTGACGGAAACATGGCTGGACTCATCTATATCATCTGCAGAACTAGGACTACCTGATCACAATATATACCGCGCGGATAGAAGTAAACATAACAGCACAAAAACCAGGGGTGGTGGCGTTTTGGTCGCGATACGTAAAAATATTGTGTCTAAAAAACTACCAGTGAAATATTTAAATGTTGAACAAATTTTTGTCATGATTAATTGCTTGGTCACTAAAATTATAATGGGATGTGTTTATATTCCTCCTTCATCTGACGTTTTAGTATATAAAAACCTTTGTGAAGAGGTTGAACTTCTAAGACATCAATACCATAATGGGTGATTACAATCTTCCAAACTTAAAATGGGTTGACGATGAAGCGGATATACCTAATAAGTTAACGTTTACCGTTCAAGAAAGAGAAATCCTCGATATGTGTAGCTTTTTAAACTTTACCCAATTAAACCTAATGAAAAATTGTAGTAATCGCATACTAGATCTAGTATTCTGCAATGATACCGTTGTGAATGTTACTAAAGCTGTTGATTTCCTACTTGCACCTGATAATCACCATCCTCCTTTGAATATTACTATAAAAAGCAATATCGAAACATGTATTCAAACTGTTGTAACCCATCGTAATTATTATAAATCTGACTATAAGAACATCTGTAAATACTTGTATGATATTAACTGGTCATTCTTAGAAGAAGGTAATTTGAATGATACTATTGGCCGATTTTATTCTATTCTCAATGAAGCTGTTGAGAATTTCATTCCCATAACCTCTTGTAAAATTTCTCATTTTCCTACTTGGTTTTCAAAGGAACTTATAAAGTTGACGTATCACAAAAAAATTGTCCATAAAACATACAAAGAATCTAAACAGCTGTCCGATTATATTAACTTTGTTAATTTGCGCAAGGAATGCTCTGTATTGTCTAGAAAATGTTATAGTGATTATATTAATATGATCGAAAACGACATTAACAACAACATGAGACATTTCTTTAACTACGCCAAATCAAAGAAAAAAACTGACAACAATCTACCCAGTGCTATGCATTACAATTCAAAAACTGGGATGAATACTAGCGATATTGTTAACCTTTTTGCCGATTATTCTAAAAGTGTATTTGATGATGATATTCCACATGGATCTGTTCCTCATTTTCACAGTAAAATCAACTTTCAGATCTCCTCCGTACACATTGAAATCAAAGACATTGTTGCCCAAATTCGACTGTTTGACCCAAAAACTAACACTGGACCTGACAATATTCCACCTTTTTTCTTAAAATAATGCGTTCATCCGCTCTCATATCCATTATATTTATTATTCAATAGATCCATAACCAATGGTTGCTTTCCAGACGTGTGGAAATTTAGTTTTTTAACACCTGATAAGACCTCTCGTCTACCACGAGGAAACATCAAGCCAAGGTGTGGGGAAGAAAAGGAGAGAAATGATGGCGACACTTAAAAATTGTTTTAGTACGGCGCTTTTTTTATTTATAATATTCACAAATGGTCCATGGCAAAAAAAAATAATTAAATAAAAAACAACAGACAACAAATAAAACATAAACACGTGGCATCTACCGAAACGAACTGTCAAACACACGCGAACACGCGAACACACGAAAAGACGCCGACCAGAATATACCACCCCAGGGTACAGCGACATCCTTCCTCCAGGCATGTCACTGTCTTCCACGTGGTGACTGTAGTTCGGTGGGGCCCAGCCTCTGCGTCAGGCTGGCAGGTCTTTCTCGTGTCCGGCGTGGTTTCTTCTTCTCCTCCTGATCTCCTCCTCCAGACCGTCACCCATGGCTGGCTCTGTGCCCCACGGCACGCTATGACGGCGCATCTCGACAGAGGTGGCATACCAGCCGGGACCTCACCGGAAGGCGAACCGACGCCCCAGACGACACGGATTGCCCTTCGTGGTCCAATCTGCGAGCCGCCGCGTTCCCTACGCGGTGGCCCCACACTGCGCTCTGCCTCCAACCTCCTGTCCTGTTGATGCCCTCATCTTGGTTCTGGGGCACCATCAGCGTCCATGCGCGTGACGGGTCCTGTCACACAGACCTCCTCGTGCTCTTGAAAAATGGCCGCCATCGGGACGCGCGTGTCGACCGATGACGGCGTCACAACAAGCCGTCCGTCTTCCACCAGAGTTGAATGCCAAGACAGCGCGTGACTGACGCGTTGGCTATAAGCTTCCTTGTCGTTCTCTCACGCCGTCAGAGGCGCTAGTAGTCTTCCGCCAAAATGTTGCAGCGGAAAAAATTAAAAATTATTGTTTTTCGACAACACTGTTTTTCGGCTATAACAATTCCACCCCACTTTTTTGACGAAAAACAATATTATTTTGAATTTTAATATCACTAAAAGTTTGCAGGCGCCACCGAATTTTTTCTCGAATTCGGAAACGGTAAAAAGCACATAGTTCGTCTTTCAGCACAGCACAAATTTACAGTTCGAAAAACAACAAATAAACATCACTTTTCTTCCCCACGTGTTTGATCTCAGGGTGTTGATTCGTGCAAATGTCTATTCGCAAAAGCCACACGTTGGCAAGCCATTTGATGAGACCTCTCGTCTACCACGAGGAAACATCAAGCCAAGGTGTGGGGAAGAAAAGGAGAGAAATGATGGCGACACTTAAAAATTGTTTTAGTACGGCGCTTTTTTTATTTATAATATTCACAAATGGTCCATGGCAAAAAAAAATAATTAAATAAAAAAACAACAGACAACAAATAAAACAGAAACACGTGGCATCTACCGAAACGAACTGTCAAACACACGCGAACACACGAAAAGACGCCGACCAGAATATACCGCCCCAGGGTACAGCGACATCCTTCCTCCAGGCATGTCACTGTCTTCCACGTGGTGACAGTAGTTCGGTGGGGCCCAGCCTCTGCGTCAGGCTGGCAGGTCTTTCTCGTGTCCGGCGTGGTTTCTTCTTCTCCTCCTGATCTCCTCCTCCAGACCGTCACCCATGGCTGGCTCTGTGCCCCACGGCACGCTATGACGGCGCATCTCGACAGAGGTGGCATACCAGCCGGGACCTCACCGGAAGGCGAACCGACGCCCCAGACGACACGGATTGCCCTTCGTGGTCCAATCTGCGAGCCGCCGCGTTCCCTACGCGGTGGCCCCACACTGCGCTCTGCCTCCAACCTCCTGTCCTGTTGATGCCCTCATCTTGGTTCTGGGGCACCATCAGCGTCCATGCGCGTGACGGGTCCTGTCACACAGACCTCCTCGTGCTCTTGAAAAATGGCCGCCATCGGGACGCGCGTGTCGACCGATGACGGCGTCACAACAAGCCGTCCGTCTTCCACCAGAGTTGAATGCCAAGACAGCGCGTGACTGACGCGTTGGCTATAAGCTTCCTTGTCGTTCTCTCACGCCGTCAGAGGCGCTAGTAGTCTTCCGCCAAAATGTTGCAGCGGAAAAAATTAAAAATTATTGTTTTTCGACAACACTGTTTTTCGGCTATAACACACCTATTTTCAAGAAGGGAGAAAAAATAACATTACTAATTACAGACCGATTTGCATTCAATCGAATATTCCAAAATTACTAGAGAAATTAATACTAAATAAAATCGAAAACAATGTCAAACAAATTATTTCTACCAGACAACACGGCTTTGTGTCTAAAAGAAGTACCCTTACCAATTTGATAATTTACGAAAATTTTATCTCCAACGCTATTGCAAATAAACAACAAATAGATTCCATTTACACAGATTTCAGCAAAGCGTTCGACAAAGTATGTCATAAAATTCTAATAAATAAATTACTAAACCAGGGAATATGCGGTAATTTATTAAATTGGATCATAAGTTACTTGTCAGGTAGAAAGCTAGCAGTAAAAATAAATAATGTCACATCATATATATTTCATGCATCGTCTGGTGTCCCGCAAAGTTTCCATTTGGGACCTGTCCTTTTCATACTTTTCATAAACGATATAGTTGATATTCTCGAAAATGTTGAAGTACTTCTCTTTGCGGACGACATGAAAATATATCGAATCATCAATAATATAAGCGATTGCTTAATCTTGCAAACTGCCTTGAATAATGTTAACAGTTGGTGCCAAAAAAATAAACTTTACTTAAACATTATGAAGTGTCAATATATACGTTTCTTCAAAATTGAAAATCCCATTATATTCACGTACACCATAAATAATATACAGTTAAAATACCAGGCAGAAATTCTTGATTTGGGCGTAACGTTTGACGAAAATCTCTCATTTATTAAACATATAAATAATATTTGCACTACGGGACTCCAAACTTTGGGGTTCATTTTAAGAATTTCCAAAGATTTCAAAAATTTGTATACATTAAAATTACTTTATACATCACTTGTAAGAAGCATTGTCGAGTACAACTCTTCAATATGGTCGCCCTATTATCGAGTCCACTCGGACTCTATAGAAAAAATTCAGCATAAATTTCTCCGTTTTGTAAATTTTAAAATGGGTATACCAATCGAAAGATTAAATTATGACTTTCTTTTAAAATCAATGCATTTGTTAAAGCTTTCAGATAGGCGTAAACTCACCGATTTGTTTTTCTTGTTTAAAATCATTATGCATAGCGTGGACAGCCCTGAAATACTGATGCGCATCAACTTTCATGTACCGCGTGTGGGTACTCGCGATACAAACCAATTTTATTGTGACAATTCCCGCACACTAGCGCATCACAATTCTGCACTGAACAGAATTCAGAGGTTGAGCAATGAATATGCTGGTCATATTGATCTGTTTATAGGCAATATAAATAATCACAGAAATACCCTACGGGTTAAATTCCACTGATCGTGTTTAATTTTATTCTTCATTATTCATACCTGCTTTACCTATTTTGTTTATTTGTTCATTTTATACCTACTTTCATTTGTTTTCTCTTTATTTTTTGGTTAAATTTTATTTGTATGTATTTTTATATATATTTTTTATAAGTTTTTCTTTGTATTGATTTCTTCTTGCTTTATTTTCATGGTTTATTGATTGGATATGTTTGTTTCTTTTTATATATATACATTATCACACATTATGTACTATATTTTGTATCTTTTGAATTATTCTTGTAAATGGCAAACGCCGTTAATAAAATAAATAAATAAATATAGCATGGCGACCCAGCGCCCGTAGAACATGAAGTAAGAAGGGGGGGGGGGTAAACCAAAAGAATCTGATGGGAAAAAAACTCATATTCCAGGAATCTGTTGATTACATTATACATTTATTTTCAATACAAAAGATATTGTTTAAATATATGAACAAGGCCTGGGGGGCCGTTATAAGCCGTTCCCAGAATTATAATAACAGAAATATATTATTCCAAAAGTTAAATAATGAAATTTTGGTTTCTTTGATACAATGCATGGCAATATATCGATCACAATACTTATAGAAATATCAACTTGACAGTTCAATAAAAAAAAATAGCAATAAAACCACGTGACATTATAATTGATTTGTTACCGGGTGGCGCTCTAAAACAAACCGAAGTGATCCACCGATGCGAACCAAGGTAGAAAGGCTGCAAGATGAGAGTGTGAGAAATCAGTATGCAAAAGAGACCGGAAACGAACTCTTTAAAGCAATACACAGTAGAAGAAATATTGAGGAAGCATGGACGACGCTGAAAGAGACCGTGTGTAAGACATCGAAGAAGATCTGTGGTATTGCTAAAAGAGGTGGAAAGAAAGGCGATGCTTGGTGGAATGAGAGTGTTAAGATAGTTGTGGGTGAAAATAAGAAAGCATGGATGGCATTATTAGCCGCGAAAGGATCGAATAATGAAGAAAGAGCAAAAGAGAATTATAAAGTATGCAAGAAAGTAGTCAAAGACAGTAAAAAGGGAAAAAGATGGTATAAAAGAGAAAGAAAGCCTGAAAATAGCCAATGACTTTCCTGGAAACATGAAAATGTTCTGGAAAGGCGTAGCGAAAAGAAAAAATGGAACTGTGAAAGCTTCGAAAGGAATAAATGATAAAGATGGAAAAATAATTATGGACGAAGATGGCGTGAAAGAGCGACGGAAATAATATTTCGAGGAACTGTATGATAGCGGAGTAAGAGGGGACGTGAGTCAGAGAACATGGCAAGTAAGTGAAGATGATAAGGATGAAATAACGCAAGAAGAAGTGTTTGAAGCAGTAAAACACGCGAAAGCGGGGAAAGCTGCCGGGTATGACAGTGTATCAGCTGAACTTATAAAATATGGCGGCGAACAGACGTTGGAGTGGTGTCTCTCTCTTTTCAACAAATGTTGGGAAGAAGGACACACTCCCTCAGACTGGAGAAATGCAGTCGTGGTACCTTTGTATGAAGGTAAAGGATCGAAGCTCGACTGCAAAAACTATAGAGCCATAAGTTTGCTAAGCTCAGTTGGTAAGATGTATGCAAGGATCCTGGATCAAAGAGTACGAAAGGTTACAGAGAGCAAGATTTGGTATGCTCAAGGGGCTTTTGTTGGCGGCTGAGAATGTATAGACCAAATTTTTTCTTTACGTATGGTCATAGAAAAGGTTTTGGGTAAAAACCAAAAACTTTTCTACGCCTTTAGAGACCTTGAAAAGGCCTATGATAAAGTTGTAAGAGAAAAACTATGGAATATACTATCGATGTACGGAGTGAAGAGTAAGCTGATACGTGCAATCGCTTCATTATATGAGAACAGCAAAGCACGTGTTCGTGTTAACGACACAACAACAACTTGGTTCTCTATAAATAATGGCGTTAGACAGGGGTGCGTGTTGTCCCCTTGGCTCTTTAATCTCTACATTGATTTCTGCATAAGAGCCCTTAAGTATGGAAGTAAGGGTCTGAAACTGAGTACTGTAACAGTACGTGATCTGATGTATGCAGACGACAAAGTATTGTTAGCAGAAAGTATGGAAGAGTTACAGTATCTTGTAAGTATGGTATATGAAGGATGCAGAGAAAACGGACTTAAAATGAATGCCAGCAAATCAAAGGTAATGGTCTTTGAAAAGAGTGAAAGCAGAACAGTGTGTCAAATAAAAGTAGAGAATGAATGGCTTGAACAAGTCGACGAGTAGGTATGTCTATCTGGGTAGTATGTTCCAACGGAATGGACGGCCTGATAAGGATATTGAAAGAAGAGTTATGGCAGGAAACAGAGTGAATGGAGCACTTAGACCAGTTATGAATTATCGCAACATATTAAGAGACGCTAAAGTTGCCATTCATAACGCAATCGTAGTGCCAACCCTGACGTATGCAAGTGAGACCTGGACATGGCAGAAGTCGCACGAAAGCAGAATAAATTCAGTTGAAATGTGATCGCTTAGAAGAATTTGTAACAGAACGATGTATGATAGAGTTCGGAATGAAGATACAAGGAAAGAATGTAAGATAAAGAAAGATGTAATTAACAGAATGAAAGTTAACACATTGAGATGGTTTGACCACTTGGGGAGAATGAACGAAGAACGCCTGACGAAGAAAATATACAAAGCTGACAGGAACGGAATAAGAGGTCGCGGGCGCCTAAGAAAAGGATGGCACGACCATGTAAACGATATTTTGAAAGATGGAAATGTAAGAAGCATGAACAACAGACGAACATGTATAAGACGATGTATGAATGTTGATGAGGCGATGAATGTGTGTCAAGATAGAAAAATGTGGCGTTCGGTTCTCTCTGCCTACCCCGTGAGGGACATGGCGTGATGGTATGTATGTATGACATTATAAGCTTTGAGATTAATTTTTCTAATAGGCTTTGGTAATTATATTTTTTTGATATTACAATACTCAATAAAGTTTTAAATATTATTATCAAGTATGGTCACATTTAATTACTGTCAAACTACGGCGGTGACATAACCGGGTCCGTATTATTTATGGAAACGTGATTTTTAAGTTTTTATTTTGATAGTGCATTTATTATATGTTTATATTGTATATTTGGAGTATATTTTAAACAGATCTCTTTTTATCAATATATTCAGCCACAATGGCTACTCCCGTTAATTCAGAAGACCTAATTGGCAAAAAGTTTGACAAATGTCTTACTGACGGAGTTATCAAATTCGGTAGGAATTTATTTGTACGCTTGATATGATTCAATATTTTTGACTTTATATACATTTTAAATTATATGTTTGATGATTATTATAGGTGGAGGAGTTGCAATAGGAGCAGTATTTTCTTTGTTATTTTTCAAACGAAGAAGTTGGCCAATATTAATGGGCTCTGGCATAGGCATCGGTATGGCATATTCCAGTTGTCAAATTAGTATCAATGAAATGTTCAAATCACCTTCTACGAAATTAAACGACCCCATCACTGGGGAATTTATTAAGGATAAGTGAACAGTATTCTGTTTTTTTGTTATTTATGTAATTGGTAGTCAAGTGTATCATAATTTTGTTTAAATGATTTGTCATTATATTTAATAAAATATTTTTTGATTACTTACGAGATTTTTATTATATGGATACAATTAAAATAACACCAATCCAGAGGGCAAAAGAATTAGTCAGGCCCAAGCTAAGATGGTTGTATGACACAGAAGACGGCATAAGGGCGATCAGAATAACAAACTGGTGGGCGGTAGAGGACATGGACGGCTGGAGGAGTCCAGGGCCTACACAGGGCTGTAGCGCCAATGATGATGACAATTGAAATAACATTTAAAAAAATCTATGCTCCCTGGAAATCAGAAAGTACATATATACTATGGTAAAAGTCAATTTGTTCCATTAGAAAACGTTTTTAAAAAGTGGTTGAAGCAACTTGCACATTTATGTATCTATAATAATTTATTTTACCTTATTATACAATGGAAACAAAGTAAGTCCAGTAGATTATTTAAGATTATACATACCATCACGCCATGTCCCTTACGGGGTAGGCAGAGAGAACCGAACGCCATATCTTTTTATCCTGGCACACATTCATCGCCTCGTCAACATTCATGCATCGTCTCATACATGTTCGTCTATTGTACATGCTTCTAATATTTCCGTCTTTCAGAATATCGTTCACATGGTCGTACCATCCCTTTCTTGGGCGACCCCGGACTCTCAATCCAATCCTATCCGCATTGTATATTTTCTTCGTCAGGCGTTCCTCATTCATTCTACCCATGTGGCCAAACCATCTCAGTGTGTTCACTTTCATTCTATTAATGATATCTTTCTTCATCTTACATTCTTTCCTTATGTTCTCATTTCTTACCCTGTCATACATCGTTCTATTGCAGATTCTTCTTAGCAATCTCATTTCCACAGCATTTATTCTGCTTTCGTGCGACTTCTGCCATGTCCAGGTTTCACTTGCATACGTCAATGTTGGCACTAAGATAGCGTTATGAATGGCAACTTTGGCAGCCTTTGATATGTTGCGATCATTCATAACTGGTCTCAGTGCTCCATTCACTCATTCTCAGTGCTCCATTATTTAAGATTATATCTTTAATAATCTACTATTATGATTTTTTTTTATTTCATCTCGGCCAACTAACAGGTACTATGTCAAATATTAATTTAACACGCACCCAATAACAAGTTGCCACATGGAGACCTACGATATTAATCGTCTCACAGATCCAAACTGAAAACAATTTAAAACTGTGTCTCCACCGGGAATCGAACCCAGAACCTTTGGATCAGCAGTCAGATACCCAACCAACTGAACCACAAGGCCGACATTTTGTTATTAGTTACAGTCAAGTAACAGTCTCTGCCTCATCATTGTATATCAGCAGTCGGGGAACTGGGGTAAATTACCCCAAATGGGGTAAAAATGATTTTTTTTGGGTATGTAATAAGGAAATTTTATTTTGTTTGGCTATTACATACTTACTATTTTCTTGTAACTTTTTTTTATTTTCTGTGTAAATTAATTCAATAAATAATGTTTATTTAAATATACATTGATTGTCTTCTTTTCAAAATGGGGGGAAGGGGTAATATCGACTTAGGCAAAAATATTTTCGGGTAATGGTTAAAAAAGTTCCCCGAGTGCTGTTGTATATCAATAGCGTGAACTGCCAACTTTACACTTTCTTGCTCACAATTGATGCAGCCTGGCTATAGAATTTTAATTGTTTGATGGTATAGAGCTTCTGAAGTTACACCTCCTATATCTTCATCCCCTTCATAAAAACATAATTCGTGTAACCGTAATTCGTTAAAAAAAATTACAAACACTACACGGAGCACTTCTTTGGAACTCTTCCAATAATAGAACCAAATCCTAATAACTGGTGTTCCTTACGTAGCCATGGTAATAAAAAAGGATACTAATGTGATAATGATGAATATGAACACATATATAATTCTACAATTTATTTATTTTACTCCCGACGACCGTTTTGGCTTATAAGGCCATGATCAACTGGTAATCAACCAGTTGATTATGGCCTTATAAGCTGAAACGGCCGTCAGGAGTAAAATAAATAAATTGTAGAATTATATATGTGTTCATATTCATCATTATCATAATGGAATTTTACAATTTAGAAGCCGTCACAATCGAAAGATTGAAAAGTGCGAATACTAATGTGGTTGTCTGGCAGATATGTATTTATTTCCTGATTCACGGCACAAATTGCCTTTTACGTAGGCTACATAAAAATACATATACAGTGGTACCTCGACATACGAGTTTAATTCGTTTTACAACCTTGCTCGTATCTCGAATTACTCGTATCTCAAAGCAAATTTCCCCTACAAAACTATTGAACTACCATTAATCTGTTCCAACCCCCAAAATGTCAACCCAGTTTTTTTGTTACGTGGTTTTGATTGCCCAACATTCTGATCCATATGAGAGTACTGGCCGAATTAGAGTCTTATAGAGGAGGACTTTCGTTTTTCTGGTGAGGTGACGAGACTTCATGTGCCTCTGCAACCCATAGTAGCACCGATTTGCGGACACTATTCGGCGTTTAATTTCGGTTGAGACATTGTTGTCACTTGTCACCATAGTACCGAGGTACACAAACTCGCTAACAGTTTCGAATGTGTAATCGTCGACTCGCAAATCTGGCAGTTTTCGACGTTCATGCACTGGCATATACTTTGTCTTTCCCTCGTTTACCATCAACCCCATATTCCTTACTGATGCAGCCAGGGCTTTAAATGCAATTTTTAAATCATTTTCCGAGCGTGCAATGATATCTATATCATCAGCGTAGGCAAGGAGTTGCACAGATTTATTGAAGATATGGCCACCAATTTGAATACCCGAGTCTCGGATGGCCTTTTCCATTGCCAAGTTAAACAGTGTGCACGCAAGTGCGTCTCCCTGCCTCAGTCTGTTGAAAGTCTTCAGGGGGTTCGGACACGTCCTGTTGTATTCTAACTCGACATTCGACGTTGGACATTGTGAGCTTCACTAGGTTTACTAGTTTTTTGGGGATATTAAACTCATCCATGGCTCTGTAGAGTTTTTCTCAGTTTACTGTGTCGTAAGCAGCCCTAAAGTCAACAAATAGATGGTATGTGTCAACGTTGAACTCTAGTTTTTTCCAGTATCTGTCTCAGGCAGAAAATTTGGTCAGTTGTGGACATTCCCTTATGGAACCCAGTTTGATATTTTCCGATAATGCCATCCGAGTATTTCCCCAGTCTGTCACACAAAATATTTGACAGGATCTTGTATGAGACATTCAGCAGAGTAATGCCTCTGTAATTAGAGCATTTCATGGGATCTCCTTTTTTATGGAGAGGGCAAATTATTCCACAGTTCCATTCACTTGGCAGGGTTTCGGAGCACCAAACAGATTTTATTATAGAATGTATGTGGATGTGGAGCTTCTCCCCGCCATATTTAATCAATTCCGCGGGAATATTGTCTGTTCCAGGTGATTTATTATTATGCAGGCTTTTAATGGCACGCACCACCTCCTCTATAGTCGGTGGCGGCTCAGTATTGCTGGCATCATCGTTGTAGACTTCCCTAGTACCCGTTAGGCTCTCACTCCCACTTCCATTCAGAAGAGTGTCAATATATTCCATCTGTTCAGAATTTGCTGTTTCTCACTCAGAATGTTTCCCACACTGTCGTGGCACATCGTAAGCCTGGGCTTGAACTCTTTTCTCTGTTGGTTGACCCTCTGGTAAAAGAGTCGGCTCATGTTATGGGCGTTCGCTAGTTCAATTTCTCTGATCTGATTTTCAAGGAATACACGTTTTTTCTGTCTATGCAGTTTCTTCTCCTTCTTTCTCAGGTCCCTATATTCTAATACTGCCTGACGTGTATGGTGTCGCTGTTGCATTCTGAGGTATGCATCATTCTTTAAATTGGTCGCGTATTGGCATTCCGCATCAAACCACGTTTCTTGCGATTGCGCATGCCTACTTCCCAGAATTTCATCAGCTGCAGTGGTAACCACAGATCTAACACAGTTCCAGTAGGAGTCAACATCATCCCGCTCTACATCTGTATTGATATCATCCAGCCTGGGGCCCATGGCCGCAGCAAACTGTTCTGCTGTTTCTTGTGACTTCAGGCGTTCTACATCAAATTTATTCGTGCGGGATCCCCTCTGTTTCATTACATTTGATATTCAACTGCGCAGTCTGGAGATTACAAGGTAGTGATCAGAGTCAACATTTGCCCCACGATAAGATCGTATACCTATTAGGTCAGATTTATGTCTACCATCAATAAGAAAGTGGTCTATCTGATTTACATTGCCATCCGGTGCCTTCCACGTTCCCTTGTGTATATCCTTTCTTAGGAAGAATGTGCTGCCCACTATCATGTTATGAGACATTGCGAAATCGATCAGTTTTGTTCCATTGTCATTAGTTTCAGCATGCAGGCTGTGTTTTCCAACAGTTGCTCTATACACCATTTCTCTCCCTATTTTTGCGTTGAAATCCCCAAGTACTATTTTAACATCGTGACTGGGGCAATCCTGGTAAGCTTTTGAGAGCTTGGTGTAAAAAGTGTCTTTCTCAATATCACTCTTGTCTTCTGTGGGTGCGTGAGCATTAATAATACTATAGTTAAAGAATTTCCCAGATATGCGGATGTGCGATATTCTATGATCGACTGCAGTAAATCCTATAACTTTCACTCTTTTAGAGACAACAAATCCTGTTCCGAATGTATGATCCTTCTCGTGACAGCTGTAAAAGATGGTACAGTCACGCTTTTCAATTATTCCTTCACCTATCCATCTAATCTCTTGAATTGCTACCACATACGTTTTATATTTGGCAAGCTCATCTAAAAGAATTCTCAACGTTCCAGCACGATACAGAGACAGCACGTTCCAAGTTGCAAGTTTAAAATCGTTAGCCTTATTTCGTTTGCCGGGTCCTTTCCGAAGCTTAGCAGTGGTCCGAGGCTCTGTGTTCGGTTTCGTAATATTGCTTCTTTTACGGGGAAAGGTTATTAGCCTCTCGCCCAACCCCCTACTGGAGGTCAAGGGTTTTTCTGTCGGGGTTTTCCTTCCCTTAGCTGATTTGTTTCCGGTTTGATGGCGCCGAAAGCTCGCCATCGCCCTCTCTATTGGCTGTGGTCCTTTCAGATCACATTTCCAGGGTTTGCGACGGGGACGCTAGAGAGTAGGACTTGATGGTAGTGTTGCTTGGCAACTTGGCGTTTCTCGGCATTTATTGATACCTGTTCTTACAGCACGAAAAGGCACCACCGGGACTCTACCACCCATCTGTGTGTAAATATCATTGTTAATTAATTCTCCAATATGAAATTGCATTGTTGCCAATATAACACTATGATCACTTTTCCCGATTGGTGGTTGGTGAGAGACTCCAGTTACAACATTTTCATCATTACTCAGGATAAGGTCAAGAAGTGATGGTTCATTATTCTCTCTAAATCTAGTGGGCTCTGCCACAAATTGATACAAGATTGCTATCTAAAAACATATTAGCGAAATCACTGTCCTGTGTATTGGTGGTTGGTGGGTCAGAGATTGGCCAGCACAGTTGACTATAGTTAAAATCTCCAAATATGACAACCAATTTAGACTCAGCCACAGCTTTAAGACAATGAGATTGAAGTTGTCAACTCTGGTTGTTGATGGCGGTCGATAGACACCACCCAAAACGAATGAAACTTTATCAATTTTAACCCAGATAATCCTGAAACTTTTTTTTGTTCGAAAATTCTTGATTTTCGAATATATGGTAATTTGTGATAAAAAAATAAGGTCCTAGAAGAAGAAAAACAAAAATGTTTTTTTTTTTTTTATTTTATTGCAAAAAGAAAAGTGTACGATTATTCGAACATTAGGAACATAAACCACCTATTACAGTATTCATCATGAAAAAGTTGAGCGTCTCGTTAAGTTTTTTTTTTTAGATATAAAATAAACAAATATATTGGACACTGGCGAACTTATTGCCATTAGGCAATTTCTTCTTCTCCAACCAACCAGATTACAAAGTATTACAAAATTATTCTTATATGTAGGTACAAAAGAATTATAGCGAAAAACAGAAAAAAGTAAAATAAAAATTATTCTTCTTTTTCATAAAACAATCAACGTGTAATGCCACATCACATTTTCTACACTTATAGAACGATGTTTTTTTGACATACTCTACATCGTGTTGCTTTATTCTGCTTCCAATTTTCCACCTTTGTATCGATGGAGTTGCCAAGCATTTTGTATCGAAACATCAAGCAGGAAAGTTATTAGACAATAATACCACTTCTTTCCACGTATACCAATCCTGTATAAACCTATATTTTGGTCACGTCTGTCTACTCCCCCCATTCCTTTATATAAACATAAACTGCATTTGGTTGTTTCACAGTTATTTTCTTTTTATGCGCTTGGGAATATCTTGAGACCATGTGGAATGGGTCACTTGCTACAGCATTTGATGCGACTGTGACAACATTATTGTCGTGCCAACGAGTTACTGATATGGATCTACCGAGAGTAACCTTTTGATCAGATGCACCACGTGATTCATTCTTCATATCTTTAATTGATTTTAATGGACATTTCGACAGCCTATTGTCCCGGTTACTCTGATGCCTCTTGCTGTCAGCTCCTCAACGAGTGGAATTGTGGTAAAATAATTATCACAAAATATATGATACGGGTATTTCGCTATATTTTGTATTATATCTGTGTAGGTTAGTACTACACAGGGGCCAAGACCTAATGGTCGGTAAATCTCTTCAGTTGGAGCTGCTGCTACGAGATCATTTTTTGTATCAGGTGTATTTTCCCAATAAAGGCGTCTTCTAGGTAATGTCACATAGCCACTCAGAAGAAGAATTCTAAAAAACGATTTGAGTTCCTCTTTGGTGATATTGGCTTCTTTATTTTTTTGAAATGCATATTTATTAGTAAAATTTAGTAACATTTCCATCAAATCGTTGTCAAAGAAATGTTCAAATAGTTCTGCTGGACTTTGTTCGTTGTGAACTAATGTAAGTGGTGGCCAAGATTCCATTGTCTCAGGTTGAAATTCTCTATTTCTCCATATATATGACTCATTCTTTCTTACATGTAATGAACGTGGCTCTTGAACATCGTCACTAGTTGTTCCAATAACATCTTCTATTTCATCAGAATTTTGACGAATCACCATTTCTGCTGGAGCTCTTAACTGAGATCCCGGTAACTGATATGGAGACATTTGTCATTCATCCCCTGAATCTTCATCAGTATTATAATCACACACATTTTCTGGAGGAAGCATTAATATATCGACACATCTTTCTTTCTCAATTTCTTCGTCATCCTCATCTAAGAGTGTCAATATTTCATCAACAGTTAATGATGATGTAAAAATAAAAAAAATATAGGTTGAAAAAATATTATTTATGAAAAAAATATTAATTATAAACGAAATTATTATAGCAAAAAAAAAATATATCCAACATTTGACACATTTCACGTTTGTACTGTATACACCACTGTTTGTACTGTGTATTATCCTATTGTACGTTTAAACATACACTATTGTTTCAGAAGTTATAACTACTCTAATCTGTAAGCGAAGTTAATTTTAATCATACAGTAATATTAATTAATCATTTTCATATATACATTACAAAAATGAAGTTTATAATTGTAACATTTTAAAAATTATTTACCTTTTATGAACAGAAGGTGGTATCGACATCTTTGCAAAATAAGTATCAATAAAATAAACTCCAAAAACACGGAAATTAACAGCGACAACCTGTTGCAAACTGTTGTAAGTGAGAAAGTATTGTCTTAGCATTAGAAATACACTAGAAACATCACCGATAAAAAAATAAACTAAGAGTATTGTCAATTAAACGTGTGACACTGCAAGTGTTCGAAAAATCGTACAATAGGATTATCTGGGTTAATATTAAGCCACAATATTTCTACACTTCCTGTATCATGAGTTTGAACATGCCTGGATACTACAATTGGAATATTATCAATGGCACGAGACACATAAATAGCAACTCCTCCTCTCCGCTCTGCACGATCTCTTCTGAATAATGAGTATCCTGGGATCTCCACCAAGTTATCAGGAATTCCAGTATTCAACCACGTTTCAGTCACAATCACTATTGTCGGGTCATTCTTTTTTATTTCCACCAAAAATTGATCGAATTTAGCCATTAACGAAGCCAGGTTCGTGTAAAATAGAGAAATCTGAACCAACTTAGATGCTATTGGTTTTTTGTATCCTTTTTGATTATCTTGGGTGTACCACCAAAGTATTTAATAGTAAGATCCTTTTCTTCGTTAGCTGTACAAGCTTTAAGTTCTATCACCAAACTTTTTATTTGGTTCCTTTGTCTAGGCGTAAGATCAGCTTTGACATACAGTCCCCTGTATCGTGCTTTTCCTTGTTTTTTAGTACCTTCCTCACAAGCATGGGGGAGTCCAGAACAATCTTTAGCGGTCTAGGTCTTGATGCACCTTTCTCAGGTTTCCCTAACCTGATGGCATGAGTAGGTATTATATCGTCACCAATAATAGTTTGTATAATCTCTTGGGCTTTCTTCGTATCATGAGACTTTCGGTCATTAGGCGTGGACGCTTTAGACTCAGCACAATCAAAGATAATTAGGTTTGTGGCCCGATTCTGCCGATCGTTCAATTCATCTAACACTTCATCAAATTGTTTATCACTCTGAATTTTCATATTTTTCATGCATGTTTCAAGATCTAACACTTTTCTCAACAAATCTGGAATGTGCAGCATAGCCGATTTAAGGCCTCCTTCACAAGTTCCACAATAATACTTTAGCTGCCTTTTTTTTCAGGGTAATGCACTTAACCTCCGAAGCCGTTAGTTTGGTGCATGTAATGCATGTTGTTTTTTCACAAGCATCACAAGCGATTACTTGTTTTTCTTCAACCACTTGACAACATTTAGTGCAATTTGCCATTTTATAGTATAAACACTCAATAAATTTTACACTTAATAGTTGGTAAATAAATACTCCACTCAACAGTTTTAACTCAAAATACTTAAATTTTCAACATGACATTTCCTGCCATACGAGTACGGCCATACTCAGAGGTTAAAATCTATCTAAATTAAAAAGAAAGTAAATATATTTGCTTGTGGGAAATAAGTCGGTCACATTATGTAAACATTTGTATTTACTATAATAAATGTTATTATTATAAGCTTTGAGTCTTATAGTACAGAGTACATCCAGCCAAAATATATAAACCCTTTCGATCTGCTGAATGTGCCACAGTTGCTATCCCCATTCACAATACACAAGTTTTCAACTCTTGTCAAGTAGAATCAGTTAGACTATGGAATGGCCTAAGTGATAAAGTTACGTTGTCTCAACCCAGACAAATATTTAAAGATAATCTAAAAAATCTATATCTGTCAAATAGTTCCTGAATATTTCTTGTATATCCTTCCGTACCCTCTCATAGCAATACCCTTCTAGGCAAATACCCTTATTTATTTAATTATTTACGGTATATAACAACCATTTACATAGAAAAGAACAAAAAATAACATAAAAAAACATATCATAAACACATCATTTAAGTGCATAAAAAATAAAAAAAAATAATCAAGTATAAAGAAAAAAAAAATCAACCAAGAATGTTCAAAAGAATGACTAATATACAAATACATAGTATTTTTTTTTAACATGTCTACGTAGGGGACACCAGCTATTAGGATTTGGGTCCATTTTGCTCTTCCGAAGAAGCGCACTACGTATAGTAATAAAACAAAAAAAAATAAAGTATTACAAAAAACAAAGTGTATGAAAAGAATAAAACAAAAAATTAAAAATCAATTAAGAAAGTTTACAATACATATACACACATACAAAACATATCTATAGGTAATAAAAATTAAACATATTAAAAACAATTTTGATAATGGGAAAATAAAAAAAGAGAGAATCGATCTATTTATATTGCTATGATCAGTGTTATTTTTTTCACACTAAATGCTTACTATTGTACCAATTAAATTTTAGAGACTTCACATTCCTCGGGTTAGTTGGAAGAAATTGCCTTATGGCAATAAACCCGCCTTTGTGTACTTGTACATAGTATATAAATAAATAAACAGGGGGTGGTCCAGTCTTCTTCTTTATTAGTTACACCTCAACTGCTGTATGTAATCCTCTTCTAATGTTTTCAATTTCTATCTGTCTCAAGCCATTCTCGTCCACCATCTTCTTGTGACTGGAATGAGGTTATCCAGTTTTTGTATCTCTTCAAATAAATTTCTCTGTCTTTGCAAAATATCAAATCGATCCATGATAACATCTCACATATATAGCAACGAGGTTCACCACTCATTCTGAATATTTTTTTAGGGAAACGAAACGCATGTGCTGTGCTTTATTGTAACATAATGCACAACCCTCGTTGGCTACCTCACACTGTGGGATGTCATGAATGAATGATCCATGGTTTTAAATTTGATGTGTTCCAATGATTAAATAGAAATATTCTTTGTCTATTGGTATGCGGGATTAATTATCAAATGCTATCTCTAATAAATATGTATATTGAGTCTTGTATTATATTATTATTATATGTATTATCCACTTTTTCTTCCTTTCTATAAAAACTAAGGGTTTAAGAATGAAAGATATTAAAGGGTGTAAAGTGTATATGTATTTTTAGATTATTAAACTATGTATAATATGTGAATTGCACATTAAATTTTACAATAGAAAGTGTATATTTAACACAATAAACACTAAAAAATAATAATATCAACATAAAATAATGACTAGTTTTTAAAAAATAAACAAAACAACTGTACTGTGAATAATACAGAAAATTTAAAGGCATTGAATAATATTTTTATTCATTCAAGTAAAAATTAGAAACGAGAAAAAATATAACTAAAATAAATTATTATTATTACATAAATCAAAGACTAGATATTTTATTATACTTTGGTACATTTGGTTATTTGTATAATATGTATATTATAATTATTTATGAAAATTTTTTTGAGGTCCACAGTTGACATCTAGTTATTATCAATTGAATAGCTACATATAAATATATTTTGCTGATCAACTATAAAACTTCAAATAAATGTATCAGCATATTGAATGATTTATTATAACTTTATATATAATACTTAGATAAGATGGCGTGATTATTTAATATGGGACCTACTATAGTAAAAAACAACCAAATCTTACCTAATAATCGATAATATCAAATAATGCCCTAATCTGCTTACAAGAGTTTATTTAAAGCTATACTTCTTATTAAAAATAAATAAATGTAGTCGTAACGAGAAAAACCCTGAATATTTTAAATAGATTTAGCAAAATCAATAGAAAAAGACTTTGCAATAGATATCTTCATAAATAATAAAATAGCTTTTTTTTACTGTGTCATTTTAATTTCAACATAATATAACTTTTTATTACACCAGTGGCCTCTAGATTTGTTGTTTTCTGTTATATAGGGGGTATAATTTCCAATATGGCTGATGTTCAAGCCGAATGATTTTGCATCTGTACTGTAATTTTTGCATATAAATCAGTTTTCTGTTAGTGACGTCTCTTTGTGTAGTCTTTATTATCTCAGTAAGAATGAATATGTTTTTTTTACCATTTATTCATTAATATTAAAATTATCGTTTGATATCTTAATTATGCATTAATTTTGAATAATACGATCATCATACGACAAATAAAACTTTTTGTTCAAATTTTCACGTATAATCATAATTGAAGTTGAAAGTTAGCCTGATGAGGGAACGGTTAGTTCCGAAACCGGTCGCATCGTTTCAACCAAAAAACGTGGTTAATACAAAGTTATATCTTTAAATTTAAGATCTGGAAAGATCGAGATATTTCCAACTCCACCAAAATTAAAAGTCAGAACTCTCATCTTCCCGATATCCCTATATTCAGTTGAAACCTGACAATGAAATCCCGTGATCGTGCCAGGATTGACGCATTTGAAATGTGGTGTTGGCATCGCATGCTGAGGACTTCGTGGACTGCAAGAAGAACGAATGACTCGTTCCTTAAAGAGCTCAAAATAAAAGAAAGATTGTCTACAGTATGCAGCTGCCGGGTATTGAGCTTCTTTGGTCACATCGCCAGGAGAGAGCCAGGTTACCTGGTAAAAAGTATTATCACAGGAAGTGTACCAGGCAAAAGAACTAGAGGCAGATCTCCTGCGCGATGGTGTGACCAAATTAAGGAGATGACTGGGAACGACCTTTATTCGGTGGTGCGAGCTGCGGAGGGCAGAGAGGCGACTAGTTCTGTCCATTAGCGGCCCCATAGATCACGATCCTCAGCATTGAGGAAACGAAGAAGAAAAAGAATGTTTTAAATATACATAAGGATTTGACTGAAACAAAACATAAAGTTAATCAAAACATGTTAAAGATCTTATGTAACTAACTTATGGCAAGTATTACATATTACAAAAAGCAATTTATTTATAAATCGAGTAAAAATTCTAGTAGACTTATTATAACTTGGAAAGTTTTTCTGATATAAAAATGTGCATGCTACAAGAATATATTATACACTATTGTAGTGGTATAATTATTAGGTATGTAATCATTCACATAGTGGATTATTAACAAAGATTTTTAATATGTAAAAAATTATATATTTATTGATATTTGAATGTATCATAAGGAGGAATAGTCACGTCCAAGAATTATATATTATAATGCAATTAAATGTTCATAATACAGAGATATCTGTTTTTTTTAATGTTTAATTTGCAAATTGGTTTAGCTGGCTCACCTTGTGTACTCATATTTTTACAAAAAATAAAGAGATAAATTAGAAAGTTGAGTACCACTCAATTTTAAGAGTAGACGAGAGTGACAAAAATCTATATTTCACAACTTGTATGACAGTTGAATGTACATAACTGTATTGCATACAGTTTAAAATCACAAAACAAACTTCTTTTTTTTACTATTCAATCAATCCAGTAACTAATAACATTAATCAATTGTTGAAAATTATAATGTATCAACTTATTATACACAAGTTACTGCAATATCTAAAACAACATGCGTATAATATAATAGATTAGTATACCAAAGATAAAGTAAATGTATTTTTTGTTATAAAATTGTAAAATAATTAACAAAATACAATTAAAACTCATTCACAAGTGTATTTATTAAAAATTGTGACATTCATACCAATTGTATATAACGTCTTTTTACATTGTACTTATAAGAAAATTAATATAACATGCAACTATTTCAAATTAATGTGCGGCAACACGTTTTAAAAAATAAAAATTTCAAAAAGACCAAAGAAAATGCTGTGCACATTTTTCTTTCAAAATAGGTATTTTTGAAAATTTTTACTAATTAAAATATTCAAAAATGTTTGGTTGTTTGATGTTCATTTTAAACATTTGTAATAAAATTTTCTTTAGTCACTTCAACAGTTTAAGAAATTTATCTTGTAAAATAATATATTATTAAATTCAAATATAATAAAATATTTAAACATAGTTAACAACACAAAGGGAATTTGGACTTTTATATATTTTCTAGAAGAAAAATAACAATAATATTATCATTTGTCTTATCTGTTTTTTCCAAAGTAATTACATTACAAGCCATTCATTTTTATTCCACATTAGTGGTAACATCAGAAGATAAGACTTATGACATAAATAAATTCTTATAAAATAAATTCAAAAATTGTTATTAATTTATTTATGTTTTGTTCAAGGTAGTTTGGTGCATAACCTCACAACAAATGAGTTTATTACAAATTTACTAAATTATTAAACACATAATATAAATAGATAAGTAAAAAGTATAATCTATTATGAATTAATTAATAAAATCGTAAAGCGCTAATAATTGTGCTATTATTTACAAAATATTATATTTCGAAAAGTATACAATTACAGATTACATATTAAATAGGAAACCAAAGTTTCACTTTCCAAAACTATGTCTAAACTTATAGTCCAAATACTAAAACATAGGAAGAGGTACACAATCACATAAATTTATTATAATTAATATATCAATAAGTTTGAAAATTACCAATTATAAATATAATCACAAACAGTTATCAATATTTAAATGAATAACTCAATAAAGATAACATATTTTTATACCACAAATCATAGGCCCGAATTATAGACTCGTTCTCCAGCTTGAGGCTCGTCTTGAGCATACATTGTCAATCTAAATAGTATTTAAGATACAAGTTTACTGAGCTTGACCTCGAGACCGGTTTCAAACAGTGTTGTTTGTAAAAATGTCTTGAATCATGGTTGAATCACGGTACAATTTAACACGGTTCTTATTCTTATCCCACATTCAACTGTATACTTATTTATAAAAATAATTAAACCGCAGTTCAGTTGAACTCTATTTCATACGACAGCACCAAATTTAGTTTTGTTAAGTTGGTTGTCATGACCACAGAACAATATGATAGTTCTGTCAAACTCTTGCTATTATACTTTTTGACATTTTTGTTTGAAAATAAAGTAAATCAATAATCCTAATGAATTAAATCGATTTTTGTTTTTCTCATATCTCATGTTTAACCAAAACCTATCAAAATTATTTAAACGGATTATAACTAGTTAAAATATGTGAAATGTCAAGTTGAACCAGTGTTAGACTACTCCCGTTGCCAGTTCAATTTGACATTTTAGTTGAATAACGGCTCAACTCTTGATCCATGTTTATAAATAAGAAAAGTGATCAAATTGGGGTTCACTCATGGTTCAATATTTGAATCATGTTTATGAATAACACTGAAAATGTATAGAAGAATTGTATTGCTTCGAGACAACGCTATATACAAAAAAGGGAGCATATAGACACGGACGAACTTTGTATTAATTACTAACATTTTATTTAGACCCTTCTGGTAGTAATTTACATACAATCATTCATTCAATCATCTGAATGAAATTTCGTAAGATGATTTATTGATTGTGCACACATTCCCATAGTATGCTATATAACAACTAAATGAACTACTATTTCTTTTGCCTCTTCCGAAGAAAATAGTCGACATTATCACTATTTGAATAGGTATAATAATAATAATTTATATCGCGCTGTTTAATGATTCAGGATCATTCCAAGAGCACTTATATTCTGTCTTATGTTGCTGTAATAATAATAGGTAATATTATATTGTATGAATTTCTATACACTTTCGAAGATTACCAAGACATTGAAATGTCAAAATATCAATAAATAGCTCATGGAAATCAGTGCTACCAACAGAACAGCGCTGAAATTATTTCCAGTCACGATAAAAAGTACTTGTTTATAGAGCTGCATCCACATTTTGTGCAAGTACGCTTTTTTGAATGAGACGGCGTACATATTTTAAAACATGATATCAAGATGGTTTTGATATGACACATATGGAGAATGGTCTTGAGAATTATTCTATAATTTGGGCCATGTGTTGCTCTGCAAAACAAATTGTTAGTTAAATGAGGAACTCATTTCTATGCACTTTCATTTAAAATCAATATCTAGAGACTTAATGGTGATTTATAATTGGTGATTTCCAGATACATATGAACCTTTTAATAAAATTTATAATATTTAAGCTAATTTTGGTAAAAGGCTATTTAAAAATGTTTTTAAGGATGCAATGGATATCATTATATAATCTGGATTTTGGAATATTGTAAATTATGTATAATATAATATATATATATATATATAAGATAGATTTAAAAAAAACTACAGAATACAATATGAATAATACTTTTGTTAGGTAACTAAAATCTTACAATAGACTGTGATTATTGAACACAGAGGAGTAGGCAGTTATATTTAACGAGACAATTTAGAATGGTCCATAAATCTGTGATATATTTACTTTTAAAATTATTAAGCTTCTCTCTTTTTCTAATTAAGTCCTTATATATTGATTAAAGTATGTAATTGATAACTTTTAATATTAATATATAAATAATGTGTTATGGTTTAATTCAGGTAAAAATAATGACTTGCAACATTTCCGTTTGTCATTGCCATGATTAATAAAATACACTTAGGCCCGATATTACAATAGCATACTTTAACAATAATCAATGATTTACCATAGAGTAAATCGTTCCGTTGTAATATTGAGTCATAGTGTAAGAAATGGATTGATAATATACACAAATGTGTAGTTAAGTATGCCACTACTCTTCAATTATTACAAGTCAGTTGTATTACAAGTCACATAAATATGTATGTACCTACATCAATTTAGGATATTCCAAAAAATCTAAATTTCTTTGATTATTTTTACTACACAAATGGAGGAATTATGAATTTAATATGTTGTAGCAAAATAAAATGGCCACATTTAATCATTATATTTTTTATGCAACATACTATTTCATTTAGGGCAATACCTAATTAGGTGCACTTTCCTGAGTGATAAAAAAAGTTGTCATAGGATGGATTTATTAAAATGTTAGTTGGGGGTCACTTGATACATCAAGCTAGACTTCGGTGTGAAAATGTTGAAAGTAAATTACATGAGTACAAAACAAATGAATAACAAAAAATATTAGCATTTTCAGTAATTAGTGCAATGGTACATTAACGGAAGACTTCAAGACCTGTAAAATGACATTTATATAAAGACATAATACTTTAAAATAAAATGGTCATCGAGCAAATTATTTTATTTTTAAGCTACAATAATACAAACAAATTTAATATACTCATGCCATATTTATTTTTAGATTGAAGAATGAAAAAAGTATATAACATTCTCAATATTTTACAAAAGTCAGTATCTAGCTGGTATTTTTGATTGATTTTGTATAGGTAACAATTAATGTTGATAACTCAACTACAAAATAAAATAGTATCAGAGTCAGAAATATATCCAACAGAGTTCAACTTACTAGACTTAATATATTTTGTAATAATTAATATATTCCTTGAGATAAAAATAATATTCATTGCATCCTTATTTTTAAAACAAATATTTTTATGAATGAATACTCTGTTTAATATTGCCAACTCATCTTACACAGTTTGAGTATTATTTTACTTGGTCGTAAAGTCAGGCCAGTAATTGATGTAATATCGGTGTGTGGAACCCTCAAAGAGTCTGTCGAGCCAGTTGTCCAGGCCGTCCAGCAGTGATCCTTGCAGAATGGGAAGGCTCGCAGTACTCTCGCTATCGGACGACTCTTCGGAGCTGTGGAAACCCATGAAGGCTCCCACCTCTGGATCAGCCTTGTCTTCACTTCCCAAGCGACGTGTCATTCGGGCCATCCTCTGTTTAATAGTTTTCATGTGTATTTGTGCATTCAAATTTACTAAATTCTACATTGGTTTATAAACAATATGTATTTTGTCTTTTTAATATGAAATTTGTACAAATAAAAATTAATATACTGGCAAAACCACCATATACAGATGCTTTAGTTTCCAGCTAATGCATTGAAAAAAATACATTTTCTTGGTCTCCATTGAGATATAATTAAGTATACTATTTATAACACAGGAGTCAGTTTGATTAATTTAAAAAATAGATTTTACCTTATTTCCTTTAGCGGATTCAGGATGTTTGGCATGGAACATGCAGTAGTACTTGCGATGTCCATTGAGGGCCAAAACAGTTCCCAGACAATTGCGAGGGTTGATGCGGAGTTCACGAGGCTCCGGTAGAGACAGCTGAAGTAGTTGACGGTACCAGCTTAGGTGACGTTCAACGTCGAGATGAGCAAATTGTAGAGTTTTATTTCTAAAATATAAATAAAATCAATTGTAATAAGGTAATGACAAACACAATAAAAAATAAAATTAATATATTTAATATAAATTACTACACATTCTTTGCAAATAGCAATAACACAGAAATCCAAAACTACAAAGAAATCAAAATAGAATAATAAACAATCTAAACACACATACACCATTGAAATACCTGGTAATCAACCAAACATACAGAAGATGGAACAGTATGAAACATTAAAAATAACACACAAAATAAAAATAGAAGATCCTGAACTAAGACTTAACCAGAGAATACAATTTCACAAGTACAACACACATACATAAAATTACTTTGTAACTGAGAAAGCTACAAAAAAATGATATGAAAGAATAATGTGTAAGGAACTGTGTCTACGATAAACTGTCAGAACAACTAAAACCATGAATTGAAAGTCATTCCAAAGGGAATTGAAAACTAGACTTTGTGTCAAGAACTGAAGTAAAGTGTTGTACATGAACGATTACCACATTAAAATTTTAACTATAAACTACTGTCATAAATAAAAAATAATAATTTATTGTTAATTTTATATAATGTTTTTTACTGATTTATGGAAACCATTGTAAATATTTTTTTCCTATCTGTAGTAAAAAACACATAAATATAGTTATCAACAATCAACTTGAAAGAAAATGGGGGCTGTGCAATGCAAATAAGGGTTTTTTGGTTAGTTAGTATGCACAAACCGTCCCCTTCCCCGAAATATGTCAATATAATATTTGCTGATAATTATACATAATATGTATATTAATATTACTTCTTATTCTATTCCACTGTTTTTGTTCAATTTTATTTTGCTTAAATACAGTGTACTGGTATAACAGGGTATGTTGGAAACAAAGAATATTTTTGAAACAAAATGTAATTAGAAAAAATACTTACTTCCTATATGGCCAAACAGTCTTATGAAACATTGTCAAAAGTTGAACTCGGGATTGTTGGTCCACTAATAGAACAATTGTGCGACAACCTGGCTTTAATAATCTGAAAAAAAAAATCATCTACATTTTATAATCTGTTAATATGAGAATATGCACCAATATTATCGGAATGAAGATTTCATATTATATTAGTATTGTTACTGAAATGACAGAATGTTATCATATAAGAAATGCATTACCTAACCAAACCATTATATTTTTCAGCTCTGAGTTCATGAAGCTTAAGTTCAGATTGTTGCAATGCCGTAGTGCGAGGAATGCTCGGAGAACCATTGTTGTTGTTTTGTGAATCCTTTGGAGGGTCTACAGTACCGTTGCTGCGTTTCTCTGCCTTGCGACGTTGGATAGACTCCTCCTCCAAGCGACTGTTGACAAAAACATACAAAAATGCTTTTTATTGATGAACATTATTTCATAAAAAAACATTATTTACGTTTCATAATCATGACACATAATCAGGGCTTAATAATCTTAAATCATTAAATGACAATAGATTATTTTTTCTAACAAAAAAAGCAGAAAACCCAAGCGCCAGACTTTTTATTTATTACTCGAACAACAGCTTTAAGCCAATTGAACTGCGAGGCCTGTTCGTTATGCAATCTAATGTAATTTTTGAATTGCTAACGCCCCAAAAAAGTTGACAACATCAACAGGCCAACTATTTAGTAATATAGATATTTATACCAGGGTGTTGTGAGAAACCACGCTGATTTGTTTGATTTCACCGGTTGGACCAGACTTGCCCCCCTGTAACAGAGGTAGGGTAATGGTGTCCTCTACTTTTCATGTAGTTCTGTGGAGTGTAAAAGCCCATATGCTCGAATAATCATATCATAGGCAGTCTAAAAAATTGATTACTTTATGCCAGAAATAGCGAACTATAGCATAGGTACTTTAGAAAGAAGTGACGAAGCATCATTATGGAGGTTAAAACTCTGCAAGAGTTGTATGGCCATCGAAAGTAAGAAGTAAGTAAGCATACTTTTTCAAGACTTTGATAGGTACAAGCTTGGAGGAGATCATGGTGATGTACATACTGTGCACAAGTGTATGCATATATGAGTTTCATACTAACATACATTTATAAACTCATTTACATTCATACATCATCTCGTCTATTATTAAAGCTTCAAATATTCCCTTCAGAATATCATTCACATGGCTGTGCCTCTTACCTCTAACTTCTTGTCTTTCAGTTTTATACATTTTTATTAGTTAGTGATTCTTTGCTCATTATTTTCATCTACATATATTATTATGATAAAATAATTCACAAAGTAAAAATGATTACACAAGATGAGCCATGAGATATCCAGCAGCCAATATGAGAAGGATAGTGGCCAGTACAGACAGTACAGGCAACAATGTCTCTCTCTGCAAAGAGTCAACGGCGTAGTCTAGTGCTAAGCTTAATCCTTCCATCAATCGACCCCACAGTCCACCTGTGTGCTCATCAACTAATTCCTGCAAAAAAAAAATATTTTATTCAATACTATTGACTTAATTTGACACAACTATGTTGATGACAACCTGATGATGGTTATCATTCGTCCTGAGGAAGAAGTGTTCACTTTGAAACCAGTTGCATCAAATACATAACTCATTTGTGATTTGAATTGTAATGAATAAAAAAGAAATGTGTAAGATAATGTGAAATGAAAATGAAATGAAATTATTTATTTCCATTTTTTACACATATATATATAACAATAACAAAAAAATAACTATATTTTAAAAATACTTACATTAACATAGTATGTACACGAATAAATATTGATTTACATAAATCCTTCAACGGTTTTAATAAATAAAATTCACATTGCTTTTAAGTAATGTGCTGTGTATAGTAAATTAATTCCAGAATACATCTGATCAATAGAAGATTAGAACCAAGCCTAGATAAAAAATAACACGACTCACCTTGACTACTGTTTCATAAGATAACACCTCGGTGGGTCTTAACAATCTTCGGAGTGTGTCTGCCAACTGTCTCTGTGTCCTGTTCAGTCGAGAGCCTTCCCCGCCCAGTGCTCTGGATGCTGTCTCTTCCATTCCCTCTCCTCCCAAACCCTCCCCTTCCTCCGAAGGCCACCTGTCTGGCAGCCACTCGTGTCTGATCCTTTGTTCGTCCCGCCTCCAGATTATCACGATTCTTAGCTCTGCCCAACTGGGATCCTTTGACAGGTCACCAGCTGAAAAGTGATTCAAAAACCAGGTATATTTACTTATATAGTGTTAATGCAAAAAATAAAAAGCATAAAATAATACTTCATCTCTACATATTTGTTTTTAACACTTCCAAACAGTATATGGTTATGTCCCTGATACGTATTAGACTATATTTCCATCCATTTTAAATTTAATTTGGTATAATGTACAAATGTATGAAATAAATAAAAATTAGACTTTCAAGGATTTATGAACAATAAATATAAGTGATTGTTAAAGCAGCACTAGCCACAATTTAATTTTAGTGTTGGGGCATCACAGATGAGCAGGTTCAAAATTCATAAATCATTTTCATCTTTTTAAGATATTGATTAACAAAATAATAATTATTAATCAGTAAAAACATAAACAATGTAATTACCAGCAGAGGCAAGTGCCTCAACAAACTGAGTCTGTGCATCCATGTAGACATGTGCAAATCTGACGCGATCTGGGGGAAGTGGAGTAGTGGTGGCGTACCTCCTCAGTCTTGCTCTAGCTGGGGCGTGCTGCGCTCCCTCCCGTGTCACCAGCACGGCACAGAGACGTCTGCGACCTCCCTGCCATTCCGCTGGACATACTGACTCCAGTATGCTCTGCGAATACAACCGTGTTATTTTGATTGACTCTCCAAGAGTTGGGCTTTCTACTTATAATAAAATGGGTCTAGTTATGTAGCGTCATTTTCGTTAAAATCTCGCATAATATTTTTTATTTATAAACTATATTTTATTACTTTGTATAAACCACGTTATTCAAATTGCTATCAGTTTCAAAACTAACTGTTCCCTCCTCAAGCAGATTTTCAACTAAAGTTAGTTAAAAACCTAACTGGTAGTACTGAACCTGAACAATTATGTATTTCATACAAAGCAAACAAAGCTATTCGTTTCCGGCTGAGCATTAATAAAATTTGAATTTTATTTAGTTAGATGTTTTCAACATAAAAACAGTTAAAATAATAATATACATTTCTTAAACAGAATAATAATCATTTACATTTTTAATAAATATATATTTATTTTTCTTCATTTCAACTTTGAAAATGGTGTCTTCATTATTTTTTGATTATTTGTATCTCCTCACTAGCCAAAAGGAATATACTTAATGGAACTTATGAATTCGCAATTTTTAAGTTTATTTGTTTTATTGCAAATTATCAACTAGTATAATGATGAGATTGTATACTGAAAGATTCATCATAATGTATCTGTGTGTGTGTGTGTGTGGGTGCTATGTACAATGTACGGCGGGTTTATTCTACTTCATCAATGATATATTATTTGGTAATTTTTATATCTAATACTAGCTTAGAACCCATTAGATTTTGAAGGATATCTGATCAGTGTTCTCAATTTTTTTAACTGTGAAATATTTCAAAGTGACTCCAAGCTCAGAAAACTTAAGTTTGATATTTTTATTTTCAAATTGCTAAAGGGGCACATCACTTTCATAAAATGATATTTAAGAATTATCAAGTTTTCATAATTAAATATTTAAATAAAAAATAATTTAACAAACTCATTTCACGAAAATGCTGAAAATTTTAATACTTCGTGGAGTGACTTGGTAGTGAGGAGTATATCGTTGGCCACAACCCACCCATTTTTATATTGGTTTATGAATCAAAAGTGATAAAATGAAGAGAATACCTCAATTTTTCACCTTTTCGTATACATAAATAATTGTAACACCTCAATTTTACAACTAACCAGAAAATTAATTGAGAGAAATAGATGAAAAGAGAATTTACTTTAGTTAAATTATGTTTTATGCACTTCAAAATATTATAGTCTTGCTGAATGTACTTCAAATGAAGTTGATATGAATAATTATTTATTTATTTATTTGGTTTATTTGGGACAATAACAGCATCATTAACTAATATGAATATAAAACAATGAATAATAAATCAAGGCCAAAAAACTGTCCACAAAGTACATATTTACAGTTGATTCTGAAAAAATATTAATATTATATACCTATTAAAAACTAAAAAAAAATATAAAAAAAAACTAAAAAAAATATATACATAACAAAAGCAACAAGGATAATGACGGAGATGGGGGAGGAACTGTAGGAATAGAAAAAGAAAAGTGGAGGAATGTGAGAGGTAGAGAAACTATGGTATGTCACAACACCTTTCGTCATTATGATATACCTCCGCACTCGCACCTAACCCTAAAATATGTAAACATTGGGTTGGAAACGATAATGGATTACACCCATCAGGTCTAAGATGAAGAAGAATATGGTAAAATTCAAGGATAAATAGATTACAATTACCTGAGATGAGAGTCTGGGCAACGTTAGTAGTTGATTATCTGCGATGACTTGATGCAGTGTGGTGGTTGGAATGTCATCCATACTAACGGTTGCCGCTGGCCTCTGCCATTCTTCACGGAACAACATCACAGTGTCCAAAACCGACTGGACAGAGAATCGAGAGCGAATTTTCTCTGTATTTGCTTGACTGATGTCCACAAACCTGTACATTGGTAATATTATGTAAATTTATTATAAGTCTACAAGATTATATTTTTCCACATCATACAAAGGATACTTTATCTTTCTGGAAATATACAATACGATGTCCATATAACTCAAATAACATTTCCATTAAAGCTTAGAATATATTTTATCAACTATAATTATATATATTTCATAAGACCACATGGGGGGCGTAGAGTGTAAAGCTCGATTTTTTGCTTGGTATCTATGCAAATCGTCCCCCTGTTAAATATGTTAAAATATTTCCCATGAATTACTAGAGTTTTTGCTTGGTATCTATGCAAATCGTCCCCCTGTTAAATATGTTAAAATATTTCCCATGAATTACTAGAGTTTTTGCTTGGTATCTATGCAAATCGTCCCCCTGTTAAATATGTTAAAATATTTCCCATGAATTACTAGAGTTTTTGCTTGGTATCTATGCAAATCGTCCCCCTGTTAAATATGTTAAAATATTTCCCATGAATTACTAGAGTTTTTGCTTGGTATCTATGCAAATCGTCCCCCTGTTAAATATGTTAAGATATTTCCCATGAATTACTAGAGTTTTTCAAATTACATTACTAGAGACCGGATTATATGCATTTGCATATTTGGGCTATTTTTGTAAGATATTGCATATTTCGACTAAAATCTACTGATCGTACATAATTGAGAACATTTTGTAAAATTTACGAGTACCTACCGTCCTCTCTACAAACTTTCAAATCCAGCTTTCAGAGAGTTTCTGAAAAAATATTGTCTGGATCAGAATATACCAGATGAATCTACATTACGAAAAAATTACATACCAACGATTTACCTACATGTCTTAGAAGAGATACGATACAAACTAACCTCAAGGATAGCATTATTTGGATTTCAGATGATGAAACAACGGACAGTTGCGGCTGGTACATTGCCAATCACCTGGTTCATAATTGCATAAAATTGTCAATAAAAATTGTAAACTGCTAGCCCTAGAACCGAATTTCTTAGTTGGGCAGCAGTAATCTACTTATTTTTGTCATTATAAATATGGTGTGATAAAAGGTAAATAAATAAATAATTTAATCATGGGAAAGTTATAATTGGAGCCTACTTCTCCATATTTGGTCGCCTGCAAAGAACTTGAAAAAACGAATCATTGAACCATGGTGAAATTTGTAAATATATTAAAAAAATATTTCCTGATTCTTCTATAGATGAAAGAGTGTTTTTCTCTCAGATGCTGTTCCCTATATAATTAAAGCAGGTAAAGCTCTCCAAGTCTTTTATCCTAATTTGATTCATGTTACGTGTTTTGCTAATGGAATACATCGACTTGTCGAAAAAGTATGATCCACCTTTGGAAACGTAAACAATCTGATCTCAACAACAAAAAAAATATTTCTAAAAGCACCTGCGCGTATCAAAGTCTACTAAGAAATGCTGCCAAACGTGCCTTTGTCTTCTGAACCAGTGATAACTCGTTGGGGCACGTGGATTGAGGCTGTACTGTTTTACAATCAACATTTTGATGCAATAAGAGATGTAATAAATAGTTTTGACAGTGAAGAGTCTGTAGCAGTTCGTCAGTGCAACGAAGCATTACAGGACAACAGCATTAAACAGAATTTAGCTGTCATAAACACCCATTTTTCACACGAGTGCATAAAAAAGCTGGAATCACTGTTAACGTTTTTAAAGAACAAAAATAAAAATATGTATCTAGTTAGTAAGTAACTACCTTGGTAATTTATTTTGATTGTACATTATGCATTTCATGTTGCATAAAATCCGGTCTCTATACATTACAAACCTCTTCAAACAATATTCTGAAAGACGGAAATATAAGAAGCCTGAACAACAGACGAACATGCATGAGACAAAGAATGAATGTTGACGAAGCGATGAATGCATGTCAAGATAAAAAAAAATGGTGTTTCGTTCTCTCTGATGTGATGGTATGTATAAATGCATCAAACAATAAAGAAAAATAACTGACATATATCAGATCTTTTGAATTTAATTTATTTATTTACACTTCCTTGCACCATGTTTATTGCCAAATAGCATTTCTTTCAACTAACCAGTGTTTCCAACCCAGAGAAGCAATTATTGTGTAAGAAATAATTTTAAACAAATTCTCAGTTGGAAATCGAATCCATTTGTCAACAAAAGGACTTTTAGATGGCCTGATATGAATTATTATAATAATAATAATTAACACTTCCTTGCACCCTGCGCAAGTCTCGGATTTATTGCCGTATGGCAATTTCTTCCAAATAACCAGTGTTTCCAGCCCAGAGAAGCAATATTTAAGTGAGAAATAAATTTCTCCTCTGCTGTGGATCGAACCCAGGACGCCCGCACAGAAACCAAACAGCTTACCAACTGTGCTATGGCGGTCGGCCGTGGCACAGTTGGTCACAGCCCAGTCACAATTATTGTTTTTATATAGTATTTATTAATTTTTATGGAAAAGAAATAAGGACAACATTTAACAAGGACGCAGTGAGAATACTTATTTTATTTTATATTACTTCTTGGGCAACTAACATGTACTATGTCAAATATTAATTTAACAGGCACCCATTAACAAGTTGCCACATTCTGGAGACATTACGATATTAATCATCTCTCAGATTCAGACTGAAAACACAATTAAAAACTGTCTCCACCGGGAATCGAACCCGGGACCTTTGGATCAGCAGTCAGATACCTAACCAACTGAACCACGAAGGCCGACATTATTGAATAGAACTTTGCAAAAATTAAATGTATAGAATTAAAATAAATTAATAAATTACCCAAACGTAACACGATCCCTAAAATGATAAGCTGCAAGTAGGTATCTTAACCTCACTACAGGTTTGTCTTCAAATATTAAACCTCGCACTTTATTATCTTCCCAACCGTTGAGGAAATCTTCCACATTATCATCTGTTATGGACTTCACCAACTTGTAAGGCATCTTGTTTTTAATAAATTCTGAAATTCAAATTAACAAATATTACTTGGTTTTTTATAAAACGGCAACATAATTTCAGTTAAAAATTAAATAAACCTGACAATGATTTTTTGCACAATTTTCATATTTTAATCAGGAAGTGACACAAATCATAGATTTTATACATTATGTGTAATGGTTTATATTATCAATATTCAATTGTACTTTGAATACCAAACAAAAAATTTATGTTATTAAAAAATTTAATGACACTATAGATATGCAGGAAAACAATATAAAAAATACAGACGAATCTGATTGAACCATCAATATTACTCCGTAGAGTAGAAATAGCAATACTTTACACATATAAAAGTTCTCATTTTCCAGTCCAGCCCCCCTAGACAATGTGTCATTCAGCTCAAGAAAAGATAACTCAACATATGGAAGTGACAGTTGCCAGTTACGTGACAAATGTCACTTCCATACATTGAGTAATCTTTTCTTGTTTGTTTTCTTGAGCTTAATGACACATTGTCTAGGGGGGCAGAGTAGCAAGATTTGCATGAGTAATAAATTGAAATAAACATTGACAAAATAATTCAGATTGGTGGCAGCAGAGCGGTTAGCGAGATGGGTTAGTAATCTAGGGGTCGCGAGTTTGAATCACGTATGTTCTCGTTACAAGGACATATTCATTCTTTTAAATATAAAAACATCACATTTCTCCTCTGCAGGGACTTGAACCTAGGATGTCAGAACAGAAGTCAAGCAGCATACCATTACTTATTTATTTAAATCTATAAATGAAACAGACTATTATAGACAAATGAGAAACGAAATATAACAATAGTTTTTATAGGGTCAATGTTGACGGTATTTGTGATGTAGAACTCCACTACTATATGAGTTTTTTTTAAATTAGACAAAATTGATTATTGTACTACATATGTTTTTTCTTTTTATCAGACGACTGTTTTGGCTGACTAGGCCCTTATCAACTATTACAATTTTTTTTCATGACACAGACCTTTTCAACTTATCCAATAGAAAATTTAAATTATGCATTTTGGCTTTGTTCCTCCGTAAATCAGAGTAGTCATAACACATGCTTCACAAACTCCACTTTCCTTCCTAATTCCTTCTACAGAATTAAATTATTGATTTTATGTAATAAATTTGTTTGCTTTAAATAAAAAATAAAAATATTATGTAAAATAAAAGTAATAATACTCACCGACTACTTTTTGCACCGACAGTGTGGTGTCTTTGTATATGTAAGCCTTTCTGTTGACAAGGGCTATGAGGCCAGGAAGGCCAGAGAGACCAATCTGTCTGGCCAACAGTGGCTCGTGACCGGAATGTACTGTGGCAAGGGTGACACCGCGAGGTCGCAAGGCTTCCACCAGTCGACGCCAAGCCGGAGCCACGCGAAGGCATTCCATACACCAATCCGTGTAGAAAAGTACCAAAACCACTTCACGAGAACTTTTTTCCATTAGTTTGTTTTCAAAGTGCCTTATAAAATAAAAATCAATAAATAATGATCATCAAAAGAAATAGTATTCTCAATATTTTTGGATAATTGGTAAAGTAATCTAAAATGTCTCTCAGGTAAAATTGTTTGAAATGAACCTGAATAAAAAAGCTACCTATATAAAAAAATAGTTTTTGCAAAATGAAATTAGGTACTAAAATACTACAAAAACCAACAAAAACAGAATATTAGAACAGGCAGATAACCATCTAATAGAAGAAAAAGACGAAGTGGATGAAATGTGGTTAAAGATTAAACAATAAATAGGAAATGCAGCAGCAGAGCATACATATACATATATCAACGCTACTGCTAGGCTAATAACCGGAGCCCCGAAATTCTCACACATATCCCACCATCTACGAAATCTTCACTGGCTAAAAACGCCAGAGAGAATCCAGTACAAATTATGTTTGTTGACTTTCAAAGCGATCCATGGCATGGCTCCCACGTATCTTTCAGACTTCTGCATCCCTCTCACCGTAAACGAGCGACAACAAACACTTCGATCAGCCACCACATCCGTGATTGGAAAGTTGACTGAAATAAATAGAGTCAACAATTCAACCTTCGGTGATCGTGCTTTTGCTGTGGCTGGACCAGCCTTGTGGAATAAACTACCACCTGAACTGAGACAAATCGACAACTTAGCACTATTCAGGAAACACCTAAAAACTCACTTCTTCCGCGAGTCTTACAAAAACCTGTAATATATTTAAAGCACCCTTGAGGTGAGGTTATCACAAAAACAGCGCTATAAAAATCATCCAAATTTATTATTATTATCTGTCTATACTTGGTGGTATGTATTGCTTCTAAGGCAATTAACAGTTACTATGGCAAGTATTAATTTAGCATGCACCCAACAAGTTGCCACATTCTGAAGACTAGTGATATTTATCAACACACATATCAGGGGACTTAAAAAGAATTACCAGTGTTCGGTTAGTGATACATCAAACTTTAATTACAAGCTTTGTTTAAATTTGACTGTCAGTGAGGTTACAGATCATTTACTATTATTTGCAACAGTATTTTAAAATAATAATAGAGATTAAATTTATACCTTGTTGTAACAGAAAGTTTATAAAACAAAGTGTTGTCGTGATCTTGATAGTGAAATCTTCCACCGAAAAAGTCCTCAAATGGATCATTTCTAAAAATTATAAAATATAATAATTCAATTATTCAATGGTTCAAAGTAAATATGTTAACGATTAAGAAAGCTTAATTCATATTAATAATATTTGATTAAGAGAACCTCTTTCTGATACAGTACCTGAACCTCCCATACTGGCTGTAATCGTGCCTCTGTTTATACAATGTACTATCTTCTGATGTGATGCCATGCAAGTCATAGGCTTTTCTTCTTTCTGAATCTGACAACAATTCATAAGCTTGTTTGATTTCAACAAACTTAGTTTCGGCATTAGGATCTTCATTTTTATCTGGATGCCTAAAATATAATGATGTTTAAGATTATTTTTATAAATTCAAGTCATAAAATTAAAAATAAATAGTAAGGTAGTTGACACTTACCATTCCTTCGCCAATTGCTTGTATGCTTTTCTAATATCCTGAAGGCTAGCACGGCGACTTATTCCCAAAATTTGATAAGGGTCACCTAAATTTTGCAAGGCCCCAAGAGAGCCTAACCATAATATAAAAATAAAATAAACTACTATACGCTCCGCACAAATATTTTTCCACTTCCATCTCATTGTCTAAATGTGTTTGATTGTCGAAAGCATAAAAACATAAATACACCAATTAAAATTGCTAATAACTTCGAAAAAATATTAATACAGAATATCGATCACCACAGACACTTTACACGAAATAAATCACTAAATAAAAGGTTTACAATTTTGATAAGTTGATCGGCAATAAGTCACTAATCCGAAAATAGATACGAATGGATGACATTACTAGCCGCTATCTTCACGTTGGTAGAGCATAGATATTATTCATAATGCAGCTAAGCTAGGGATGTTCAGAAGGACTGAAATCGGTATTTGGATATGAAAGGAAATTTATCGATTTATAATTTATTATGAGAAAAAAGTTTTAATGAAATACCTTGAGTTCAATTAATTGAAATGTATGTGTTTTTAAATTTTATATAAACAAATTATGTATATAAGTTTTTAAATTTCATACAAACAAATTATGTAGGTATATAAAAAAACATAATTTGTAAAACTGCCCTAAGCTTACGAATTATTTAAATAAATTAAGAAAGTAAATAGGTATAGTTGTCGCCAAATATCTTGAGCCATTTCGCCGCGAAGGGAGTGATTTGCACGCATACCAACGAAGCAAAAAGATACAAAATTGCGCTCTGCGCACTCGGCAGTCTGGTTCAAGATATTTGGCAAAAACTATACATATTATGAATATCATAGGATAGTTGAGATTTGATACGAAAATCCAACTTTTCTTATCTATAAGAGTTTGTGTAGTTATTGAAACAAATAATTTATTTACTCTTAGAATATATTTTTTCATTGGGCCACAAAGTTAACTTCGAAAAAAAAAATATTAATATATAGAATTACTTTAACATATCAATTCTTTGTTTTTAAAATAATGAATATTCCTTGTAACAATATTACATTTACATTACCTTAATTAAGCATAAATGCTTGTGCTATAAGTAAACGAAATCAGTCGTGGCAGGATTCGAACTCACGACCACTGAATTATTAATCCAGTGCGCTAACCGCTCATCCACCACCCATATAATGAGGATTATGCTTTTCTTAAGAATTCAATTTTACTAGTCCCGACAGCGTATTTACGTTTCCGTGTTGATTAGGAGGCAAGTACTGCCTCGAATTAGGCAATGGTTTGTAGCAATAATGCACTTAAAAACTCGTGATGAATTCGAGGCACGTGTCCTCCAGTCGCCTGTATTTATATTTATCATCTTGATGAGCTTCTTCAAAAACATTAAAATAAGCTGCAAGCGTGTCATAACCGCCATAAATAAATAAACAAATTATATTTGCGCAAAAAACACACGAATAATAATTAAAATAATCTGAAATACAGTTAAATAAATATAATTCAAAAAACTTATAACTAATGTTTTAATCCTAAAAAAAACATTAGAAATACATAGTATTAGACTTACTAAATATTATTTAAAAAAAAAACAAACAAACTTACGTTGTACATTGTTGCAAATAATGTTTAAATAGTAGAAAAAGAAAAAAGTATGTTCCTAGCAGTGATATGTTATGGAAAGATATGCAACGCCATACAAATTATTCGCAAAAAGTGTCGCGCACAATGTCTCACACTTGTTTAAAACAGTCACATTTTGTCCTTGTCTAATGTATACCTTCCTGCGCTCTTTCTTCTTCTAACACGGTACCTGATAACAGTTACAATAGTTTACTCTTTCCACCCTTTTTGTTTGCATACGTTCGCTAATGTTCGTTAGGACACATGTTTTGATTAGGACTCATGTTTTAGTGTGCAGATTTTTGAATTCCATTGCATATCTTTCCATAACATATCACTGGTTCCTAGGAGTCTTCTTAGTATTATACCTCCATGTGACAGTGACAGACGAAATGCGAGCGAAATGAAATAGCGCGCGAACTTCATGGCTATATTATATTATATGTGGAGGACACGTGCCTCGAATTCAACACGAGTTTTTAAGTGAATTAGCGCTACAAACCAGTGCCTAATTCGAGGCAGTACTTGCCTCCTAATCAATACGGAAACGTAAATACGCGTCCTGACTGTATACCGTCGGTTCCGATATTTTGTGCAAGATATGAGTTAGGCAATTTCTTACAATTAACGGGTATTTTCAATTCTGCGAAGCAATAAGTGAGCGAAAAGTATTACTTGAGTGAAATTGTCTCATGCTGGTAAATGAACTCGGGATGCCGGCAAAGAAATTGAATGATTTACCAATGTGCCACAATAAGTTCCTGTACAACTTTTTTTTTGAGGAAGATATTAATGAAATATCGATAATCTACATGATACCACTGATACCACTGCTATAATATTGATAACTTCTGTTGTCTATGCCTGTTCCGTTTCTTTGCATTTTACAATGTGTCAAATTGGATAAACGTCATCTTACATCATTTAAACGTCATTCACTTTTGATTTTGATTCCCGCGTGAGAAGTATCGAGTTGGTTTGCCGTTGAATTTTATATTTTCGTTCTCTTTACGAAAAACATGACCTTCATCACCTCTGTATTCAGTATATTCTCATAAATTTGTTCTATTGAATGTTTTTTTGACGGTATTTAGTGATAATAGTGTCTTATTTGTTTAACCTTATTGGATTCGGATAAAAAACAATTACAAGGTAAACTTAATTAGAATTTAATTGCATTGTGCATTTTGTGATTGAATAAATACTGGTTTCATAATTTAATTCAAATTTATTCATATTTTGATTAAGTATTATTGCAAATAAATGATATATTTCTATTTCTTCATCTTCAAAGTTTATCTATTTATACCTATATGTATACCGTAATTATAAATAATTTGAAAGTACACATTTTTCCACGGTGACCATGATTTTTCTTAATACGAAAAAATCCTTGGTTTGATTTATAATATCTCCGCACTCTCTTTGGTGTAATTAAGTTTGGTTGCATTTGTTTGTAGGAGTAAAATAAAAATGTTGGTAAAAATATATAAGAAAAACTATTATCTATCTGAAAAAACCGACCGCCGTGGTAAGATGGTAAGCCATTCGGTTTCTGTGCGAGCATCCTGGGTTCGATTCCCAGCAGAGGAGGAATTTATTTAAATTTATTTCTCATGCAAATATTTCTTCTCTGGGCTGGAAACACTGGTTAGTTAGAAGAAATTGCCATATGGCAATAAACTCGCTACTTGCGCAGGGTGAAAGGAAGTATTCAGTATTATTATTATTAAAAAAAAATCAAGTACTTGCATGTTTTATGCACATTCATTACTCACAGTAGTTATTATGAAATGTAGAAAATATTATATTAATTATGGTGCACCATTATTAGAATACATGATGTTTTTTACCATACATAGATCAGGGGGGCAAGTCCGGTTCAATCGGCGAAATCAAAACCGTTGTGATTACACATATCATGGAAATAATTATTATATGAAGTTCTACAATATCTTTAGATGTCATAGAACTCCATACGATAATTATATCCATGATATGGGTAATCACTGGGGTTTTGATTTCGCTGGTCGAACCAGACTTGCCCCCCAGGTCCAATGACATTACAAACTTAAAAAAATAATGAATTACCAAATCAAATTTTGACCTCTGCGCCATCACTAGTTCACGAAGTGACTTACCAAAAATAACAATGAGCGTGTGAAACTTGAGTAGTTGATTCATTACATTCTGTCTTTCAAATAAAAAATATTGAACTGTGCTAAACAGAAAAAAATTGAGCAAAAATAAATATTTTACTTAGGTTTTAGGTATTTAGCATACTTTTTTGAGCTATGCTTTTTATAATAACAAGTAAAAAGTCATAGAAAGTACATTAATCAATAGATGAAATTTTATTCACTTAATAATTATATCTGTACAACATGATTATACACTTCATAATATTAATTATCTCACAATAATAATAATTTTATTAATAACTGTCCTTGATTATAAAACATTTTGTCCTTGATTATAAACATTATAAAACATTTGGTGTATTACCCATACAAAAAATAATAAGAATTACAATATTCAAATAGAAAAAAATACAGACAGAAAAAATGTTAGGTAATTTGATTGTGTGCAAATTATTAACTAAAATTGTATTTTTTGTCAATGTACTGATTTGTCAAAGTACTCTTTTATTTATTGAATCAAACATGGCTTTTTTTTCATCATGTGTTTATACTGTTACAAATTGTCACCAAACCAATGTTTAATGCATAGAAATTTTCACAGTGCATTCCTGAAGAGTTAAATGAATAGTCTCACAAGGCCATAAATCTTTTTACTGTAAATTTTAGCGATACAAATTGAATAGAAGTTTATCTGTATTAGCTAATTAATTGATTGTTTGTGCCATTCCGTTATTATCTAGTTACAACATTGAATGTCTGTCTTTGTTATCTTTAATTTTCCACTAGCTCGTTTGTGTATATACAATGTGAGGTCCAAAGTAAACATATTGTAGTAACAAGCAGTTAAAATTAAATTTTATTACTAGCTTGACTATCTCTACATTTTAAATCCAATGCAATCATATTATCATATAGGTACCTACATATGTTTCTATTCTTGATCTGTTTTGAATTATCCAACTATTGATTTCATCAAGAGAACTTTGTTATCTTAACATATCGACAAAGTTTCAAGCCAGGGTACGCGATATTTGTATGGACGATCTACATTTTGACGGCTTTTCCAACTTTGAAGTCAAAAAACATCAACTTAGAGGCTTTGCAGCATATATTATGTTCTATATACGGATTTACTCAGAATTCAGAGTAGAACATTTCGTGTGTCTTGTGTGTCTGTCCCCCCCTTATAACTTTTGATCCGCTCAATTTACAGAGCCCAATATATAGACAATTATAGGTCTACAAAACTTTAATACTCAGAATTTAGTTTTTTTGTTTCAGTCAGGGGTTATCAACTTTTGAATTTTTACTTTATTTTTTAGATGGGTCGATGGCAGAGCGGTTAGCGCATTGGGTTAGTAATCCAGTAGTCGCGAGTTCGAATCCTGCCTCGACCGATTTCGTTCACCTTTAGCACATGCATTTATGCTTATTTTAGAGAATGTAGGAAGATGTATATGTACTTGTTTAACAAGGACATATTCATTTTTATTAAAAAAATATATATATATCTCAGAAACCATAAAAGCTAGAATGCTGAAAATTGGTATAAATATAGAAAAATATAAAATCACAAATTCATTTTTTCAAAAAAATTCCAGAGTTTCTCTAACATTTTTTATTAAGAAAAATATTTTTTTATGATAAATTTATGTGTTTAACTGCCTATATTTCCAAAGTTTTTAAAAATATCGAAATATGCCGAAACATCCCAACTAGATAATTTAATTTTCTATAAAAAATATCAACATTGTAGTAGTAGGTATATCTAAAATTTTTTAACAATTTTTATAAAAATTGAATTTAGTGACGACATCGCTTCATACAATTTGCATGGCAATGGCCTATACCAGGGATGGCGAACCTTTTTGGGTCCGCGTGCCAAAATTCCCAAAGATTTGTTCTCAATTTTCTGGCGTTCCCGTGCAGTAGAAAAAATTCAAAATTGAAGAGATAAAAAATAAATTACATTTTCGATCGACGAACTCATCTTCGCTGATAGTGACACCTGTGACGGCGATATACGACGAACATAACCTCAAATGAAAACAAACGTCAAAGGCAGTGTTGCCAGCATAAAAATTGTTTGATTTTGACACTACAAAATAATATTGTAAGACTGTCGTTCATCTTGTGAAATATTTGATTATTAATAAAACTAAATAAATTAATATTGTACGGATAATCAAATCAGAATTTAAATTTGGTAAACATACAAATTAAAACAAAATTTGAACTTGAAAATCGTTTGCGTGCCATCCAAATACTCAAACGTGCCGCTTCGGACATGCGTGCCCTAGGTTCGCCGTCCCTGGCCTATACACAATATGTAAGAAGACTTAATAGTTTGATACTTAATCTCTAAACATAGATAAATACCATCATGCTCTTTTCATGTTCCGGGTAGGAAAAAAGGACTGACCTTCATACTGTCCTTTCTTGACATACATACCTACATGTGTTGTATAGAAAACTAAATATCTTAAAATATTCAATAATTTGGATTTATGGGTTTATACTTTGGTACTTATTCTTCAACTATACATACTGTCGCTATTGACAGTTGGATCTCATGTGCTCCATGCAACTAGTATATATAAGTAATTGTTTTGAATTTATTTGAAAACTTTTAAGAGAAAAAAATATCATAAATGTTGAAAATAATAACATTAATTACCTATTTAATTAAATATGATATTTTTTTTCAACCATGAATGAGTTAATTGATACAGTTTTAAATAACTTATCATGGTTTAACCTTTATGATAGTGAGTTTTGGTATGATGTACATACCTGTATGGAGTGAGTTATTTTAAATACAAGAATTTTAAATAAAAAGTATTACGTTTGACGACTCCTAACACAATAATCGGGTAAAAAAAAAATTAATTACTACTTACAATTTTTCAAAGTTTATATTGAAAAATCGTATGATTATTTCAGGTGTCTTCAACTATTGGTTGCGGTGTCAAAAATATTCGTTTTCAATTAAAAAAATCTTCATTTCTCTAGCCGTACAGGTACGGCCATTAGGGTGGGTCGAAAAAAAGTTTTTTTTGAATTTCGAAACGCTTTAGTGCGGAAAAGTTGCCTATTGTAATGTGAAGAAAAACGCCATAAAAATTTTTAAAATCGGTTAACATCTTCCGTTCGCGCATCGTACCTAAAGTTTTGAAAAATTTCAAAAATCGCGCCTTTTTTGTAATTTTTTTAAACAAGTTAAAACTTTCAAAATAAACAGCATTTATATTTTTATGCTTGTTTAATGATTCAAATAATCTGAATAAATTTAATGCTTGTCGATAATTTATTTTTTCGGTTCGCAAAACGTTTTTGAAAAAACATAAATTTATCATCTTTTTACGATTTTTACTTGTTCATTATGGAATTCTTGGCTCGCGTTGCTGGAATAAAATAAGGCAGAACTTGCTTGAAATGGATTCACCATGTGTAATGTTTTTTTTATTTACGCAGTTTTGAAGAAAGATACAATTTGTCAAATAATAAAAATGTGTTTCTCTATTGTAGCCTCTATGGTAGCGAAAAATATCAAATGTTTGTATAATAAATCCTTCGTAGTCTGTCTGCCGAATTGTAAAGCTTATTAAGGTGTATTACGATTCCTATACTGAGATAAAGAAGTAATTTAAATTTGATAATGATAAGCCTTCATTTAACAAGATTGGAAGACTAAATTTAAAGCTACATCACTTTTTGACGTCGCTGCTTGTAAATGTACGATAACGGTGAACTGTTCATGCAACACCAAATGCATGTAAATGTGCAATTTTTATCAAATGTTTATCAAATGTGATAAAACTAAAAAAATCCTGTCCCTGACTGATTCATGTTTCTTCAAAGGAAGTACAATTTAGGTAAAATCGGATCTATTTGATAGACAGTTACAAAATAAATAAATAAGAAGGCCGAACGGAAAGTTCTCAATCTCCAACGAACACTGAATGGTTAAAAGGTTCTTAAAAAAAGGTGAGTGCTCGGAAATTGATGCAAATAAACATTGAAAACTCAGAGTATGATGAAGATGAAGATGAATACAAATCAAGTACCCTCGAAGGCAGATGAGGATACAACTTGCATAGCATCAAGTGTTCTTAGAGATGTTGGAATAATAACTGAGAGAGATTATTCCAATGTTATTGATAAGTGTACGATGAGAAGAAGACGTATAGATAGATAGAAAATTAGTATAGATTTCAAAATTCATTTCACACAACCTGAGGAAAGTTGGGGTCTTTTCTTTGACGGTCGAAAAGACGACACTTTGTTTGTCGAAAACTTTGTTTTCCAAGCAATTTCGTAGGGATAAGAAAGAAGAACATTATTCTCTTATCCAGGAACCTGGATCAACATATATTGGACATGTATCTCCGTCCTCGAGTTCATCAAATGATAAAACTCGAAGTATTATTTGTCGTTTGTCCGATCTATCAATGTCATTAGAAAAACTGTAGTAGGGTGTGATGGTACTGAAATCAGCACTGGTAAGAAGAACGGTGTCATCCACCAACGAGAAAATTATTTAGGACGCTCGTTATAGTGGAACATATGACTGCTGCATTTAAATGAACTTCCATTTCTGTTTATTACCTGATATAGACGGGAATGTATTGAGCAAAGACCAACAATATTTATTGGATATTTCAAATGTTATCATTGTCCAAAAGACTTGGACAATGTCCTTTATCCCTTTTCAGATGGCTAACTGCGGCCAACCGAGTCCTAAGATTGCACATAATTATAACAGATCCATCTGAAAAGAAATAGTTGGCATCATATTGAAGACATATATGCCTGTATGGTTTGCCATAAAAAGCAAATATTTTACTGGTGGGCCAAAACATGTCTTCCAAGCAATACAAATATTACGGTATTTTTTAACAGATTTTTTAATTATCTCAATAGAGACGAAGTTGGAATATTTATTGTAGGAGAACCGGGAAATCAAGGCACCTACAGGGCTTACGACCTGTCATCGGCTGGTTTACGTGATCACTTTATGCGCTTGCGCAACGTTCACCAATTATGCCTTTTAATGAGATCCCTATCAATTCAATTTTGAAAGTTCTATATATTGTAATACTGAAATTCTCTTCGCTTGAAAATAAGGAATTTTTACTACAGCCATCTATGGGTGAAATTATGAACAACAATCTTATTATTTTTATTTATTTTGTTGGAACGCCATCTATTGAGAGAATTGGTTTTTTGTAAATAATGAAAGCTACAATTCTTATATCTGAGGTGACAATGCATTTTTCGCATAGAAGTCACCCCTGAATTGCGCCAGACTTATAAGGTCATTTTTGTCTTATTTACCTACTTGTACCAATGTGTAAGTAATCGAATATTTTTATTATTGCATATGCGCAAACATTGGATTTTTTTCCCTGTCGGGAGTCAAAGATATTTTTTAACAGATTTTTTAATTATCTCAATAGAGACGAAGTTGGAATATTTATTGTAGGAGAACTGGGAAATCAAGGCACCTACAGGGCTTACGACCTGTCATCGGCTGGTTTACGTGATCACTTTATGCGCTTGCGCAACGTTCACCAATTATGCCTTTTAATGAGATCCCTATCAATTCAATTTTGAAAGTTCTATATATTGTAATACTGAAATTCTCTTCGCTTGAAAATAAGGAATTTTTACTACAGCCATCTATGGGTGAAATTATGAACAACAATCTTATTATTTTTATTTATTTTGTTGGAACGCCATCTATTGAGAGAATTGGTTTTTTGTAAATAATGAAAGCTACAATTCTTATATCTGAGGTGACAATGCATTTTTCGCATAGAAGTCACCCCTGAATTGCGCCAGACTTATAAGGTCATTTTTGTCTTATTTACCTACTTGTACCAATGTGTAAGTAATCGAATATTTTTATTATTGCATATGCGCAAACATTGGATTTTTTTCCCTGTCGGGAGTCAAAGATATTTTTTAACAGATTTTTTAATTATCTCAATAGAGACGAAGTTGGAATATTTATTGTAGGAGAACCGGGAAATCTCTATTGAGATAATTAAAAAATCTGTTAAAAAATATCTTTGACTCCCGACAGGGAAAAAAATCCAATGTTTGCGCATATGCAATAATAAAAATATTCGATTACGGTATTTGTCCGAAGAATTACTGCAAGTTGTCGATCGAGTTATACAACGGAATGCGTACTTCCAGATGCGAAATCCAGAAAACGTTTTGTTGACAATGCTTGTTGATAAAAGAAAACACATTCGGGAGCTCGGTTATAGAAGGATTTTAAAAGCAAGACAAACCATCCGATAAAAAAGAAATTTCATACCACCGAAAATAAACTTTCAAGCTTTCGGTTATATTGAATGGTTGATTGGAATCTTGTATGATGTATCCTCACCCAATTCTGTGAGACTTAAGTGAAGATGATATAAATTCAGTCAACAATATATCCATCATGACAGTATATCCATCAGGGAAATACAAAAATTTCCCTGTCACACCCAGGTTATGGATAGGTGCATCAAAATTGTGACAGAGGCTTCGAATAAGGTTTACCTATGGGCATGAATCTAGAGATGACTTCATTCGAGTAACACTGAAGTCCGAGATCAGTGATGTCTCTTTTCTCAAAAAAATCATATTTTAAATGTGTAGTAGATAATATACATAAAAAATAATAAATAAATTTGGAATGGTAAAATAAAACCAAAGTTTTCAGTTCTAGGTACTAATTTAATGACACTGACTAGTTTCGGTCATCCAGTGACCATTTTCAAAGTGTGAAAAAACAAGAGGTGGTTGGTGTTTATATAATATCTGGTTAAGGGGTTTGCAACATTTTTTTTTTTTTTGGTTATTTATTTATTTATTTTTTTTTATTTATATTTTTTTCTCTTTTTCCGTCAGTTCAATTAGTGTTGCTAGAAAGAACTGACAAAGAAAACTAGCAAACAAAGCGGAGCGTACAAATACTAAAAGAAATTAAATAATTCATATTGCAAAATTATTGAATGCTGCTGGAACATGGCATGATGGTGTCTGTATCTATTATTGAAGTTCTGTGACCAATGGTTGAGAACAGCAATGTAAGGATTAACTGTATACCTGTAACAAAATATATTGGGGCAGTAAAATTCAAAAGCATTGAGTTGTTTGTTTACATAATATATAATGATAAATGGTTGGAAATACCATTCCTTATTATTGATTACTTGGTATATGAATAATATATTTATAGATTAACTATGTACCTGTAACAAAATATATTGGGGCAGTAAAATTCAAAAGCATTGAGTTGTTTGTTTACATAATATATAATGATAAATGGTTGGAAATACCATTCCTTTTGGTTTTATTTTACCATTCCAAATTTATTTATTATTTGAAATGGAGTTCTACCAAGAATTGTCCGTAGAAAAGTTAAAAAAATACATAAAAAAGTTTAAAATACAGATAGCCAAAGAGCCAAAAGCCAAAGAATCCTATTCTATATATATATTTTTTAAAAATGTATACATAGGTAATGTAAATATGTACCACACACAACAATCAGATGGTTGGTTGGGATAGGGTGTGGGTAGAACTCGACATTCTGGGTCATTTTGTTCGTAAAACGAGCAAAGAGCTGCACAGTGAAAAGTGAAAATTGAATAAAAATAGGTAAATTTCTGTATTTTCAAAGACGTTTTGCGAACGGAAAAAAATAAACTATCGATAAGAATTAAATTTATTCAGATTATTTGAATCATTAAACAAGCATAAAAATATAAATGATGTTTATTTTGAAAGTTTTAACTTGCTTAAAAAAATTACAAAAAAGGCGCGATTTTTGAAATTTTTTAAAACTTTAGGTACAATGCGCGAACGGAAGATGTTAACCGATTTAAAAAAAATTTATGGCGTTTTTCTTCACATAACAATAGGCAACTTTTCCGCACTAAAGCGTTTCGAAATTCAAAAAAAACTTTTTTTCGACCCACCCTAACGGCCATACTTCAATTTGCAATGACATTTCCTGCCGTACGGGTACGGCCATACTCACTTAGAGGTTAAATATGTAAAGTGATTTGTAGTAGGTAAAAAAATCATATGCCACAAACTTCCAAAAACATTTTTTTATTCAAATAAATATGTCCTTGTTAAACAAGTACATATAAATCTTTCTACATTCCCTAAATTAAGCATAAATGCTTGTGCTATAGGTGAACGAAATCGATTGAGGCAGGATTCGAACTTGCAACCACTGGATTACAAGCCCAGCGCGCTAACCAATCTGCCATCGGCCCATCTGCTTATATACATTTACTTATATTTAGTTTTATTAAGTTTGTCGATGGACAATAATATTCTTAGTAAAACTCCATTATTTATTATCATTTTTTTAACAATATAATAAATAAGAATAACATAAGTAATTGTAACTTAATCAGTCCACCTTTGATTTCATGTTACATGTACTTACTTACTACTGGTCACAAAACAATGAATTATTCCTGTCTAATGTGGCTCCTAAAAAGGGTCCTATACATACAGAATAATATATTCACGGACCTGATCCTTTTTAAATTATTAACATCATCGACAAACGATTGTTTTTTACTTTGTGGTATCATTTTGAAATAATTAAATGAAATAAAACACAACTTTGTGTACACCACTACAATTTTAATTTTTAATTTTTATTCAAATGAATAAAAATTCCTCTACATGTTACGAGAACAAAGTTCCCTTCCTCAGGAGGATACAAAGTATACTAAAATAAAATACAATATACAAACTTAAGGTAAATATAATGGGTGGAGTGTGGCTTGGGTTAAACTATTTTTAGAGGGGGGGGGGTGCAATGAAGTTATTGGTTAATTAATTTTTGTATTGGGAAAATATTTAATATAGGGTTATTAGGGAATTGTGTTTGATTATTAATTATATTATTTCTCATGTTTACGTTTTTTCTGATTTCCAAGATTTCCAGGCTATCTAATTGTCTATCACTTAAATTACTATGTAATATTTTTACGCCTATATTATTAATAAAACTATGGTTATTTTCGATCAAATGGTTTGCAAATTATTAAGTTCGTCTGTTTGGTATGTTGAAGTTAATAATTTTCAGAAGGTCTTTACGTGTCTGTCATAAAAGTACATTAAGTGCTTCATATTGTCTGATTTCAATTTTTTTAGTAAAAGTGTTTTTGTTTATATTTTTTATTTATATTTACAATTAACTATGGGTTTATCCCCGACCAACCCTTTCTTGACTTGATATTTCGTGCCAAAAATTTAGCCCTTCAGGCCAACTATCTACTGCTTTTTTATATATTTATTTTATAGAATAAAACAGCCAAACTTTACATCTTCTTGCTTGTATGAAGTTTATTTGAAAAGAAAAATATTCAGAGAATTTTAGAAGCATTGTTCTAACCTAATCTCATTGTAATAACACCCATTGATTATTTTTGCAATAGTTATACTCTGTAGAGTCTTCCCTACACGATTATGAATTGACGTGTGTGTTATTTTCATTGGCCAGTCCTCATTATGATCCTAGGATCAGTTTAGTTTAGTGGGTCCTCCTCCTCTCCGCTTTGTTTCAATTGACTGCAATTTGTGTGTAGGCACTTTATGTGAGGATACATGTACCTACTCACATTGCATGACATGTCTTATTAATATTATAATATGTACGTGTTACTACGCTATCTATCACCTTCACAACCGTCATATCTTAACCATCTATTCATGGTCATTGTGAAATCTTATTAATATATATACTTAAATCTTATAATATATTATTTTAACATTGAAAAGGGAAATACATTTTTAATATATTTATTTATCACAGAACAATTAGACAAGAAAAAACAATACAATCACAATAAACAGTGGCTCTTTTATATATTTTTTTGATTCATTGAACATAATATATTATAAAATAGAGAAATAAAGTAAGATGTTCTAAAAAATAAAATGATACCTTTACAAGAAATAATGTGTGTGTAAAAATGGAGTATATCAGTACACAAAAAACAAGAGTATACATTAAAAAATTAAGCAAAAAGTATTAATCACAAGTTAATCCATTATTTTACATTTCAGTATATAAGTAAATTTGTACATAATAAAAAATAGAAAATTTTCAATAATAATAGAAATATATATAAATATCTGATACATTGATTAAGTAACTATATTTATTTAGAAATATAAAATGTAAATGAATTTGAGCTGAGACAGTGTAGATTTATCTTCTTCTTCTTCTTCAATGGCACTACAGCCCAATTCGGGCTTTGGTCTCCTCCAACTTTCGCCTCCAACCATTCCTGTCCTCAGCCATTGTTCTCCATCCGGTCACTTTGGAGAAGCTGGTTCGCATCTTTGGTGACTTCGTCTCCCATCTTAGTCTTGGTCTTCCTATCCTCCTCTTTCCCCATGGATGCCCCATCATCACTCTCTTGGGTACCCGTGAGTTTGGCATTCTATGCACGTGTCCAGCCCATCTCAATCCCGAGATCCTCATATGGGTTGAGATACTAGGGGCCTGGTAAATGCTGTACAATTCATCATTGCGCCGGATGCGCCATTCATTGCCGTCCCTTACGGGCCCACAGATTCGACGAAGCACCTTCCGCTCGAATGTATCCAGGGACTCAGCTGCTTTTACTGACAGTGTCATTGCCTCGCATCCATACGCCAGTACCGTTCTGGCAAATGTTTTGTACAGCGTCAATTTTGTTTTCCTATTGACGTCTCGGGATTTAAACACTGGCTGCAGGGAGAAATATGTCTTATTTGCAGCTGAGATTCTCTTTCTGATTTCCACTGGTTCTTCATTACATTCTGTTGTATGTAATGAAGATTATATAGATTTATCAAATGTACAATTTTGTTTTCCTATTGACGTCTCGGGATTTAAACACTGGCAGCAGGGAGAAATATGTCTTATTTGCAGCTGAGATTCTCTTTCTGATTTCCACTGGTTCTTCATTACATTCTGTTGTATGTAATGAAGATTATATAGATTTATCATATGTACAATTTTGTTACAGAAAAAATGGAGTTCATTGCGCAATCACTGCAAGAGTATAAGGAATTGGTCGGTACTTTGGCTGTTGTATTTACTATTCTTCAATTCTTCTCACCGGCGTTCATTTGCAATGACATTAGGAAACAAGGAAACACAAGAAATGTACCAATGATGCCTTTCATAGGAGGTGTTGTCATGTAAGTTATTAACAAATTTATTTATATATTTCAACGACAAATTTAAAACTATGAATGTTTATTTTTTTAACTAATCTTATGTTTGAAGCACCTTAGTTTCTATATACAAAATAAAAATGATAGAAAATAATTTTTTTGCACCAAAAAATTAGTTTAAATCAATGTCAGATATCATAAAAAATATGGAATATTTACACAGAATAGAGAATCTAGTCTCAAATTGACTCGCTGCCAGAAAGAGATGGATTTAATATGTGCAAAAAGAATAGAATCTGTTCGGGTCAGTTGCGAGAACGAAATTTTGGCTCGGCATGTTAAAAATATTAATTCAATTCATCCAAATTTCTTCCGTCAGAAAGAGATGTACTTATATACCGAAGTACACACAATTAGATATAAACGGACAACATCACGTCGTCAGAAAGAAATGCACTTAAATTTACTTCTGTTTTATTTGTGCATGTGACAAGGATAGATTTGGGTCTAATCAACGTGTATCTCTCGGTTTTGCAATTTATATCATTAAGAATAAAGTAAAAATGTGTAGTTATTTAATGCACATTACTTATATATGTACTTAATTAATTTCAAATCATAATTCAATCAATATCCCGATAACAAATATCTTCAATTATATTTTAAAACATTGACCTGTCTCTTTACACTAGACACCACGAAGTACAAAAGGTCCAGATTGTCCGTAAAAAACAGCATCAAAATTTGATCATTCACTTTAGGGACATTGTCTGAATGTACTTTAATAAATCCCGTGTTGCTTTTATTGATAGTTGAAATGGAAATTATTATAATATGTGAAAACACTCGGTAAAACGCTTCACGCTATAGACAATACGTCAAAATCAACTATCTATTGTGATGTGTGACGTCATAAAGTGATCAAACAATGACAGACCATTTATAATTTTGATGAAAAACAAAATATTTATAGTTAAATTCTTAATTAAACTAATATTTCAAAGCTTTCATTAGTATTTTCGTGATCGCCAATCTTTTTTACCTATAAATTGTTCTTTTTTATTCATATCCCTCACACATACATGTTTGAAAACTTTATTTGAAGAGTCGGCTCCTGACAGATATTAATGAACTATTTGACTTTATTTACCTAATACTTTCTTCATTTTTTTCCAGGGGTGCCTTGAATCTTCAATTTGCATTGTTATTACAAGACAACACAATGTTGTGTGCCAGTTTCGTCGGTGTATTCCTCAATGTTATATACCTGTGTTGTTACTACATATATAGTGAAGAGAAGGGCAGTGTCTGGTTCAGAACAGCAATTGCAGGAACATTCTCTACGGCAGTCATTGGTTATACAATGGTAGAGGAACCAGCTGTAGCTGAATATAGACTGGGAATGTTGGTCACTGCTTTGATGATGGTTCTCATTGCGTCACCATTGTTTGACCTTGTAAGTCATTTTATTTTAATAACATGTTTTTTTTTTAAATGAATGAATATGTCCTTGTAACAAGAACATATACATCCTCATATATTCCCTAAATTAAGCATAATATGCTTGTGCTATAAGTGAATGAAATCAGTCATGGCAGAATTTGAACTTGTGACCACTGGATAGTTCCCAGTGTGCTAAACGCTCTGAAACACCCATCTAATTATTATGTATGGAACTATTCAAAGAAAGAAAAATACCGCATGCTTTGACCCACATGAAAGCATCTCCCTGTGTGTCGACGGATATTTGTTATCCAGTCCGCATCCAGGAAAAAAATGGCAATATGACTCAAATGGTTTGTTAATACCCTGTTATGTATTGAATTACTGAGTAACCCTTAGTGTTGAGTATTGTTACATGTGTCAGTCAGTCTGTCATGGCTGTCAAAAGGTTCACACTTAAAACTTGAGATCATTCATAAAATCAATAAACATAATAGTGGCGACGAGAAAATATGGAAAAAGTGTTTGAAAAGTTTAATGTTGTGGAAGGAAGTTGGGAGACATACATTGAAAGATTTTCTTATTACTTAATAGCCCATAATATAAGTGATGAAAATGTTCAAAAAGCCCTATTTTTGACATATTGTGGAAGTGAATTATATGAATTGGTGAGGAATTTAGCATCTCCAAGGTTGACATCAGAATTAAGATTGGTAGAAATAAAAAACTTGTTAGATGTACATTTTAATCCAAGACCCAATGAGATTGTAGAAACATTCAAATTTCTTAAGAGAAACCAACAAAAAGATGAATCTATTGCAGATTATATTGCAATATTAAGAAGGATGAGCACACACTGTAACTTTAAAGAATTAGAAAGAATGTTAAGAGACAGACTGGTTGGAGGAATAAGGTGTACCAAAACCCAAGAAATTTTATTAAGAAAATCTAACCTAGACTACACATCGGCAGTAGAAATAGCTCTATCTTGTGAGAAAACAGATAAAGATATTGTGTTAATAAATAAAAGTAATGATGTGACAAATGAAATAGATCTATCAGATCAATGTGATGAACCAATGTTAGTCAATAAAGTGACCGTTAAAGATTACAAACATTTAAAATGTTATCGGTGTGGCGGCAATCATTTGGCAAATAAGTGTAAATTTAGTGAGGCCCAATGTTATAATTGTAAGAAAGTGGGACATTTAAAAAATATGTGCCGTAGAAAGAAGGGAAAATATGACATAAAGGTTTATGATGATATTAAAATGAATAGTTTGTATTGTATTAGCAAAACATCAATGCAAACATCTCCAATAAAAGTGCCAATTGTGATAGAGAATAAATTAATATGTATGGAGATTGATTCAGGAGCAACCTATACCATCATATCAGAAAAACAAGTAAAGTTAATTTGGCCATATAGGTTACCATATTTGAGAGAAACAAGTATTCAACTACGAACTTGGTCTAATCAACAAGTTTCACTGTTAGGAGAGATAAATGTTGATATAATTTTTAATAAAAAAATGTTTAATTTATCATTGTTAATAGCTACAGGGGAAGGCCCTGGATTATTGGGCAGAAATTGGTTTGAACCCTTAGAAATAAGGATTGAAGGAATTTGTTTATCAGAAAATGTTTATAATATTTCTCAAGAAAGTGTAACAGAGAATTATCAAAGTGTATTTACAGAAGGATTGGGAGAGTACAAAGGCCCAGCTGTCACTATTAAAGTCAATCCAAATAGTAAACCAAGGTTTTTGAGACATAGACAGTTACCTTTTGCGTTGAAAGACCGAGTTTCAAATGAAATAGACAGATTGGTTAGCGTCGGAGTATTAGAGGCCATAACTTATTCAGAGTGGGCAACTCCCATAGTTCCAGTATTCAAATCAAACGGAGGTATAAGATTGTGTGGTGACTACCGCTCAACGGTAAATGCAGTGACAGAAACAGATACTTTTCCCTTACCAACCATCAATGAAGCATTAGCAGCCGTGTCAGGAGGTAAATTATTTACAAAGCTAGATTTAGAACAAGCGTATACACAAGTAACAGTGGATGAAGCAACATCAAAAATTCTTACTTTAAACACACACAAAGGATTGTATAAAGTAAAACGCTTACCCTTTGGAGTGAAGGCGGCCCCAGGAATCTTTCAAAGACTTATGTCAACATTACTTGCTGGAATAGATGGAGTTTCTGTGTTGCTGGATGACATTTTAATAGCAGGAAGTTCAGTAAAGATCCATAACGAAAGATTGGATGAAGTTCTTGAAAGATTGAAGGGTTCGGGTTTGAAGTTGAATAAATCAAAATGTATTTTTGGTTCAACATCAGTGACATTTTTGGGGTTCGTGGTAGATAACAGAGGAGTACATCCAGATGCAGCAAAGGTGGAAGCAATTAAAAATGTTAATGAACCAAAAAGTGTCAAAAAAAATTGAATTACTGAGTACCCCTCAGTGTTGAGTATTGTTACATGTGTCAGTCAGTCTGTCATGGCTGTCAAAAGGTTCACACTTAAAACTTGAGATCATTCATAAAATCAATAAACATAATAACCCCTATGCTCAAACTACTAATACTAGCAGAAAATAATTAATTTTAAAAACCTTAAATTTTATGGCACAATAATACACACATGATCCAATAAACTAGGGTGATAATACATACATTGTATGTCTCGGAGAATAACAATCAGTTAGTCTTGATTTTTTATTGTGTATGTACAAGGTCTAGTACATTATTACTGATAATATTTTCATGTTCTTTTCTAAATACAACTTGATATATGAAACTACATTAAACCCAATGTGCATAATGTGATCACGTAAACCAGCTAATGACAGGTCGTAAGCTCTGTGTAGGTGCCTTGAGTTCTTGGTTCTCCTATAATATTAAAATTTCGTCTCTATTGAAATTTTAAAAATTTGACATAAAATATCATTGACTCTAGACAGAAAAAAATACAATGTTTGTGTATAGCATTGTTTGAAATATGTATGCTTGATAAAAATTCGAAAAAGTGGTTTTGATGAAATAAATTATTTTTTTTACATCTAAATAAAATATATACAATACAATACATGTTTGTATTTGAACAACAAGCCGACTGCCGTAGCACAGTTGGTGAGCTGTTCGGTTTCTGTGCGGGTGTCCTGGGTTCGATTCCCAGCAGAGGAGAAATTTGTTTAAATTTATTTCTCATGCAAATATTGCTTCTCTGGGCTGGAAACACTGATTAGTTGTAAGAAATTGCCATACGGCAATAAACTCGCCACTTGCGCAGGGTGCAAGGAAGTGTTCATTATTATTATTATTATTAACAAGCAACTAAGAACTAATTTTAATTTTTAGCCTAAAATAATAAAAACTAAGAGTTCAGCTGGAATGCCATTCCCGATCATAATTTCTGGTGCAGTCGTCACATTCCTTTGGCTTCTCTATGGAATTATACTCAGGAATGAATTTATTGTGGTAAGTGAATCCTAGTTATGATTTGTATTTGACATACTCCCCTCTTCGATTTTGATCAATCATCTAAAATCAAAAGAGAAAGTCATTAAATTAATTTGGTATTTTTTTATAAATATATTGTAATATGTACATTACATATAACAAAATATTAGGTAGAAATTCTAACATATGATTTGTATGAACAGCTGTGTATATGTATACAGCAAGTACTGTCAATTGTCCAAATAAATATGACTTGAATAGTATCCTCGTATATTGGATATAATTGCATAGTAAAACATACAAGAATTTTAAGAATTTCTTACCGTCGTTTAAAGAAATATATTTAATGTTGAATTCATCAGTTTTGCACGTTTATCGAAAGTTTTATTTGACTATTTAGTATGGTTTAGTCCTTTTTTATCTTCTTATTATTATATCATGAATTGGCTTTTAAAAAATACAATCATAATTGGTATTTAATTTTTTTTTCAGATCCAAAATGTGGTCGGTTTTGGATTGAGTGCTATTCAATTGGCACTGATGGCGATATATCCAGCCACACCGCCTAAAACAGACTCTAAAAAGAACAAAGCCAAAAAAACAAACTAATTAAAATAGATCATTGTTTATAATGTTGAATTTGATTCGACTAACATGCGCAATAAGAGATTAGGTTCATTTTCTAAACGAGAATGGATTTATATTCAAATTATGATAGATAAAATTTATATTTTCATATTATAGAGTAATAAATATAGCTATTAACTAAAGGTAATGTTTTGTGAATAAGTAACATTGTATGCTACTTATTCACAATGTACAGTATACTTTCATTTATCAAATATTTAGATAAATTATATTACACTTCTTTCTTCGAGACTCCATTAGTCAGGATTTGAGAATATATAGCTGGTCTATGTATATAATGTATACACGAGTACAATAACATTTTTGAAATCCACTTTAATTACACTGTATTAATCTTTACAAATTAATTATTTGTAGTGCGCTTCTTCGGAAGAGTATAATGGACCCAAATCTTAATAGCTGGTGTCCCCTACGTAGCCATGTTGTGTTTATCTTTGCAATTATTATCCGTGTATATTTCTGTTATATTTATTTTCAATATTCCACTGTTCACAATTCAACTCATGCAACACCAAATATTTGAGAGTTTACTGTATTATATTGTCAACATTCCAAATTTGTTACATATATAAAAATTATTTGTTTTTTAAAAAATGTTATAGAGCCCTCTATAATGTTGTATGTATATTTATTATATAACATGCTTAAGTTTGTTTTAAATTACCTTTGTATTCCTCAATGACGTATATTAATATATACCTAGACATTGTAATTTCAAACATTTTTAATTTTTAAGATATGCCAAAATCCTTTGTGTAAAGAGTTATTTTCCGGTAAAGAGTTATAAGTGACAATGACAAGTACATTCATAATTCTGCTAATAAGATGATCAAAAATGTGTTAATGACCGTGACAACGAAGAATTTCATGGCTCTGTAAACTGAGACAGTGGTTTAGAAAAAGTAGTACATCACTGTTTTGGGTCGCCGTGAATAAAGTGAAATAGGCCTGATGGTAACCAACCTACCTAGAGGAGACGGCACATGAAGATGAAGTAGAAAATTATATATGCAAAAGAATATATATTATACGTATGAAAGTCTATAATACTCGATGAACTACTTTTATATGAATAAAAAATATTTTTATTAGGTTCAGAGGAACGTAAAATAAATTATTTTGTGTTTGAATAATACATCTAATTTATTTGGAATAGTATTACGGTACACATTCAATGCATCCGATTTTGGATCGGATGTATTCAGACAACTGTCTTGGACTATCATCTCCATACACTGCCGCCTTTCTTGGACGATGCCGGTCTTGACGATTTGTTTCGCCAAAATAATAATGATTATTTCTAAAAAATTCATTCATACTAAATTTTCATTAGTGCAATAAGTAGTTCGCAATGTCCGGCAAACTGGCAAGGAATCCGAACAACAACAGATATATCGGTACATACTCTCTTTATATACATTTGGTTAGATGGACAAATTTGGCCAATATCATCCGAGCGTACTTCGGCTGATGACTGATTTGGTGTATGCGTTTCTAGGTTGATCAGAGATACCCATTTATTTCCACGTTCACAAATTTATCATTCATTTATCAAACAGTTACTGAATTATCAAATTATTATCTTGTCCCAATCCTATTCTACTTATGTAGTAATAAACAATATTTTTTGTTGTTGTGAGTGAAATTTGAAAATGACAGCAAAATAAAAAAAAACATCAATTGTTCAGTAATTGAATGGCAGCATGAACATCAATTGTTCAGTAATTGAATGGCAGCATAAACATTTTTTGTTTGATTTAGAAAATATATGATAATAATTAATATATATTCAATTAATTATTCTAAGAATATATTCAGAGTAAATGAATTGAAATATTTTTAAATTTATTTGAGAATTTTGAAAACATGTGCTTTTAAGTAGACAATAATTACTTTTAATACTAATGTTTGTATACGAATCATCCATGTTTTAAGATATGTATTTAATAAAGAGAAGATTATTTTTAAGCAGTATAATAAAATTTGATTTAATTATTAATCAGCACAAATTGTTTTTATAAATGAAATAAAGTGGAACATTAAATTTATGATTTCCTTGGAAGCCAAAGAAAAGTTTACTTAAGCAAAAGAGGTTAAGTCATCTCATCATTCTTTATGACTTATGTACATAAAAAAATGAAAACATTATTTATCATTCAACACATTTGTTTTATTTAGTCCTGCAAGGACACTCAACAAGCTATCAACAAAATAAATCCAAGATGTAGAATAACAAACAATTTATTTTGTGAATTTTCAATTCATACCAAATAAATAATTACTCAATTTATAACATTTCAAAGATGCGAAATTTCATACAAATTTATATTAAATGATTTGGGTCTTCAATTATTTGGTATAAAATGGGCAAAGAGTGAATTTAGGAAACATAAATTTGATGATATTTGAATTATAAAACTAGTTATAAACCATTATTTTTATGAGTCACTTTGAGACATGTTTCGAAAGCGCTGTCCTTCCATCGACCGGTGTGTCGAGACTCGCTTCTGAAACATGTTGCGAAGTGACTCACAAAAATAGTGGTTTATAGCTAGTTATATAATTCAAATATGGTTAGTATTAACTACCACCAAATATTTGCCGAATCATTAAATCATATAAATTTGATGTTTTGCTACAGGGTTCGCTGATATATATCACAATATGTATATATATCATTTGATATATATATGCGGATATAAATCAATTGATATTTAAGTTGGGGGATTCACCTTTAATAATTAAAAATGGTAATTCCCTTGTTCTCCTACAGTTAATAATTTTCACTTTCATGTGAATCTCAAAAAATACTCCATTTTGTACTACTTTTTTTATATTATAAATAAACATCAAACAATCACGCTCATATTTTATTATTTTAGCTTACCATTTTGACAGTTAAAACTACGTACAGAATTAAAATCGCTTCTATTTTTTATCGTTGATATATATCCAATATATATCAAATATTGGATGGATATTTATTATAATTATTGTTTTTTTGCAAACCCTGTTTTGCTATATTTTTTACTATTGAATATTAAAAATGTATAATATTTTGAAGTAAGTTGCTATACAGATACATTAGTCGATTAGATCAAATTGCTACTTACTGCTTACTCAGGATGCAAAGTAGTGTTTTATATTTATTGTAGTGCATTTTTTTATATCATATTATCATTCTATACATCGAATCAAAGGTTTTTCCTTGCCATATTTTTGTAAGGTATTTAAATCAATTTAATTTTACACAAGTATTCATACTTTTTAATCCTAGAGCTAGAGCTTTAATATTGAAATATAACAGAATTATTGTTTACATGAATATTATTTTATTATACAACATAACCTGAAAATAAACTGATTTATTATTGTGTGTTCTTGTTTTTTTTTCTGTATAAAAGTCTCTGCAGAAGATTAAGTGGTGGAAAGTTAGTGTAAGAAAAGAGAGGGATTACATTCAATTACTTACTTTGCGGGTATCACTTTGTCCTTCATACATTCAATTGATAATCAAAGAAAGACTTCACTATATTGGTAATTCATTTTGTAATTAGAATCATTTAGCTTTACCATGATTGATTGAAAGAGAGTTGCAAAATTCAACCATAATTCGTTACATTTTTAAGTTTGAAAAGTCATTGGACCAGATCTATGATAAAAAACATCATTTATCAAGGGATACAAAGTACTGTTTATATTATGTATTTTCTTTAACATGTTCTGTATTTGAATTTATCTTTATTTGTTAATTTAAACATTGGTAGTATGAAAGTAAGGCTTGATGTGAAATACATTTTTTATTTAATTTAATGTAGGTACACACATGTATAAAATTTTACCTTTCTACACTCTTCCGTGCACGCAGTTTGCTTACAAGGGGGTCCGAAGTTTTCGCTTCACATATTAATATGTAGATCTTAATAAACAATAAACAAATATGATTTGAAATGTAACAAAATAAATAATATAAAATTACCCTTTGATTTGTTATCTAATTTGGTGGTTCAGCCACAAAAGAATGTAAATGATTTATTGTATAATCGGCTACTTCGCATTTATGTGGTTTGGTACCGGTTGGAATTGTGTCTTTGACATTTCGATCATTCTTTGATGGTCATCATCAGAAACATAATAAACTTACTTTGGGTAGGCAACGCTAAATGCTATCCAAACCTACAACTTAATACTATTCCATACACATCGTACTATGTCAAGGACGATTACTGGCAAATTACACAAGGCTAGGTTTGCACTGGTATAAGATGAATTTTATAATGTACGCTGGACTCAAAACTACATTAGATTACAACTAATGTAAGCACATATTGATCAACAAGGTTTACGCACTGTGATTTACTGAAATATTTATTAATATATACGTGTTTATCAAAAATAATGGTTGTGTGTTTCATGAAACATGAATTTATTACTTTTAGATTTTATAAAAAAAGGAATTCGCTTCTGTATTTTATATAATTTTTGTTACCAATTAAATTTGAATATATTTCATTTATAGATTTAAATTGTTTGACAATAGACCAATGAAAACATGAACATAATTATGTTTTAAGAATAATATATTGATATTTAAATAAAAACATATTTTTATAATATTGTTTCATTTCTAACAATCTGCTAAACTTTACTCCTACTATTTTAATTTCCAGCACATAACTCAAGAATTTTCATCATGGAGTGTAGTACCAACCAAAAAACCCAAATTTAAGTGTGTTTAACATTACAATATCATATTTAGTTAATTAACACTTCTATCCATTGTGTCAGTCCCGGACATTGTTGTCTCTGTACAGCCTTCGAATTTGGATCGTTCCATAATCTTTTACGGTTCACGTTGATTCAATGTCTCAGGACACCAAGAAATACATACATGACACATCGTCCCTCTACAAACATAGCTGAAGAGCTGCTATGCTGTTGACAACTAAAGATTATTCTATAGGCATCATTTTCCCCCCGAAGTCATTCCATGGTAGATCTTCTGTTATTACCCAGATCTCACAGGTGTACATAACTGTACAGAATGCATTTGAAGAAAATATAATCCACTCAGGGAAGAAATAATATAAGAGTATTATTGGAAGGATTGGGATATAAGAGTATTATATTGGAGAATAATAAACATCAAATAAAAGACAATTTCTTTTGAAAATAAATTTTAATGAACTTATAGTAACACTGTTAATGAGAATCTTCATTACTTACATATAAGTACTATACTTCATTATAAATTAAAATATGAAACTGGCCTATTGTATTAGGCCCTATGCAAAATAAAATGTTTATAATTGATCACATCAATATTTTGAGGAGTTTTAAGCTGAATACAGCACCTAAATATATGGCTTATGATGAGTTACAAATTGGTTGGTAAATAGATGGCAAAATTCATCAAACTCAAATATAAATGAGTGGGTTGTGGCCAACACTAAACTCTCCACTACATAGTAAGTGTACATTTTTTCTTCTTGAAAGGTTGACAATCTCTAAATGCATTTTTATGAAGCACATTTCTATTAGATTTCCAGAGGACAAAAATTTTCACCATACACACAAAGAAATTGTCAAAAACTCATATTATGCACTTTCTACATGATACCTTTCAAGAAATTTATAAGTATAAAAATAAAAAAATTGCATTACTAGCAAGATGAGGATGTATGAGACAATGTTGATGAATATGTGTCAAGATAGAAGAATGCAGTGTTCAGTTCTCACTGCCTACCCCTTGAGGAAGATAGTAGTGGAGAGTAAAAAATACACTTTTCTATAAGGACACATAATAATAATAATTAAAACTTTTATTGTGATAAAACAACGTGGCGGACTTATTGCCCGCAGGCAATTTCTACCAGTCAACCACCACTATCAATATGAAGTTGATCACTCAATTTTCCCATACAGAAGCTATTTTACTTCTGTTATATATATATATATATATATATATATATATATATATATATATATATATATATATATATATATATATATATATATATATATATATATATATATATATATATATATATATATATATATATATATATATATATATATATATATATATATATATATATATATATATATATATATATATATATATATATATATATATATATATATATATATATATATATATATATATATATATATATATATATATATATATATATATATATATATATATATATATATTTATATATATATATATATATGTTATATTTGATGTTTTCACGGGTGAAATATGTTATAATATTTTTATCTCGGTTTTCCCGTGTCAGTAGGTCTTGACTAAGACCATTTGTCTTCCGACGTTTCGCCTGAATATCACCAGGCATTTTCAAGGACTTAACGAAAAGCACGCGCGCGACACACGTCTACTCACACCGAAAGCTCACCGTCAAGTGACTCGTAGCGTACAAGATGGCCGCTTATGTCAAATATTGTTAGCGCGACGTGATTGGCTCCTTGTGACACGCCCACCTGCTGTCGTGTTCGTTGGTAATAATATTTTATCATTATTTTTGTGTTGTGATTTATTGTTAATTTTAGTTGTGACATTAATATTATTATTGTTGTGTTTTGGGGTTATTTTCGCTATGGTATTATTAATATTATTATTGTATTGTTTGTCATATATATATATATATATATATATGTTATATTTGATGTTTTCACGGGTGAAATATGTTATAATATTTTTATCTCGGTTTTCCCGTGTCAGTAGGTCTTGACTAAGACCATTTGTCTTCCGACGTTTCGCCTGAATATCACCAGGCATTTTCAAGGACTTAACGAAAAGCACGCGCGCGACACACGTCTACTCACACTGAAAGCTCACCGTCAAGTGACTTGACGGTGAGCTTTCAGTGTGAGTAGACGTGTGTCGCGCGCGTGCTTTTCGTTAAGTCCTTGAAAATGCCTGGTGATATTCAGGCGAAACGTCGGAAGACAAATGGTCTTAGTCAAGACCTACTGACACGGGAAAACCGAGATAAAAATATTATAATATATATATATATATATATATATATATATATATATATATATATATATATATATATATATATATATATATATATATATATATATATATATATATATATATATATATATATATATATATATATATATATATATATATATATATATATATATATATATATATATATATATATATATATATATATATATATATATATATAACAGAAGTAAAATAGCTTCTGTATGGGAAAATTGAGTGATCAACTTCATATATATATATATATATATATATATATATATATATATATATATATATATATATATATATATATATATATATATATATATATATATATATATATATATATATATATATATATATATATATATATATATATATATATATATATATATATATATATATATATATATATATATATATATATATATATATATATATATATATATATATATATATATAACAGAAGTAAAATAGCCTCTGTATGGGAAAATTGAGTGATCAACTTCATATTGATAGTGGTGGTTGACTGGTAGAATGGCCGTCAACGTACGGCTGAAACGTCGAAGACAAGGTTTCACCAGAAACCAAACGAACACGACGATATATATAAATTAACGTATGTCTATGGAAAACAAATCAGATCTAAGTTTATGGACTTGATGCATATAATGTAAATATGAAGTCGATCGGACTGATCGTTTAGGCTGTAGAGAGAACACAAAAAGGATACGGTGTACGCCATACATACAAACACATCACGATGAAACTCATAGTGAGCACTCTTTACATGATATCTGTTGAGAAATTGATGTAAAAAATGCGCTTAAAAATTGTAAAATCATAACTCTCCACTATTCCATAGTAGTGGAGAGAAAAAACAATTAGTTAAATAAAATGTTTTTTGCCTATGTAAATTTTCATCACCGCTGCAGAGATATTTCTAGCTTTAAACAGCTCAATAAAGTAATGTCCATTATGAAAAATATAAGGTAAATGAAGTAACTGGACAGCTACAGTAACTAGACACTTCATAATTTAACCTTTAAAAATAAGAACTATGTGTATTTAATTGATAAATATTGTTAATGGTAATTTACTTTCATAATTTCATGAACGCCTGACAAAAAAAGTATACAAGGCTGAAAAGAGTGGAATGAGAAGTAGGGGCCGACTGAGAAAGAGTTGGCATGATTATATAAATGAGATTTTGAAAGATGGTTTTATACGAAGTCAGAATAATAAGAGAGTATGTATGACACAATGCATGGATGTAAATGAGGCAAAACATGTATATCAAGATAGAGGAGTCTGACGTTCGGTTCTCTCTGCCTACATCGAGTAGGGATACGGCGTGATGGTGTGTGTGTGTGTGTACTTTCATAATTTATGGTTCATTTAAAACATTAATTGTTTCAAATATCTCTACAGCATATATACTTGTGCTAAAGCCATATTGAACTGTTTTATCTAACAGTTCTTTGTAATATTTGTGTCCCATGGAACAGTCAATAGCTAAATAAATAACTCTTCAATGTAATGAAAGAGAGTATATCTCTATAAATAAATGGGAATAATCATCGTCAGAGCACTCTGACGATGATCTTCAGATCGATACCGGTCAGTGCCAGTGTTAAAATTAAATAGTGAAACTAAAACTATTTAGTGTTTTCATTTATACCTAATAATAATAATAATAATAATTAGAATTTATAAAGCGCCGTTTAGTGATACAAGATCACTCCAAGGGCGCTGTGGCTTATTTGTTGGCTCTACTAAACAAAGCAGTCTTAAGTAATTTACTGAAGGTGTCAACGCTCTGAGCTCCACGTATATCAGGGGGCAATTTATTCCATTTTAAAGGCCCGTTCACACTGAAACTCCGATCATAGTAAGCCGCTTTATTGACTCTGTCCAACTCTTTTAAAGAGTTGGTACTCTGTGATCCCGATGATCTCAATGAGAGTTGTCTTCCTGATAGGACATTCTTTTGACATAGTTCTTGTATGTAGTGTGGAGCCAAGTCGTTCAGAGCCTTAAACACCATCAAGCACACCTTATAGTCTACTCGTTCTGTATAATGGAGTTTCACCACGAATTATCCGTCGACAAAATTAACAAGTCACATCATTGTACTTTAATATTGTTTATTTATTTATCTTTTTGTACATAACATAAACAAATATAATGCACACTGGTGGGCTTTCTACCAACCAGATTACAATGTATGACAAAATTATATATGTGCATCAACAAAAGAATGAAAGCAAAAAAAAACAAGGAAAAGATCTTGAAAAGATACATTTCACTAAGATATGTGTTATAAAAAAAAACACATCATAGAAAAAAAAGGTTGGGAAATGACAAGAGAGGAAATTGGGATCAAGTTTTTAGGGATAAATATTTCTTCTTTAGTTAAAATTATACTCGTTAAAATCCAGCAAATAATAACTATAGAGGTAAGCATCACAAGGTTTCAGTGTGGCCAGTTGTGTTTACCCTAACATCCTAACATGTTATATACAGTGTGTAAAGCTGATTTTGTACAAATTGACAATACTCATCCCATTTTAGTCTATATGGGGGTAAATTATGACTAGATTTATCAAAAATGATAGAAAATTACACTGACATTGAAAATATACTACATAAAGATCTAATTCTTTATGATTCTATGTAAATATTGTAATATTTATGCAAGGTTTCGTGTAAAACGACTTAACATCTATTAAATTTTTATTACTTTACCTTACAAGTAATACGGATTTCTATCAACAAATGTCGATAATGAAATAAATACATCTCAAATAGCACCACTGTCCATGATAAGGAGATATGATGTAAGGAGATTACTGTCTATGATAAGGAGATTACTGTCCATGATAAGAAGATATGCAAAACATTTATTTAAGAATCAAAGGTAATAAAATAATTAACTGAAAACACAAATGAACTTGATTCAATTCTCATGATAATTTCACAAAGATAAATGCCTTGGTTGGATATTAGGTACTTAAAACCACTGATTACAACCGATTTGTTGGTGCAATCATCAGTACGGCAAAGAAGCCTATCCCTAGTGGCTATAGTAAGGAATACATTCCAGGATGGGATGAGAGAAGCGAGGCCCTCTACGTAGAATTCAGAGTGTTGAGAGAGAAATTGCTGATGAAATTGTGACTAGTCTCGACATGACACGCCAACAGAAGTGCATGGAAACTATGGAAAACCTCGACTTTAAAACATCTAGCTGCAAAGCGCGGTCCCTACTACGGAAACTCAGCAGCGGGGGAAATATTGGCAACTCCAACCCACCAAATAAAGTAGCTTCCCACATAGCCCAAACGTTTTGGGCCCCAAGCAATAAAGACCACACTAGAAAGGTGAAATCAGATCTCAAATCTCCTAAGAGAGCTCTTGAACTAGAACACGTAGTATTAAAGCTATTTACCACCAAGGAGACAGTAAATGCAACACAGGAATTAAAAATTGCTATAGCACCCAGCATTGATGGAATGCACCCCGAGTTTCTGATTCATTGTGGCAAATATGCCAGTGGATGTCAAGTCAAAATATCAAGTGGATGACACAATTTTTCTCCGACATCAATTCCTCAGGACAACATCAAACGTGCAAACATTCCAGACAAGATAAAACGTGCCAAGATAAACGCAATCTTGAAGCAAGGGAAACCACCAGATCACCCAAACAGCTACAGCCAAATAGCTCTTTTAAGCATTTTTTAAAGCTCTTGGAAAGGCTTTATAATATAATAGAATAAGCCCAAAGCATATATGCAACTTTTAAAAAATATTCGATTTACATAGGTACACATTGGTACAAGTAGGTAAACAAGCCAAAAGTGAAATAATATTTCTGGCGCAGTTCAGGTGTGACATCTGTGCAAAAGCATATTTACCTGGTGTATAAGAACTGTGGCTTTCATTGTTTATGAATCAATTTCTCAATAGTGTGCATTACAAAAAAGTTTATTCGTCAGTTCATAGATGGCAATGGTAAAAACAGCTTATTTTCAAGAACTATAATATCTATGAACAAAATATATAGAACTTTCAATACTTGGATTAATATGGAACTCAATAAATAAGGCATAATTGGTGAATGTTGCGAAAGCGCATAAAGTGATGTAAAACAGCCGATGACAGGTCGTAAGTCCTGTGGGTGCTTTGATTTACCGGTTCTCCCTTAACATTTCAACTTTGTTTCTATTGAGATATTAAAAAAATGTCATAAAAATAATGATCTAACCCTGACAAGCAGTATTGTACAATTTGATATATAAAGTCTGATTTTTTTTAAAGTGCCAATTCTATACATAAACAAAAAAATGCATAGTATTTACGCATGTAAATGTATTAGTAGAATCGTGGTTGCTGATTGGTTTACACAATTTGGTGTCCTTAACAACAAACATCAACAAAACCGACAGTACATATCTATCTCTCGAAGCGCGCGCACGTTTGATTTTTTATGGTGACCATGTGTTCTAAATTAGGAATTGTTTTCACTGATGATTTTTTATTTCTAACTTATGTATTTTATTTTTAGTTTAATATCGATATATAATTATTATTATAAACATGACGTGTTATCACCGTCTTAGTATAGAATAAGTGTCCATTATTTATTTGTATTAGTTACATAGTTATATTATTTATGTATGTGTGTTTGCCTCAATGAACTATTATGTAAATATTTTGTAGAATATAATTTATTATTTTGTAAAATAATATGTAACTGTTTATTATTATAAGGATTAATTACTTCCAAATAAAAAGTATCAAATAAATATTTTGTTTAAATATTACTTTCCCAGGAGATGCCCATTAACATTTGCAGAAAATACCTAATAATCTAGACCCATTAAATCCGCATGGTACCGGGAGTAAGTATAGGTATGAGTAGATTTGAAGGTTTTGAAGATAATATATTATGCATGTGCAAGTTACAACCGTTTTATATCACGAAATGATAAAAAAAATCCCATAGTATTTTTTTTCTTTTACACCATGGCTTTGGCACTTTTAAAAAAAATCAGACTTTACCTGATGTGATGTACAGAATTATGACCAAACCAATACAACTCTTTAACTTTATAATATTCATTTATAGATACATTGTTTAGAATACATATAAGAATTAATTCTTCTACTTTTGTAAAATCGACAATTATACACAAATTTGTAAAGACATTGTTTAAAAAGTCAAAGGCCACAAGCGTTACTACTACTATGTACATATTGAAAAAAAAAAATAGTTAGAAATATGATGTACTTACGTATTTGTATTTGTTTATTAAACTTATTGTAGGAATTTGAACACAGGTCAGTCAAATATAAATTTAAAATAAACATGTAACATAAATAGTTATGAACACAACCCATAAAATGATGAGTTTAAACATGAGAACAAAAAGTTTGAAAGGAAAAAAAGGTAATTGGATAAAATATTGTACCTTAACTTTAAACATAAAATATTTTATCAATATATACTTCTTATAAAATAAGCAAAATGGTAACAAGTCAACCTTCTAATTTAAGTCTTTTGCTGGTTTATCATGGTTTGATTTATTTCATTTAAAATAAAGTAATTCCAACATCGAATCCCAAATTTGGTACTTAGTCTAACCAACCAAATAATGAGTGAGTCAACAAAATTGTTTCATTAGAATCTGTAACATTTCATCCACTTTAATGTTTATATCATCTTACAATCAAATACAAATGATCCAATTGTGTTATTTTGATAAAAATGAAACACTGTTTTGTGTTTTATCCTGACCCATCATTTAACACTAGAGAGTAATATATTAATTTCATATTAACATTCAACATGAAATATGCAAACACTTTTTATTCATCTCATTCTGTTTTTGCGGTAATTATTCAGAATAGTATGTAAATGCCAATTTTTTTGATTTTTTGTCTATAGGTAGATAAAAATATACAGATTACGGGAAAAATATTCATTTTCCCGGGAAACGCCCAGGAAAAATTAAAAAAATTAAATAAACTTACGGAAAAATGTATGGAGAATACCATACAATTTGGTGGTTTTGGGACATCTATCGGCGAATAGAAAAGAATACAATAGTTTTGCCATACTTTGTTGACATCTATCGGCGAATAGAAATGAATACAATAGTTTTTCCATACTTTGTTGACATCTATCGGCGAATAGAAACGAATACAATAGTTTTTCCATACTTTGTTGACATCTATCGGCGAATAGAAACGAATACAATACTTTGTTGACATCTATCGGCGAATAGAAACGAATACAATAGTTTTTCCATACTTTGTTGACATCTATCGGCGAATAGAAACGAATACAATAGTTTTGCCATACTTTGTTTACAAAAACTATTTCTCATTTAAACACCGAATTTATATAAATTAAAACACAAAGTTTGAATGTATGTAGTTATTATTGTAATATCATAAAAATAATAATGTGCGAATATCATTTCAACTACATATTTTAATTTGGTTAGATTGAGTTACAATCAATTTCCACCCAAACTTTATTAATTTACGATATTTCATAGAATTTTCATTAACTTCAGATTTTCACGGCGTGTTTCTATACTAAAAATTAGTTTGAATATTCGCCCATAGATGTCAAAAAAGCAACTATTTGCATGGATTTCTTCATACATTTTTCGTAGTTTAATATTATTTTTTTTAATTTTTCTAGACGTTTCCCGGGAAAATGAATATTTTTCCCGTAATCTGTATATTTTTATCTAAATATAGACAAAAAATCAACAAAATTGGCGTTTACATACTATTCTGAATAATTACTGTTTTTGCTATTACAAACATATATAAAAGATGGACATTACATATCTTATAAACTAATAATCTATTAAAAATTAATTTTATAAAGCATCAAATACACAATTATAACACACAGCAAATCTAGATAATTGAATTTAGTTAATTCCCAAGAAAACATTCCATGCAATAATAGTATAAATTAGTTACAATATAAAACATATTTTGAAGCAGTTGCGACTTACAGGGTCCAAAATAATTTTTCATCACACATTACTCATTTTAAAATTCTGTTTTTCTCATTTTGAAGATTCACAGATGATTTTAGAGAACAATATTGTCAATTCATTAATTTATACATCGAAAAAATTTAGTATCTTACATGAAAAGAATATGTGAGCAATGTCCTTATTGAATCAAAAGCAGAACGTTATGTCAATTTTAATTATTATATATTTAAAGTTATGTTATTGATGAAAATATTTAAAGAATAACAAGAGGATATTTAAGCATACTTTTTGAGGTTATGTTAGTCTTTGTTTTATATTCTAACATATCACGTCACTAGCCTTCATCTTTAGTTTTATAGTAAAATTTACATATAATTTATTTTAGATGTCAACATAGTTTCTCTTCAAGCTTTTCTTTTATATAAAAAATAGATATATTAAAATACTTACAATATTTATATGCCAACAAATTATGTCTCACATACCAAATATATATCCTATAATTAACATACAAACAGATTACAAATAGTACAGTTCAAATCCTTAACACATCCATATTGGAGATCGATTTGATTTTATCATTAAATTATAATGAAAATACTGTTAGAAATTACACTGACACTGGAAAGTTAAGAGCTGGCATGTCTTAAGCACCATTTTCTTAATTGTACGGGAGATAATCAAAGTCTCGACACGCCGGTCGATGGAAGGACAGCGCTTCCGAAACATGTCGCGAAGTGACTCAAAAAACAAGTGGTTTATAGCAAATTTATAATTCAAAAATGAATAATCAAAGTTTTCAAAAAGAAAAAAAACACACATGTAAGTGCCAAAAAGTATTTTATACTTTACTCAGTGGTAATATTTCAGTCTTCAAAACTGTGTTTAAGTAAAAAAAAATTAAAGCAGCAAAAAATTATCATATCAGTTTATGAACATATTAATTCTAACCTATACACACACAACTTGTAATTTTTATTTTTCCAGCATCATTATAGTGAGATTGACAATAAATGTTTAAAAAAAATGCACGTAATATTTTCCTGCAAAAAAAATAATTGTGTCTTTTTGCTTGGTTGGTTTATGTGAAAACCGTCCCCTCCAAGGCGAAAAGGCTCAAGAAGTTTGACAGCGTCTAAATTTTACATGACATTTAAAATGTTTCCCACCAAAAAGGATTTTGTACTTATAGTGTAAAATTTTTCTTCCTCAACCTGAGAAAAATTTTCCAACCAATTATGCTTTGAATGAAAATTAATATTTTAACTTATTGAAATAATTCAATAACTGTAATCACATAGAAATATTATTATAATAAAGCTAATTTAAAATATAAATATTGAAAAAATAATTTCCTTTTATGATGTTTTTGCTCTTAGGAAGGTATTTGGATGGTCCTGTGAAATATGTATTAGATGGGTTTCGCTGTAATATGAAATATAATTAATTGATTAGAAACTGGCAAGATCTCTTTGAAAGGACTAGAAGTAACTAACAATAATTTATTATTAAAAAGTACAAAGGTTTTGTGAGAAAGGTTGTGAGATGATCCAGTTATGAAGTTTAGTTTCCCCGTGTACTTTTTTAGTGCTACTGAAATAATTGCACTTGACACAGTCAAATATGGTGAACATTTTCTATTTGATTTTCACTGATGATCGCTGTAATTTATATGACTTGCCTTAATTTATTATATTGAGTTGAACTGGGTGTGCTGGGAATATACACAAACAATGAAAGTTGAAAGAGTGACATCAATGCACCCAGAGCATTTGGTACCTAAAACAATACATTTTATAAATTTAAAAGATCAACAAACCGCAGACAAAACAAAATATTCAAGAGGAATAAAAAACATCTTCCATTTGTACATATGCATACTTTAATCTTTTAATTCCATAATTAACTACGGGTAAATATAAAAAACGTTTTTTTCTATAACAATTTTTATAACCAGCAACCGTTTCGGCTTATTGGGTCATATTCAAGTTGTCCACTGATTCAGCCAGTTGTAATAAAAATTGTTGTAGAAAACATGTGATTGTATTTACTATGCTTGATCAATTTTCGTATGTTTAAAGATGGCAGATGTTGAAATGCATATAAAGAAAACTACTGTATCGATATGATTAGGTTAAGTTATAGTTACAAATTGAGATTGAAATTAATAGTTGTAATAAATTCAATTCTAATACATTTTCTATACTGGTGAATTCACAATAATAATATAATATTGAATATTTTTATAGTTCCATAAACGCAAACATTGGATTTTTTCTCTGTCGGGAATGATATTTTTATGACAATTTTTTGAATACCTCAATTGACGAAGTTGGAATATTAATGGAGAACTGGAAAAGTTATCAAGCAAGCACATAAAGTAATCACGTAAATCAGCAGATGACAGGTCGTAAGCCCTGTAGGTGCCTTGATTTCCCAGTTCTCTTAATATTCCAACTTCGTCTCTATTGAGATATTAAAAAATTTGTCATAAAAATAATGTTATAGTTATTAAATGATGTTACTATGGTGATGGCAAGATCGAACCCCACGCTGCCTCAACCAATTTCGTTCGCTTATAGCACAAGCATTTATGCTTAATTTAGGGAATATATGAGGATGTATAATGCATACTTTTCACAAGGACATATTCATTCTTTTAAAAAAATAAAAACAAATGAGAAATACATCTAATTCTACGTGGAAGAGCAATTGTAAAATTTATTTATTTTAAACATTTTTCATGTATTACATAATAAGTGCACAATGGCAGGCTATGACAATAACTTCCAACCACATGTCTATTTGGTGAAATAAATTATGATGTTTATGATGTGTACCATTTCATGTGAATAAAATCATAAAAAGTAGGAGAGAGGAGAGGAGGGGACAAGTGTTGTGTAAGGAAATAATTCTTCAGATTTCTTTTGAAAGTGGGAAGTGTTAATGAAACTCAAAGTTGCGATGGGATGTGATTGCAAAGTCGGACTGTTCAGTATTTCAACAAATTTATTAAGAGAAGCTTCGTCTTTTCCCCCAAAATGTTAACTTATTGTTAATTAGTGTCAAGTTTCTATAAAATAAATAAAAACTGAATCAATTTACCTCCATGTAAGCATCGTCCACAATTACGCCATAAATAAACCACAACGAAGAAACAAAAAATGAGGTCAATATAATTGGGAATGGAAGACTCTCTGTACTTCTAACTTTGAAAACATGGAAAAGCAATGTCAAAGGAGACGCAATGAATAGAAATGTCACAATACAACTGATGAAACCTGAAAACAAATATAGTTTATATATTAATTATTGCAAAAAGTTGAACAATTTTTTTCTTAAACATTATTAATTATTAACTTTGTGGTGTGAGCACTGGATTAGAAGAGTACTTTGATTTCTTATTATCATCATTTTCGGTTGAGAGAGAGCTGGGTTATCAAAAATACAAGAGACAAAATAATATCTCACATAGTTCAGTAATAATGACACCACCAATTCTAAATTTTGCCTTTTTAGGTATGACGAGTCTGGTGTGTGGGAGACACGTATATGTCGTGCTTTCATACACAGTATGTAGATAGTGGGATATGACATAATGGTATGAATATGTTATACATTAAAACAAAATTTACCTAACACATTTTTATCTTTTGCATTAAACACATTATTTTTTGTATGTTTAAGCAACCGGTTTTTGAACTGAATGTTCCTTGATCAGGATAATTCACAAAAGTGGTAAATACAAAGATACAAAAAAAAGTTTAGTAAATTAAAATTGATAATGAAGACATTTATCAACACAATTTAATTAGTAAATGTAAACCAAATGAGATTTTGAATGTTCTGAATATATGTTACATTTATAAATATATTTTCTATACTTTTATAAAATAATATAAATAACACTCTCTTACACTCTGAGCAAGTGGAAATATTATTGCTAAAATGGAAATTTCTTACAACTAACCAATTGCTCAAAGAAGCAAGAATCGGTTGAGAAATAATATAATTTAATGCACCCGCACACTACAGACTTTCCATCGGCCAATAGTTTAGTCAGGTTCTTTTATCAGTATGAACATGTATGCAAGTGCGCATATCGCAGTGAGAATGAAAGTGACTTAATCCAAAATTTTGCCAATTCGAGTTACATACATAAATCGACTTAAAAAAACATATATTACCATCTATAAATTAAAAAGAGTCCCCTTTCCATTAAATATTACTTTTAATTTTTAGATGGTAAAGGATGGTTTTTGAAGTCAATTTAAGAATTCAAATTGATTTTTCATAAATTTTGGATCGAGTACCTAACTTTAATTCTCACCATGCAATATTTATTTATTTATTAATCATAATTTACAATATCATTTTTTTACATATTATATATCGTTCCTCCTATGGCAAACTCGAGAAACTAACATTTTTGACGAAAATGCGTTTTTGGTGTCATTTTAATTGTTTACACAATAGCTACACTCTGGCAAAGTATTGAATCTGTAACATCTTCCATTAAGCTTAGAAAAAAGTTAACTGCTTTATAAAATGGATTTTACATAGAGTGTCAAAGTTTGTTTTTGCTCTCCTGTAAAATTTCTCTTTTGCAGATTCGTTAGTTTGCCATAGGAGGGACGATATATCCACCTCACTAGGGCTAGCCTGTACCGAGGTGCAATATTACACAATTACATTAATACATCTTTATACAATATTTCCATCGTATTCCATACAGTTTTCATGACAGTACGTATTCTAGGTAACAACATTACAAAAATGCGATATTCATACTTTAAACTATCTCTAATAACTACCATATAGAAAGCCCTTAAAGATGATACAAAATGTTGCAACAAGAGATATTTTATTTTTAAAGTTTTTCAATATATAGTTGAAAAAGATGAAAGCTTACCTGTCCGTTGAATAGCAAGAGTCGTATCACTTTCATAAGAAATGTATGTATGAAATGTCAACAATGCCAAACAAACACTGAGGAATTGACAAACAATTGGTGATTTCTTAACTGTGAATCGATAAAAGACAAGTACGTAGGTAAAAAATAATACACAACCGATGGCATTCACAAAGAAAACTAAAGAATCTTGTTTTAACAATCCATATTTCAACCAAAGGTTACATCTGAAAAATAAATGAAGACATTTCATTGATTATATTCAATAAATTATTTAAAATGAAATAAAATAATAATTGGTTTAGTTTAATTGATCAAATTATTACAACAAAAAAAGTATTTGTTTTGTCTCTCAAGTTACAAGTTGCCACATTCTGGAGACACAGTTAAAACCATTTCTCCACCTGGTCCCGGGAATCAAATCCCGGGACCTTTCCCTCAGGAGTTAGATATCTAACCAACTGAGCCACGAAGGTCGACTTTATTTCAACTAAGTAATAGTATGGATTTCTGTCAAGAATAGTCGTTAAATTACATTTAGGATCACAGTAAACAAGGTGGAGATAGTCCTGATGATCTAAAACCTCTGCAGAGGAGATGACACATGAAGAAGAAAGATAAAGTAAATTAAGTTTAGAATTTATTAATTGTAATCTTTGTATTATTTTATTGGTGAGTACTACAAAAAAATATACTATATAAAAAATTTCCTAACGTTATGTACATGAGGACATTTTTTCCTTAATTTTTGACCAGTTTCGATCTACCTTGCTCATTTATTGTAAATACACTGATTCAATGAATGCTGATTATGTTTTTCCCAGATTCAATCTTTTTGGAGCAGGTAAATATACACCCCCACAAATTCCTTAGAAATAAGTACATGCTTGTACTTCAAGTTAATGAAATAGGTTGAAGCAAGATTCAAATCCTCTGCCACTAATCTAGGAATTTGTAGGTTTTTCAAACATTATTTAAATGAAATATTTTTTTCTATATTTCTCAAATTTATTAAAGTACATACCTATAATGTGTTTTTGATAGAATAAAAATACTGACGGAAGATAAATAAGAATATTGTGATCAGAATGAAAGTGAATGACTTGAGTTTGGACATATTAAACAAATCAAAAATGAATATGAAAAAAAAAATAAAAAGAACATGCATAAAGCAATGAGTGTTGGCAAGGATAGATGTGTATGGCGTTCAGTTCTCTCTGCCTACCTGATTTAGGACACTGTGTTAAGTAGTATGCATTTACCTATACAGAAATTTAGCAGGTACTTAATATGTTACATTGTCAATATCAACAATTTACCATTATATGTACTTACGATAAAAAGCCACAAACAAAAGATATCCCTGAGGACTCTCCTGTTGAACGTAATTTGATGTATTTCAAACATACCACTCTGGAAAAATACACATAAGAAATAACTATTATTGATATATATTAGTTTATTATTCAACGATTACACAAAAATAGACTGAAAACACATAATATGAATCAAATTTTCTTATTTGAAGAATGAATATGTCCTTGTAATTAAATATTATATGAATCTGAATCTACTAGATTTTAGTACGGTAATTGTTTACAAGTGGTCCAAAACGCCAATTTTATTTATTTTTTTGTCTATAGATACATAATATTATACATATTACAGGAAAAACAGTAATTTAAAATATAAAATAACTTACGAGCCAGACAAAAATTGAATTATAGTCACTACGATTGCAAGAACGCCGACAAATTCCTTATAAGGAAGAAGAAATTCATACATGATTGAAAATAAAGGGAATTTAACAAAATGTAAATCCAATGAATCGAAACAATTTTATTTTTTTGTCAGACAATGCTGTATATCACGAAAAAGACATTTGAATACGTGTACGTTTCAAAATATTTACGACTTTTTGACAGATTTTGACGTGTTAATTATTTGACAGATCGTTTTTCAAATATTCATAGATAAAGCATATTTCATGCACGCAAAAACTCTTAAGGGTTTTATTTAATTTATAAAAGTTTAATTCAAAATCTATTCATAAATTTGTTTGTTCGACTGGCAACTTTTGCTACTAATGTTGACATCAGTTGACATATATGTGGTCCATGGTTGACATTTAGCGGCAAGCTACTTTAGAATATCGAAATTTATATTTTTTTCAATGAAAGTTTGTTTGAATCGGTGATATTTCGTGTATCATTTCATAAATGAAACTATTAAAACCCGATTGGGTTTCTCACGATGGTAATTTTTCTTTGTAAATGTTATATCGTAATTTTATTTAGGTGTTAGTTTTCTGCTTCCTATAGAAATATCATAATTTTGAGAATGTAATATAAATTGGCGAGGTATGCCTTGCTATACTATGCCGTGCTCATAGTCACATAAATCGTGTCTAAAATGTATATGTGATAAATATTTGGTTTTTTTTTTACTAACTATCCTTATCATAAAAATAAAGTCTGAGGTTCTTTCTCTATTATTTGATATAATTCACTATATTTGAGAAACGTATTAAACATATATATTTTAAATATACATTTGAATAAGTATTATATTTCAGTGTTTTTAAAACTACATTAATTGATTTTTAAAAATGCACAATTTTGACAAATATAAGCAGAATAAACATTTTCTTCTTATTCCGCCTTTATTCAGCAGTAAACATTATTTGCTCGTTCTTTTCATATGTTAAACTACTTTGGTGTATTAGTTTTCATTCTTCTACATATTTTGTTATCTTACACGAACATCTATTTCAGTATTTGTAACTATACAGGTTTTGTGTTTTGAATATGAAATTGATAATGATAATCTGATGGAATTAATAACAATAAAAATGATCTTTTGACATTATGCATATTTTTCAGTTGGGTATTTATTTTTACACAGCACTGGCTGATTTATTAATGATATTAATAACAATCAAGTACTCAAGCACTTCCTCGAAATAATTAATGCGTTAATTGTAAATTATTTAATAGAACAAAATAATGCAACCAACATACTGATCAAGCGTTCACCCATCCAGATACTTAACATATCAAAGGATTAGGCTCTGAGGAGGTCGCTATACTACCGTATTTTTATTTTACAATTCTAAATTGATTGTTGATTATCATAATCAAATGTCAAATCTTCTTCTTTCCCCTTAGCGCTTTTGTCCCGTTTCTATCGGGTACGCTTTGACCATGATCCTGGAATTGGCGAGTCTGGTTATTACAATGAAGCGACTGCCATCTGACCTTCGTAACCCTTAGAAAGGGGAACCAGACAAATTGGATCATGGTTACACATAGCTAGTGATATAAATCCGCACATAGATTTTTTAAAAATCCAGATGTGCGTGCCCCGCCCGGATTCGAACCGTCGACCTCACGCATGTGAGGCGAAGACATTACCGCTGGGCTATCACCGCTCTTATTATCAAATGTCAAATACTGGAATATTAATAATTGTAATTTTACACCCATATTTCTTAACTCAATCTTAACTACATCTCGGTGATCTCATTAATGCTTTGTATATTTATATTTCAGAGAAACCAATATTCTCGGTTGACATCCATCCTCAAGGTGGCAGATTTGCCACAGGAGGGCAAGGTGGAGATTCTGGTCGAGTTGTGGTATGGAACCTGAATGCGGTTCTGCAAGAATCGGCGGAGATAGATCCATCCGTACCAAAGATGCTATGTCAAATGGACAATCATTTGGGTAAGAATCATATAATTTGATCATTTTCATCATCAAACAATATTGTCTGACATATTTTTGAATTAGCACGGGACAGAAAAACTTATGCTGTGGTGATAGCTGATTTTGGGGAAGCCTGACATAATGGCACAACAAGAAGAAAAAGAAACTTATTTTTTTATCAAAAATCAGTTCATTAGATGGATCAATGATCAGTTGCGACCTTGACCATAGAAGTCATCCTAGATTCTGGCTGAACTCGTTGTCGCAAAATAATCATAATATCTAAGAGATTTATTTTGTAACCACCTCACACCAGTTGCTTATTACTAGTTGCATGTAACACATGAGATCCAACTGTTGATAGCGATAGTATGTATAGTTGAAGAATAAGTACCAAACTATAAACCCATAAATACAAATTATTTATTATTTTATGATATTTGGTTTTCTATACAACACATGTACCTAGGTAGTCAAGATAGGATAGTATGGAGGTCAGTCTTTTTTTACCTACCCGGAATATGAAAACAGCATGATGGTATGTATGTATGTTTAGAGATTAAGTATCAAGTCTTCTTAGATATTGTGTATAAGGGACCGCCATACAAATTGTATGAAGCGATGTCCTCACTAAATTCAATTTTTATAAAAATTGTTAAAAAAAAATTTGAGACTTTTTTCGATATTTAAAAAAAAAAATGAAATATAGGCAGTTAAACTCACAAATTTATCATAAAAAAATATTTTTCTTAATAAAAAATGTTTGAGAAACTCTGGAATTTTTTTGATTTTGAGATTATATATTTTTCTATGTTCATACCAATTTTCAGCGTTCTAGCTTTTATGGTTTCTGAGATATATGGAAAAATAAAGTAAAAATTCAAAAGTTGATAACCCCTAACTGAAACAAAAATTCCACTACGCCATACAAAATTTTCCTTCGTACACGCATCTTGGCTTAATAATGTCGATTCATTCAGAGAATTGAATTCTCATGAACGAATCGACAGTTGGAAAACCTGTGAATCATTTTCACTGTATGTATATATTTATTTTATGTAATGCCCGGGTACATAAAACTTTTAATGATCTCTGTACAGAGGACCAAAAAAACATTGGTACAATATACATGACCAATATTCTGAAAGAAGGAAATGTTAAATGTATAAATAACAGAAAACCATGTATGAAAAGATTTTAAAAATGTGTAGATGCATTGGACGCAGATAAGTAAACAGTACAATTCAAAGAAATTTCAGGAAATTTTTATCCATTGAGTCTTCTTAACAATATGTTTAAATATTTTGCAGCATGTGTAAACTGTGTTCGTTGGAGTCGAGGTGGTCAGTTCTTAGCCTCTGGTGGAGATGATAGACTGGTGATGGTCTGGAGACTGGCAGGCTCTGGCAGTTCCACTGTCTTTGGTGGAAATGGAAAGCTCAATACCGAGTCATGGAGATGTGTCGCCACACTGCGAGGACATGCTGGTCAGTTTGCCCACGGTTTTGATTTTATCAGAAGTTGTATTAATATATATATATATATATATATATATATATATATATATATATATATATATATATATATATATATATATATATATATATATATATATATATATATATATATATATATATATATATATATATATATATATATATATATATATATATATATATATATATATATATATATATATATATATATATATATATATATATATATATATATATATATATATATATATATATATATATATATATATATATATATATCGACGGTGGAAAGGCTAATTGACTAACACGCCAATTTTGGCGATATTGAGTTATATACACCGTTGGAATCGTCTTTTTTTTCTGCGTCGAATGGTTTTGGTTTCACGACGATCAAATAACTTTTTTGGCGTATTAGTCATTTTAAAATGCTTACAGTTTAAGAAGATATAAAAAGATACTATGGCTAAAACGACACAAAATACTGTGTTTTTTTTTAAAACTTCAGTTAGCTATGAGTTGAGAAATGATATTTTGATTTTAGGCACCTTGCCTTTTTATGATTTCAACAATGTGAGCTTATTAGATTTTATTCTTGATTGAAAATTTTTCGATATATCTGTTTAGAGTTTTTTCTCGATTATATCATTTTTTTTACGGCACGTTAGCCTTTAATCCTTACTCGAAAATAGTATGTCACTGATGGTTAGTCAATAAAACCCACTTCATTTATACTACATTCGGCGTGTTAGTCTTTTATACTCACTAGAAAAAATAAGCCAATGGCATTTTAGTCAAATAAACCCATTTCATTTTTACTACTTTCGGCACGTTAGACAATTTGCTTCACACATCTTTAATAATTTTCAACGTGTTAATCATTTTACTGCAATCATATTTTTATAATGATTGTCTGTTAGTCAAATAAAATAAATACCAAAAGTACAGAAGTGGTTTGTTAGCTGTAAATTTAAGGGAGCAAATTGTCGTTACTTAAATGCTATAAACAGCGGCACTGTCTCGTTGTGACGTTAGTCTATGCACAACCGTGGTAAGAGGAGCGCGTCATGCTAATCTATTCCATACCATCACACCCTTTCCCTATTTGGGGTAGGCAGAGAGAACCGAACGCCAGACTCCTCTCTCTTGACATATATTTCTCGCTTCGTTCACGTCCATGCGTATTCTCATACACGTTCTTATGTTATTCTTAGTTCTTACGTCTCCATCTTTCAAAATTCCATTTATGTGATCGTGCCAAATTTTCCTTGGCCGACTTCTACTTTTCGTTCCTCTTTTATCAGCCTTATATACTTTTTTGTCAGACTGTCATTACTCTTTCTATGTGGCCACAATACCTTAGGACATTTATTTTCATCTTACTTACGATATTTCTTTCATTCATACATTCTCGTCTAATATCTCCATTTCTTATTCTATCATTTTACCACACATTCGTCTTAGTGACCTCATTTTAACCGCGTTAATTCTACTTTCATGCATCTTTTGCCATGTCCATGTATCACTAGCATACATTAGAGTCGGTACGATGATACCATTGTGTACCGCGAGCTTTGCTCGTCTCGAAATACTTGGGTCAGCCAATACAGTTCTTAATACACCATTCACTCTATTCCGTGCTGTTACTCTCCTTTCAATGTCTTATTCCAGTCTTCCATCATGCTGAAACATACTTCCTAAGTATAAATATTCATCGACTTGTTCTAATTGTACATTCTCCACTCGTATCTCGCATTTTTTTCGTCTTTTGTCCTTCTCAAATACCATCATTTTAGATTTAGTTGCATTCATTCTCAGTCCATTTTTCATGCATCCATCGATTACTATTTTAACATTAGATCACATAGAGTAACATCTTCCAGTTTCAACCCAATGTTCTCATTCTTAAGTGCTCTTTCACAGAAGTCAAAGTATGTATAAATTAAAGAGCCACGGTGATAATACGCACCCTTGCTTCACTCCCTTATTAATGGATAACCATCCTGTAAGAGAGTTTTCAATCCTCACAAAGGTTTGGCTTTCTTCGTAGAGAGATGATATTGCCCTTATTAACCTGCCTCCCGCTCCATACAGTGATAGCACATTCCAAAGCTTTTCACGGACTCGTAGGCCTTATCCAGGTCTACGAAAGCACATAAAAGTTTCTGTGTTTTTGCCAGAACCTTTTCAGTCGTCTTTCGAAAGGAAAAGATTTGGTCGATGCAACCTCTACCTCCAACATTCACTACTTGTGCATCCCATACCTTATTTGCTGTAACCTCAACTTTTGGTCCAGTATCCTAGCATACAATTTTCCAACCGAACTCAGCAGACTGTTAGCCCGGTAGTTTTTTTAATCTAATTTTGACCCTTTCTTAAAAAGGGGCACATTCACTACGTTTCTACAATCTGACGGGGTACGTCTTATCTCCCAACATTTATTAATTTATTTTTTGAAGAGGCAATGACACCACTCCATCGTCTTTTCACCACCATATTTGATAAATTAGGTTAGTATACAATCAAATTCCGAGGCCTTTCCTGTATGTGCATGCGTTACTGCTTCTCTGACATCTTTATTGAAATTTTCTCGCTTTCATTCTCACATTCATTTCATGGTATCCTATTGTCCATCTCATCAGACTTTCGCACTGTGTGCTTTCTTACAACTCTTCAAAGTATTCCATCCATCTTTCCTTGACTTTTTCTTCGTCTATAACCATACATCCATCTTTGTCTTTTATACATTTCGGACTTCGCATAACTCCTTGTTTTCGTCGATTTACTCTTTTCCAGAACATTTTTGTGTTTCCAGAAAAAATAATCACAATTTTCATGCTTTCTTTTTCTGTCAGTGCATTTTTTTCTTCTTTTACTGTTTTTTTTCCTCTTGCACTCTGTACATATATTTTTAGCTCTTTCTTCCTTCTCGCATCCAGATCCTTTACATGACAACCATTTCTTCCACGCATTTCGTTTTTCTTCCACTACTTTCTTTACTCATTCATTCCACCAAGCATCCCTTTTTAGTCTACCTCTTTTTGCTTTGCCATACACATTTTTAGCCACGTTGAATACATTGTTTTTAAGTATAGGTACTCCATGTGCCACTTATATTCATCTCTGTCACTGTGTGGGGACTTAAGGCGCACTCAATTCTTCTTGCAAATTCTTGTCTGATACTTTCCTCTTACAGCCTCTCTATTTTGATACGCGGTGGTAGACTGCCGCGATTAGTTCTAGAGCGCCAACCCGTAAACAGGCATATTTTTGTGACAACCAAAAAATGGTCTGTCTCTAGCTCGGCACCTTCGTATCAACAGTCGCTTTTCTCAGAGCAATATCCACACATACAAAATCTTTCATTTTCTATTTCCCATGCATACATATGAATTATTTTGTGATCAAAAATTGTGTTTGATACAAAGAGGTCCATTTTCACACAAACATCTAACAGTCTTTTGCCGTTATCATTCACTTTATCGGCTATCGCCGTAAGGTCCGAGAGTTGATTCGAAATCTTTTCTCCAGATGCCTACCCAGCCATTCAAATCGCCTGCCAGAATCAACTTTTCATTTTCTATTTTCCTGTTCATTTCCTCTATAAAACTTTCCCAAAACTCATCTTTTGCATTCTCCAAGCTAGAGTTTACAGGCGCATATCCTATAAACAGAAACACACCTGTGATTATCATCTTAAATCTGGTCCACATGAGCCTTGAGCTTACAAACATATATTTTTTCATACACTCTACCATTCGCTCATCTTATATCGCCCCTACTCCCTCGCATGAAAAATCATCTTCTCTTAGGCCCGACCATAGTTCCATTCTTCCATCGAGTCTTTCATTCATAACACTTCCTTTCCTTTTTGTTTTGGTCAAGCAAAGCAACCAGAATTTTATTGTCACGTTATTATTATATATCACAAGTGCTTAACTATTTACTATACATGAAGCGCTGTTATTATTATTATGATTATTAGTCCAAAAACCCTACAAATTAATATTATATATAGGTACCTACCTACCATAGTGCAAAAACCCTATACCTATAGCTATGGTGTTTTCATCACCACACAACATCACAACATCAAAACATTGTTAAAATTTTGATGATACATATTATATAATATATATTATAGTTGATAAATTTAAGATTGAATGATTTAATTTATTATTAATTTTATTACATACTCAAATTTTTCTCAATAGGCCAATAGGTCATATTTTTATTTTTCAATAGACAATAAGGTTTAATGATATTTACAATTTTGACTTTTTGTTTTAATATATTTTTTATAGTTAAATGATTATATTTTCCTATACTTTCCTATATATTAAAATAAGTAGCCCCTTCAAAAAAAATTTGTGCCACGTATATGATCACTATTACATCATGTTTTCATCGTTTTATTCATATAAAACATGCCTCTTTAGATGTTTTACTTGAATATTTAATGTTAGTGATTCATGAAGTAAGGTGTTATACCCGATGCAATTTTACTCTTTGGTTACCTTAACTTCTTTTTACTGGACGTTTTGTCGGATAAAAATGCACGTTAGTCAAAAAGACCTATTAAAAACATATAAAATTAGGATGTTAATCATTTTACTAGACAATTTATTGGGTAAAAATGCACGTTAGTCAATTAGACCTACCGGAAAATATACAGACGTATGATGTTAGTCGTTTTACCTGACTGTCTCAGAAAACAATTTGACTAACAGACCACTTATCTCGCAGGGCTTTTAACTAAATAGAATGTTATTTATTTCAATAAATAACATAAAAAATCTTCTAAAACTTGTAGAAAACAAGTTTAAAATATATTAATTCGTTTAATTGTTATGATTTTTTTTCAAAAAATTTAAACTTTAAATCGCTCTACTGTAAAGTTGATGAACTGCACGTTAGTCAAATAGCCTTTCCACCGTCGATATATATATATATATATATATATATATATATATATATATATGTTATATTTGATGTTTTCACGGGTGAAATATGTTATAATATTTTTATCTCGGTTTTCCCGTGTCAGTAGGTCTTGACTAAGACCATTTGTCTTCCGACGTTTCGCCTGAATATCACCAGGCATTTTCAAGGACTTAACGAAAAGCACGCGCGCGACACACGTCTACTCACACTGAAAGCTCACCGTCAAGTGACTCGTAGCGTACAAGATGGCCGCTTATGTCAAATATTGTTAGCGCGACGTGATTGGCTCCTTGTGACACGCCCACCTGCTGTCGTGTTCGTTGGTAATAATATTTTATCATTATTTAATTTTAGTTGTGACATTAATATTATTATTGTTGTGTTTTGGGGTTATTTTCGCTATGGTATTATTAATATTATTATTGTATTGTTTGTCATATAAAATGTTCTTCCAGGTACTAGGCAAACGAACTCCGTCGTCCCAATTGTTCATTATATCCCTTCTCTTATATATTTCTATAGCTTCCCTGTAAACACAACAATAATAATATTAATGTCACAACTAAAATTAACAATAAATCACAACACAAAAATAATGATAAAATATTATTACCAACGAACACGACAGCAGGTGGGCGTGTCACAAGGAGCCAATCACGTCGCGCTAACAATATTTGACATAAGCGGCCATCTTGTACGCTACGAGTCACTTGACGGTGAGCTTTCAGTGTGAGTAGACGTGTGTCGCGCGCGTGCTTTTCGTTAAGTCCTTGAAAATGCCTGGTGATATTCAGGCGAAACGTCGGAAGACAAATGGTCTTAGTCAAGACCTACTGACACGGGAAAACCGAGATAAAAATATTATAACATATATATATATATATATATATATATATATATATATATATATATATATATATATATATATATATATATATATATATATATATATATATATATATATATATATATATATATATATATATATATATATATATATATATATATATATATATATATATATATATATATATATATATATATATATATATATATATATATATATATATATATATATATATATATATATATATATATATATATATATGATGGGATAGTTTTTCTGCATTAAACACATGCTTAGGTACATATGAAAGCGAATGCAACAGACAGAAGTATGTACTCATAGGTATCTTTGAAGAGATCTCAAGCAGAGATAGAGGGATGGAGAGAGATTTGAATATGAAGACAAGGAAGACCACAAGACATTCCTACAGGGCTTACGACCTGTCATCGGCTGGCTTAAGTGATCACTTTGCGCCATGGCAACATTCACCAATTAAATGTCTTATACATAGTGGTTTCCTTGTGACAATCGAAAAGTTGAAAGTTGTATATATTTAGTTAATTGAAATCTGTTCACAAGTGGGTTTTAAGCGTCCATCTGTCGGATGAGACACAAACTAATTTCCGCTGTCATTCTTTTATGTTGAAACATTGAGAAACGTCATTTCCCCGGCCATCTTTCGAAAGCTACGGAGTTTTGGACTACAGATGTCACTGTAGATCAACAAATTATGACGATTCCTTTATTCAATTGAAAAATAGCCTAGAAATATTATACTACAGATCTATACAGATTGCAGGATCAGGCGTTTCTTTATATTTTTCAATTTAAGTAATGTTTTCATTTGGACATTATACGCTGTCAGGCGTTTCTAATGTCACATTAGAAACGCCTGACAGCATATAATGTCCAAATGAAAACATTACTTAAATTGAAAAATATAAAGAAACGCCTGATCCTGCAATCTGTATAGATCTGTAGTATAATATTTCTAGGCTATTTTTCAATTGAATAAAGGAATCGTCATAATTTGTTGATCTACAGTGACATCTGTAGTCCAAAACTCCGTAGCTTTCGAAAGATGGCCGGGGAAATGACGTTTCTCAATGTTTCAACATAAAAGAATGACAGCGGAAATTAGTTTGTGTCTCATCCGACAGATGGACGCTTAAAACCCACTTGTGAACAGATTTCAATTAACTAAATATATACAACTTTCAACTTTTCGATTGTCACAAGGAAACCACTATGTATAAGACATTTAATTGGTGAATGTTGCCATGGCGCAAAGTGATCACTTAAGCCAGCCGATGACAGGTCGTAAGCCCTGTAGGAATGTCTTGTGGTCTTCCTTGTCTTCATATTCAAATCTCTCTCCATCCCTCTATCTCTGCTTGAGATCTCTTCAAAGATACCTATGAGTACATACTTCTGTCTGTTGCATTCGCTTTCATATATATATATATATATATATAACCTTTCAATACTAGAAAACAATAAAAAAACTAACTGTGCATAGAGTAATTACGCAAATAGTAAACTAATTTTTTGCTTAAATTCTTGTTCTAATATTAAATTTGTTTTAATATTTCCTATAAAAGTTAACAGATTTTTATCCTATTATAATAAAGATTCTGTTTAATGATTGAAATCATTTACATTTATTTCTGTTACATCCTTGACATATAATTGATAGTTTTTGTAGTGCAAACTTCTCAAAAACCATGAACATTTAAAACTGTATAGATAGAGTAACTTATCTACTACAAGTTTGTCAGTTCTAATTTTTATTACAATTCTAGGAGATGTATTGGATTTAGCGTGGTCTCCATTAGACAAATGGCTTGCCAGTTGTAGTGTAGACAACTCGGTCATTGTATGGAATGCGGAAAAATTCCCAGAAATGGTTTGCGTGCTCAACGGTCATTCTGGACTTGTCAAAGGAGTAGCTTGGGATCCTGTAAGTAATTCAATAAGTTATTTTACTACACATACATCTTGGTGATCTCAATTATGTTTTAAATATTTATATTTAAAAGAAATCAATATTCTCTGTTGATCCTATGTATTTTGTGACAAGAAAATGCCAATAAAAATAAAGGTTCAGGTGTATAAAACAGTGATCAGACCAAGAATGACCTACTCATCTGAGTGCTGGGCATTGAAAAACAATCATGTCCAGACTCTTCACACCAACGAGATGAGAATGCTCAGATGGGCTGGTGGTGTTACGAGGTTGGACAGGGTGAAGAACGTCCATATCCGTGGCAGTTTCAAAGTCGTGCCAATCAGTGAAAAACTGACCGAAAATAGACTGAGGTTGTATGGACATGTTATGAGACTGCCATAGGATAATATGATAAAAAGAACGATGGACATAGAGGTGGGGCCTAGAAGACCAGGTAGACCATTGACCATTTGGATGTCCACAATAACCAGAGATCTCAAGGAGGCAAGGCTTCGTTCGGAGGACGCGGAGGATAGAAGGACTTGGAGGATGAGGACTAGAAGAGCCGACCCCAAGTAAATGGGACGAAGGCTAAGACGAAGAAGAAGATCCTATCCTCATACTTCAATCTTTAATCTATTGTAGAACTAAAATCAGTCAAGTCTATTAAATATTTTATGTTTTTTCATGGACTGAATGAATTTATGATATTGGGCCCAGTGGATAAAATTCTTCCCTACGAAAAATTTCTCTTTGAGAATTACCCAATGTAGACTTATTTATTCTTATAAAAGATGTAAGTTTATGTATCATTAAATTATTTCAGGTTGGCAAATATCTTGCTTCCCAGTCTGATGACAAATCTCTAAGGATATGGAAGACTGCAGACTGGACACAGGAGGCTGTTGTTACTGAACCATTCGAAGAATGTGGGGGTAAAGTATTTAAATTTTTATTGTGGTTAGGACACTTAGACTATGTATCTCGAACAAAGATTAAAGTAAAAGTATAGATAAAATAAACAAATATAAACTTTTGTGCAAGTGGTGAGTTTCTTATTGAGTGACACTTAATTCCAACTGACCAGTATTTTAAGACCAGAAATGAACAAATTTTGTGAAAATAATAACTGGCAATAATACCTATATAAACATAGATGAAATAACATAATTCTAAGTTGATAATTTAAAATTCAGATGTGTATTAATGATGCGTAAATTTTTCAGGAACGACTCACGTTTTAAGGCTGTCTTGGTCACCGGATGGTCAGTACGTAGTGAGTGCCCATGCTATGAACGGCGGTGGACCCACTGCTCAGATTGTTGAAAGAGACGGATGGAGATGCGACAAAGATTTTGTCGGACATCGGAAGGCTGTTACATGTGTTGTATGTTTATTATTATCTTGAGTTTAGTATCAGCTTGATAGATTGAAAATTGTATTTAATGCAGCTATGAGGTTGATATATGGAGCTGATGAAATATGTCACAAAACATTTTGTTAACAAAGTACTCTGTTAGAAATGTCTAGAATGAATAGACTATAAGGCATGTTGAGGGCCTTTACAGGCTCTGAATGAAACATTCAAAAACTGTGTCAAAAAAGGTGCTATCAGATAGACATTTTAACTGTCACAGATCGCAAAGTATCAAAAAGATGGCTTACTATTTTAACAATTTGTTAAATTTTTTTATGTTGATTTTTTTTTTTTGCGGGTGGCAGTTTTTAAGGAGAACACACTTAGGCCAATTGACTCTTTGTGATACCACAAATGGGGCTGTCCTCCCACTCTCTCATCCACCTTGAACCAGCCTGAGTGGCTAATGAATGTCATGTCTCCGATGTGGGCCGACGCTATGTCAATCAAATCAACTTTCCAAGGAGCTTCTCCTAATTCTAGAGAGAGCAGGACAGTGACAGATGAAGTGGACCACCGTCTCCTCCTCCTCCTCGTCCTGGCATGTTCTGCAGTAATTGTATGCCTCCAGCCCTAACCTTCTACTTCTACGTTGATTTGAACATCAATTGAATTTTAACCGAAGTTTCGTCAACATATTCACAACAATAAAATATTAATGCTGCCAAAAATGTTCCAGCGTTTCAACTCCAACATCTTAGGGCGATGTTTAGATGGCGGTGGACGTGGTGCTCAATGTTACTGCTGTGCTGCTATTGGATCCAGAGACCGTTCCCTCAGTGTCTGGTGCACAGCGCTCAAGAGGCCGCTTGTTGTCATACATGAACTATTCACCGACAGCGTTCTAGATCTTTCTTGGAGCAAAGATGGTAATACTTTATAAAGCTTAAAAATATCAAATTAAGTTCTCATTAATCAAAAGTCTTTTCCATTTCTAAAGTTTCATTTGTGAATGAAATTGGTTGAAGCAGGATTTAAATCTGGGAGTCACTAATAAAACGTCTTCCACACAATGATAGGACGTAACAATGGCAAAACCAGGGGTCTAAGAATAATAAACATTATGATATATACCTACTAGATATGAGGGCCGTTGTCTAAATCCACGGCAACGATGTAGTCTCAATATTTTCAGGGTGTCAGTGGAGTGGCTGAAGTCCTTACGTCGGGATGGATTTGGTAAAAATAATGCATAAATAAAACTACATTATTGGTATCAAGTAAAGCTTTAATAAAGGGATGGAGGACACAAAGATCGAAATTGTTAATTCTGAAATTTCACACTATTTTGAACAGCAAAAAATCACACTTGTGATGAAGAACTATAATATTGAAACAATTAGAGATCACACACGTTCACTAGATGAATTACTCGACTCAACCGAGCGAATGAATGCGTGTGGACTGCAAGTGTGAGCGAAATAGAAACCCTGGTGCCTGGTGCAACGCTCGTACCTAATATCTACATACTCTGTACCATCATACCATTTTGCTATTCAGAGTAGGCAGAGAAAACTATAATATTGAAACAATTAGAGATCACACACGTTCACTAGATGAATTACTCGACTCAACCGAGCGAATGAATGCGTGTGGACTGCAAGTGTGAGCGAAATAGAAACCCTGGTGCCTGGTGCAACGCTCGTACCTAATATCTACATACTCTGTACCATCATACCATTTTGTACCATCATACATTAGAGATCACACACGTTCACTAGATGAATTACTTGACTCAACCGAGCGAATGAATGCGTGTGGACTGCAAGTGTGAGCGAAATAGAAACCCTGGTGCCTGGTGCAACGCTCGTACCTAATATCTACATACTCTGTACCATCATACCATTTTGTACCATCATACATTAGAGATCACACACGTTCACTAGATGAATTACTTGACTCAACCGAGCGAATGAATGCGTGTGGACTGCAAGTGTGAGCGAAATAGAAACCCTGGTGCCTGGTGCAACGCTCGTACCTAATATCTACATACTCTGTACCATCATACCATTTTGTACCATCATACATTAGAGATCACACACGTTCACTAGATGAATTACTCGACTCAACCGAGCGAATGAATGCGTGTGGACTGCAAGTGTGAGCGAAATAGAAACCCTGGTGCCTGGTGCAACGCTCGTACCTAATATCTACATACTCTGTACCATCATACCATTTTGTACCATCATACATTAGAGATCACACACGTTCACTAGATGAATTACTTGACTCAACCGAGCGAATGAATGCGTGTGGACTGCAAGTGTGAGCGAAATAGAAACCCTGGTGCCTGGTGCAACGCTCGTACCTAATATCTACATACTCTGTACCATCATACCATTTTGTACCATCATACATTAGAGATCACACACGTTCACTAGATGAATTACTCGACTCAACCGAGCGAATGAATGCGTGTGGACTGCAAGTGTGAGCGAAATAGAAACCCTGGAATACCTAATATCTACATACTCTGTACCATCATACCATTTTGCTATTCAGAGTAGGCAGAGAAAACTAGATGCCATACTCTCCATTCTTAACATATAATTTTTTCGTCATTCACATTCTAGAATTGATAGTATAAAGTTTTGAATATTTTTAGGTTTAAATCTCTTGGCTTGCAGCTGGGATGGGACAGTAGCGTGCATACAATTCACCAAAAAAGAAATGGGACTGCCATTATCGACACAAGAGAAGGTATCTTTTTATTTTTCACTTAAAAATAATAGTAAATTATTATAAGCAAAGAATTTTGCCGGCCTTTGTGGCTCAGTTGATTACATATTATCTGACTCCAGAGCAAAAGGTCCAAGGTTCGATTTGAATTATGTTTTCAGTCTGGATCTGTAAATTTCGCAACTTGTTAAATTAATATTTTACATAGTAGGTATCTGTTAGTTGCCTGAGAAGCAATACAAACAAAAAAATTGATGATCGAACTTAAAAAATGGGAATTTTTCGCATATCAAACTTATAAGTACCTACAACCTATCAAACCTTCTAATCTGAATATATATTTAAGATATGTACAAGTATAATTATCATTATAAATCTAATATTTCTAAATTACAGCTAAACAATTTGGGAAAAATGTCAGTGGCTGATATTTTAAACATTTAGATTTATAACTATCGAAAATCCTTAATCCTTGTTTAAAAAATTTTGTGTTTGTAATTTATTTTATTTCCAGAATGCATTATATGAGAGAATGTATGGAAAGTCACTGGCGTCTGCCTCCGACCATGATCTTTCCTCAGCCAATTTGCTGGTGGAGAGTCCAGAGATATTAAAAGTGAGAGACGAATTAGAGAAAAAGGAAGCATCCAAAGTTGCAACTCAGAACGTCACACAAAACACAACATCTCCGAGTGATACAAAAGCAAAGTATGTTTTAACTTTTTTCTTCTGCTTCTCCCTGGCTATATCCCAACTCTCTGTGTCGCCTAGGCCATGTCTCTGCAGTTGGTTTTGTCTTTACACAATCCAGGAATTCTTTAGTCTCCCTTTGGATATTAGTCGAGAAAGATCCATGGATATCACTTGGTTTACAGTGTGATCTGGCAGTCTACGTTCAACGTGCCCGTTCTATCTTAATTCTCTTTCCTCTATTATTTTTTTATTGGATGCAACAGCTTAGCCTAATTTCACAATAATAAAAGAACATTTCAATATTAAGTAAACTTAATAGATAGACAAACTATTAAAAGTCGCTCCCCAGCTGTTAACTGAGTACTGTGATAACTATTGCGCTAGTCCATAGTATATTGAGTACAGTTGTTTAAGAGTCATATAGTTTCTTATTTCTAGGAAAATAAATATATGTTTTCTAATTCACTTTACCACCGATTCTATCTGATTTTTCCATTTTAGATTTCTGTCTATGATGACACCTAAATATTTAATAGTAGTGGCCACCGCAATTTTATCACATCTGTGACTGCATGTAGCAGTGTGCTATGCCGAGTCAATTTAGATCTGCAAGAAAATCTGTTGAATGTATGGGAAATGGGACTATGTATGTTTTTTCAGTATTCATCGTTAGGAGGTTCTTATCAAACCATCTCTTCACTGTATTAATATCGCTATTCACTTTTTCATTTCATTTCTTTCACAAGAAAAGGGGTAAAGTAACAATCTTTTTCTTGAATAGTAATGTGTATTGATTAGTTTTAAAATGTTTTTCTTTTACAAATTCGTTCTTATAATAATTTGATAACATAATATCTCTATTTTTTTTTTTAAGTTAATCTCGGAAAAGAACATACATAAATTCAAATATATTTTAATTGGTGTTGAAAAATAAATTACGTAGTAACAAAAAAAATTGCACTAAGAACACATCTCGCTGCTGTAATGCTACACTGGAATACATCAAATTCTGATGAATTAAAAATTAAATTATTCATATTGTTACAAACACGCCAAAGAAATGAAATTTGTGGATACTTGCTTTAACGTGATTATGGGATTTTGACATCGCGATTGAGTAGGAATCCTAGTATTTATTTTGCTATGTAGATCTGGACAGTCAATTTGACTCTAAAATTTTAATTAGATAAACTATGTCATCAATATCACGGCATTTGTAAAGAGGCAAATGGTGGTGCTGTTAACATAATTGTAAATAGTCAGTTTGATAAGTTCTAGCTTTATAATTAAGAAATCTGAAAAATAGTTTTTTACTCTACTTCAATATGAGAGATGTAGACATTATACATTGGATTCCACACATGGAATGCATATTCAACCTGGCTTCTGACATAAAGAATATTTGAAGTCTTGATGTTTTGCAAGTCCTTCGAGGCTCGCATATCTATGTTGAAATAATTATTTAGTAAAATTATTGTTGTATTTATATTTTCGGGTATATTTTTGCAATATTATTTTGAAATTACAAAAATACAAGGTAAAAATTTTGATTCTGTTCAATTTTGTCTTTTATAAGTATTTTTAGTTCAGATACCTTTACTTTTTATATATAAATTAGTTTTTATATTCAATTGTTGACAGTTCATATTATAATAAATAGGTTGATGTAAAATAGTTATTTGTCATGGATTTATTTAAAATATTTTGAGAAACAAAATACATTGGTATTGTTAAATGTTTATTTAAAAAATCAATGTAAATTTTCTTTAATGCTAGTTTTATTTTTAGATCAACTATTAGTAATGGGTGTGTGGACGAGAAGACTCCAGTAGTTGTCAACACGAGCCTCAATACCACTGGTAATTCAACATCTATGCTATCCCCAGTTAGACCAATCAATAGACAGATAGAGACAAGAACTTCAGATGGAAAAAGAAGAATCACGCCCATGTTTATACCTCTCAATCATTCTTCCGATCAACAGTAAGGATTTTACAATATATCTATATTCACATCATTTATTAACATATACAGTCGACCCAAGATAATCCGACAAACTTTTTGCAAGGCTGTGTTGGATAATCGAATTTGTCGGACTATAGAGTACTGCCACACACTCCTGTACTCCAGAACTTTTTGAAAAAGAGCACCATATGATCCGACAAATTACATACAAATATGGTCAAGCAATATTGGTGTTAGTACTATGTCCTATTCTGATTCGTTTCAGAGTACGAAAATGTCTATAGCCAACGGCGACCGTGGATAAAAGGATTTTATCTGCACGGTGTGACGTAATGAGTCCCATATAAATGCAGTTGACTTTTTGACATTTCTCATATACTAAAATTCAGACGGATAAATTTAGACAAATCAGAATAGGACATATTATGTAGCTACAGCCTGTTCAAACACTCGTTAACAAAGATTTGCCGAAACAAATATACATACTAAGTATATACAATGTACATGTTATAGGCATGTCAAATTACAGGAGGCACCGGAATAGATAGTGGCCAAATTACTGGGGGTCCACTATAGTATAATTCATTGCCAATTTTTTATTATATATCAGACAACTGAAAATAGAAAAGAAATAGAGAGAATCGGCTGGTTAGGACAGGTGCATCATATGGACGATGACCAGACACTGAAAACAATCCTCACAACACATCCGGAGGGAAGGAAGAGTGTGGGAAGGCCTAGACTATAGTAGATGGATAGAGTCAAGAGGAACCTTAAGATGCAGAATTGGAGACAAAATGTCATGGACCAAGGCCAAGCCCCGTCCTGGGCTGTAGAGTCACTGATGATGACGCGACAACTAAAAAATGAGGAAAAACATTATTTCCATTAATTAATAAAAGAGAACTTTATTTATAATATAATGAAGAATGTATGAAGATGTATATGTATTTGTTACAAGAACATTCATTTTTTAAAAAAGAAAAAGAAACCTTAAATATTATAAATTAATATTTATATTTATATAAGTACTTTATGCTATCAGTATTTTAATAATGTTATTCTACTTGTTAGTTATTCTACTATCTATTGCTATCTGCTATGTCCGTGTTGTGTTTTTAATATTAAGAATTTTTATAGTGCCATTTAATGATTCAGGATCATTCCAAGGGCAATGGTCATATGTTCAGTCAACCGGCGAAATCAAAACCATCCATGTTTACCCATATCATGGATCTAATTATCTTATGGAGTTCTATAATATCTTAAGATGTCATCGAACTCCATAAGATACCCCCCTAGAGGCAATCTATTCCTCTTTATAGGACTTCTCCAACTCCTTTAGTGAGTTATTACTCTGTGATCCAGATGACCTCAGACTGAGTGTTAGATGCCCCCAAGAGAACTCTCTTCTATGTCACAACTCTTGAATGCATTTAGTATTAAAAATTTAATTAGTTATGAAATTTTTTTAGTGAGAGCTTTGCAAATGCAACCAACACAGATGGTTGCTTCAGTAGCTCATCGCAAGCCAAGAGTAAGATCATTGTAGAGAAGCGAGATGACATCATCATCGCACCAAATGTTAGCAATCATGCAAGTGTCCTTACGCCCATTGTTCAGGGACCAAGTACCTTTATCGGAGTTACCAATCCGCCTCAAGATAAGTGAGTTTTTTTTCCATAATTTTCATACTCAGTGACTTTTAAATAGATCAAAATTTTGGTTAGAATGATCGGAATATGGTTAATATTATCTATCACAAAATATCCGCCGAATCATTAAATAATATTAATGTTATTTTACTTAATGATATTCTACAACATCATACACCATTGTAGCTCACTTGTAAAAGCGACACATACCTAACCTATTTTTTTACTGTTAACTATATTTCAATTTACTGCTTTTTCAAACTGCAGTTTAAAGCTCATGTAACTATGCATTTGTTCAAAAAAAAAAAACAATAAAAAAACATTGCTAAAATATATATTAATATTAAATAAAAAATATTAATATTGTTAGGATTTTACAATGAAAAACACATATTATACAGTAGGATTATATTATGGTATATGGTCACAGTGAAAAGTCAAAATTGAGAAAAAAAACAGAAGATGGTCATTAACAAAACCATAGATATGTCAAAGATTTGATAAGCGTTGTTTTTTTTTTAAGAAAAAATTAAAACTATTTATGAACTCCATTTGTTTCATTTTTGTTTGCAACTGGCTTTGTGATATTCAATTAATAAAAATTTTGAATACTTCTAGTCAATTAGACAGCCGATTGAAACGACGCAGTGATGCATTGCCAGGCCCAAAGGTAGACGAAGTAACAAAGAAACAAAAGCTGATGAATTCCAAACCAACGGAAGGAAATACGACTGCCGTCAAAAATGTTGTCCATCATGATTCCGGAGAGAGGCTAGCGAAACCAACTTTGGGAACAGCGGGACCTATAGTCAGGCACGCTGGAAAGTATAGGGTTCAAGTAAGTTGATACAATCAATTTATACTTTTATGTTGTGGGGGTATACGAGGCAGCCTATATATATATATATATATATATATATATATATATATATATATATATATATATATATATATATATATATATATATATATATATATATATATATATATATATATATATATATATATATATATATATATATATATATATATATATATATATATATATATATATATATATATATATATATATGTTACTAGAAAGGTTTTCACGGGTATTTGAAAATATGAAATTATTATTATCTTTGGGGTTATCCCGCGTCAAAATCAGATCCTTGGAAGGATCTTTCGTCAACCGACGTTTCGCCTGGATCACACCAGGCATCTTCAGGGCCTTGTTGATAGATTCTCGCTTCGTGTGTCAGTGCAAGCACGTCCGTTCGAGCCGAGAACCTAGCACCAAGTGAAGATTGGAAAGTTAAAGTTTAAACTGTTGGGGTAGATGGGTTTTCCCCGCTTTTGTTCGCCTTAATGGCTTTTGACTGGCTTCTGGTGATTCGCCTCACGCTTAATGATGTATCTATTGTATTAATTTTATTTGTTTGGCGTTTAACATTTAATGGGTTTACTGTAATGGGATTTTTATTGCTGTCAATTTCTGAGGTATTTAATGAATGTTTTATAATGTTATTTTTATTTTTATTGTCGATTCTATTTTTATGTAAGATATTTTTCCAGGCCAGCGGGAGACGTACACCATCGTCTCGATTATTCACGACATTCTTCCTTTTGTAAATTTCGATTGCCTCTCTATAAATTCTTACTGTTTCTGTGTTAATACTTGCAACTACGCGTGCATTATCGAAATCGATTTGATGTCCTTCGTTCAGAGTATGTTGGACTAGTGAAGACGTTAATTTTTTATTGTTTGAATCCACTCTATGCTCCGCGACCCTGGCTGATATTTTTCTGTTACTTTTTCCCACGTATGTCTTGTCGCATGATTTACATGGTATTTCGTATATGCCATGAGACTCTAGAGGGATTTTGTCTTTTACATTTCGCAGAAGGGTTGATATTTTATTTTCTGTTCTGAAGACTGTTCTAATATTATGTTGATTTAGAAGGCGACTGATTTTATCTGTGGTTCCTTTTATATATGGTAAAAAAGCTGTAGCTAACGGTTTTTCAGAAATAGTTTTATCATTTTTTATGACGTTTTTATTAGTTTGACGTTTGACTGCTTTATTTATAACAAAATTGGAGAAGCCATTACATTGCAGGGTTTTTTTGAGGTTATTTAATTCATTTTGTTGGTGGTCGGAGTCGGTTATTTTTATAGCTCTGGAAACTAATGTATTAGCTACCGATGCAATTTGTTAACGTCTTCACTAGTCCAACATACTCTGAACGAAGGACATCAAATCGATTTCGATAATGCACGCGTAGTTGCAAGTATTAACACAGAAACAGTAAGAATTTATAGAGAGGCAATCGAAATTTACAAAAGGAAGAATGTCGTGAATAATCGAGACGATGGTGTACGTCTCCCGCTGGCCTGGAAAAATATCTTACATAAAAATAGAATCGACAATAAAAATAAAAATAACATTATAAAACATTCATTAAATACCTCAGAAATTGACAGCAATAAAAATCCCATTACAGTAAACCCATTAAATGTTAAACGCCAAACAAATAAAATTAATACAATAGATACATCATTAAGCGTGAGGCGAATCACCAGAAGCCAGTCAAAAGCCATTAAGGCGAACAAAAGCGGGGAAAACCCATCTACCCCAACAGTTTAAACTTTAACTTTCCAATCTTCACTTGGTGCTAGGTTCTCGGCTCGAACGGACGTGCTTGCACTGACACACGAAGCGAGAATCTATCAACAAGGCCCTGAAGATGCCTGGTGTGATCCAGGCGAAACGTCGGTTGACGAAAGATCCTTCCAAGGATCTGATTTTGACGCGGGATAACCCCAAAGATAATAATAATTTCATATATATATATATATATATATATATATATATATATATATATATACCCCCAACAATCACAACCTGATTCAGTTCTTATTTAATATTCTCTCGGCTCAGTCGCACTAATAAACGTAATTTAACTGAACACCGGGAGTTTTCATAACATGTCACTATAGGTACCGACCTTCATTCCTACAACTGTTGACCTCCGATGTGATCTACCAACCTTCTGCAGTTTCCATACAATTAACAATTTCCGTGTGATCAAAATGCATTCTTAAAAATGGCATGTTTCTAATAAAAAAAACTCAATTCTACACTATTTCTACTTAGAAATACGTAAGCTATTAATATCAATATTCCTTAAAGTTCTTGAGTCCATGTATATCTATCATTAGATGCTGTATGTTTGCACCAAACACTCATGCCAGAAACAACACATCATCATTATGATCAAAACGATAAGTTTTTGTATTTTCTTTGTATCGCAAAATAAATGTTTTGTTAGATATTGTAAGAGTAAATATTTTGCTGCTGAATAGTTATTATTTCATTATTTCCACTGAAACCAGTATTTATTTGCATCTCTGACTTTTATTTTAGGTATTAAATAATGCGTGTAATACTCCTCATGGAAAACTATCGAGGATACAACTTCTACCGGGTAATTCTGCATCAAATGATCCAATTTGGGAAACATTTTTAGGTAAGCAAATTATTCCTGTTATTTATACATTCTTTACAGGAAACTTTAAACACATTTCTTTCCTTAATTAAATTTTAAACTTTGCTACAACCATAATTTTGAGTTTAACATGACTAGTTGCATTAAACTCAAATAAAGTGTTTGTAGCAAAGTCAAAAATTTACTCGTTTTATAATTATTATAGGCTACCACAAAGCTACCTCCAAACCATCGACATTTTTTTCCATTTGTCACTAGAAAAAGGGAGCAGAAAATATATGTTTCTTTTACAAATTAGCAATGGTGTGCAGGACAAATGTAAAAATGATTCATCTTCTTCTGCTATGAAACCTTTGGGTCTGTTTTAAGAGGTCTGCTCCTCCTGCGATGTGTACTCCCAGCTATCCCTGCATCTTTTAGGTGGCTGATTGTGCAGCACGATATGAGGAGATAAGTCTAATACTGTTCATCTTTTGGATGTGACCATACCAGTCCCTCCTCTGCTGCCTACTGTATTGCTAAGAAGCAACCAGCTAAGTTGGTGATCACCAGTATTGCCATTGTTAAATAATGTACCTACCATACATCACACCTACTCCATCTGATGGTATTGTCAACCTCACATATTTCCGTTATTCTGGTGTACCTCAAGGTTTTGCCTGCTATGATTCTCAGTGTCCTCATTTCTGAAATCCTCGTCGTTGTTTATGCACACCATATGTCATTACTGGTCTTCAGCATGCCTTTAATTTCTAAAATCCAGACAATGGATTTTAGGGCGCTTGAGACTGCGATGATTCATATGTTTGTAAAATGCATTAAGCAACTGGTGTTAATGACCATCTAGTGTGGACAGTTTAATTAAAAAATATTTCTCTCTGCATACATAGCAAGACACATGAATATAATATTTTTATATGTTTTAGGTTCACCTTGTAACAGCATCGCTTGCGACGCAACATGGATCTGCGTGGGATGTGAGGACGCCACTCTTCACACCCTGGACACCAACACGGGACAGCGTGAGGTCGGGGCCCTCGCGTTGGGAGCTCCTGCTGCTCGGCTGTCCCTGGTGCCGCTTCCTGCTTCACTGGGCGGCACCCATCTGTGTGCCATCACCACGGCAGCGTCGCTCACCGTGTGGAACATGGCACTCAGGACTTGCGTCTTGTCGCCAGTTTCACTCAAGTATCTTATGCACAACGGAGGTTAGTTCACTTTTCTAAAGACTACTATTTCATTATCTCATTTCATTGCACCAATTATTAAATTAATAATTATTGTTTTGATGTAAAATCTTAATAATAATAGGCACTCCCTTGCACCCTGCGCAAGTGGCGGGTTATATGCCATATGGCAATTTCTCCCAAATCACCTGTGTTTCAGAGAAGCAATATTTGCGTTTGTAATTAATTTAAATAATTTCTCCTCTGCTGGGGATGAAACCCAGGACGCCGCACAGAAACCAAACGACTTACCAACTGTGCCACGGCAGTCGGCAATTTGTAATGGCTAATCCAAAAATGGCTTCTAATATAATATGTACTGAAAAAGAAATTAAAAATTATTCAAAATAAATTCTTACATCACTGGACAGTTACACTGATTATTGATTAAATAGCAGATTATTATACAAATGTATACATACATATACCTAGTTGAGCCTTAATAACATTCTTAAAAAATATTCTATCTAGTAAAAATATCTAGTACATGTATCACTTAGATTTTTTATAATTTTCTTACTTTTTAAACTAAATGATATATCCGATATTCATATAAAAGAACTAACTCTATTAAATTAGGTTTGAATATAAAAATCTTTCTATATTCCTTTTGACGATGAATTCGTAGATTGAATTGAATATTTAAGCCAAACCATTAGTGGTTTAATGCCTTCATGATTAATGGTATCTACTATACTCAATGTGTTGACTGTTGTGATATTTTTTGTTCCAGTGACAGTATCCAGTTGCAACTTAACGGATGATGGTAGTCCCATAGTGTCACTCACAAATGGAAAAGGATACATATATTGTAGAAAAATGTGCACTTGGTAAGTATAATCATCCGTATTTAATATATGCCAAATATTGTATTTTGTTTCTGTAAATAACAGTATTTATATGTATTTTTTACCATCTAGAGAAACATACTCTAACACGACAAATTTAATAAACACTAAAACAACTTTGACAATACAAATATAATACAGAGACATACTTAACAACACACATAAACTAGTACTATGGGTGAACTAAATCGGTCGAGGCAGCTAGGGTGGGGTTTAAACTCGCCATCACTGGATAGCTTGGTCAGTATAATACCCGTTCTGCCACCAACCCATATAAAATGGTGTTCCACATTGCCTTTCCATTTTTTTTTAAAGAACGAACATGTCCTAATGACAAGGTACATATACATCCCCTAAATTAAGCATAAATGCTTGTGCTATAGGCGAAATCGGTCAGGGCAGGATTCGAACTCGCGACCACTGGATTACAAACCCAGCGGGCTAACTGCTCTGACACCACCCATCTAGCCATAGTTTATGTTTTCTATATTCTTTCATAATTTTGCTATTTCACCTCTCGAAGATGTTCTTAGGCTGTTTCGACTTGAAATAACATTCATTTCAAGATATAGAAGTATTTTTTTCCTTTCATGTTTTCTCATCATGAAATTCAATTATTTAGGGTACTGGGCGTTGATGGCACCGATCCCCTGTGGAGATGTGCTCGGGTGTCTCTGGGTAGGGGTGGGGCGGGGGCTGGTCCTACGCCCCCTGCTCCCACTGCTACCTCACCTTTACCCCTGCCATTAGCAGCTCTGCACCAGGCCACGCTAAGAGGAAGACAGCTCAACAATCACACACCACATTATCAACAAGGGTAAGTTCAATTACAGTTACTGAACTCAATTATTATTACTGAAGTATAAAATATGAGTTTTGCTCATTTTTCTCTGCCTACCCCAATAGAGACAGATGGTATAATAATAAATAATAATAAATTTGGATTATTTTTATAGCGCCGTTTTTGTGATAACCTCACCTCAAGGGCGCTTTGAATATATTAGGGGTTATTGTAAGACTTGCGGAAGAAGTGAGTTTTTAGGTGTTTCCTGAATAGTGCTAAGTTGTCGATTTGCCTCAGTTCAGGTGGTAGTTTATTCCACGAGGCTGGTCCGGCCACAGCAAAAGCACGATCACCGAAGGATGTACCTAGTGTTGACTCTATTTATTTCAGTTAACTTGCCAATCACGGATGTGGTGGCTGATCGAAGGTATATATGCAAAATTAAAGTTGAAGTGAACCGAAAACTGGTGCCATCACAATGTCCCACAATAATGACTATAATGTTTATGTTTTCAGAAGTTTTCATGCTGGAGCCATACAAAGCTATTTAGAGGGTCAATTAGCAAACAGCAAACTGATAGATTCATGTTCAGAGTATCATCATTGGCTATTAGCTCTCTCTACACATTTGGCACAACACGGTATGTCTAGGTTTCAATCTGATATTTTTTCAGCGCATGATTTCCCTTTTATTACACAGCATTATTGAATTCTCACAAAACTGATTGATTCAAGTTTTATTGATGTGTTTAAAATTGACTATTTAGCACATTTTAAACAATTTTATTTATTACAATTTAAACCACAAATGAGTTATTTGATACAACCAATTTTGAAAAGACTGCTTCTTCCTCAGGGCTGTGTTCAGATTCAACGCTCAACGCCGGGCGTTGGATGTACTTGAAGTTGCAGATTATGGCATTTTTCACACCAATCTCACTGAACGCTTTCGAGCGGCGTTTCAATCTGAACGCAGCATCGGGCGTTTTAAATGTCAAATGTCATTTATCATATGTACATGTCTCTTTTTAGATTATATTTTCATCGAAAGACGAAAATTGGTTTCTTACCTTTTATTGGAAATTTTCGAATGATATTTTTATAAATTAACCTCTTTGTGAATGCATATTGGTATCATAATATATCAACTGACATAATATATATCATAGAAACAAATAGAAGTCATTCAACAGATAAAATAGAACTGTCAGAGCGTTTTTCACCCGACAATTTTACAGAGCGTTTGGAGCGTACACTCGACGTTCAATGTGAATGCCACAGAGTGTTTGAGCGTCTGTTTCCGGTCATTGTGAATGGCTTAGAGCATCACTAAGTGCTCTCTGCATTCATTGTGAACGTAGCCCAGAATTTTTTGTTACCATCCATCCTGAGAAAGATGCGATCGTTTCGAAACGTGTTGGATCAAATAACTAATTTTCTCCCTGTCTATTACTTTCAAAAAAATAAAAGGCTGAAACACTATCTTGACTGGCAAATACCACCTGAACAGACTGGCTTTGTGAGTGGAAGGGGAACAAGAGAACAGATCCTGAATGTGCGACAGATAATTGAGAAGAGTAGGGAGTTCAATGCACCAGTTATTTTGTGTTTCATCGACTATAGCAAAGCTTTTGACTGCGTCAGATGGAGTAAGCTGTGGATGGTGTTGGATGAGATGGGAGTCCCTAAGCATCTTATACATATCCTAAAAAACTTGTATGCAAATAGTTCTGCCTCAATAAGATTAAATAATGCCTTGTCCGCTACCTTCTCAGTCCAGAAGGGTGTCCGCCAGGGATGTATACTGTCCCCTGCTCTTTTTAACATATACGGAGAGTATATAATGAGGAAAGCTCTGGATGGTTGGGAGGCTGGATTCAGTATTGGTGGCAAGAAAATCTCCAACTTACGCTTTGCAGACGACACAACTCTAGTAGCCACAAACGAGACTGATATGAAACAACTTTTGGATCGTGTTGAGAGGGAAAGTTTATCACTCGGTCTGAGCATAAACCAATGCAAAACCAAACTGATGGTGATTGATAGAGCATGTAAACTTCCCCCTATAAACTCTCTAAACCATCTTGAGATAGTACATGATTTCACATATCTGGGTTCCAACATATGTGACACCGGTGGTTGTGAAGCGGAAGTAAAAAGACACATCGCCATGGCAAAGGGAGCATTGGGAAAGCTCACAAGAGTATGGAAGGACAGGACCATTACGAAAACTACGAAGGCTAGACTCATCAGGGCTCTGATATTCCCGATGTTCCTTTATGGCGTGGAAACATGGACACTTAGGGAGTCAGAGCGAAAGAGGATCGATGCTTTCGAAATGTGGTGCTGGAGGCGTATGCTGCGCATCCCATGGACAGCCAGAAGAACCAATGTGTCAATTTTAGACGAGCGAAGGATTGAGGATCGTCTATCGACGATATGTTACAGACGTATCCTTCAATTCTTTGGACACATTGCCAGAAGAAAACCAGACTGCCTCGAGAAGCTTGTTGTGATGGGCAGCGTGGAGGGACGGAGATCTCGTGGTCGCTCACCGACCAGATGGAGCGATTTGGTTAAGTCCACAATGGGGTCTTCGGTGACTGGTGCTCTGCGTTCAGCCCAAAACAGATTGGCATGGAGGCGGGCCATACGTGTGGCGACAGACTACAGCCGCTATCCTCAGTCATGAGGAAAAGGACGATTGATTGATTACTTTCAAATGCATTATTTCTGCCAACTTAATTATTTGACACAGTACCTGTTAGTTGCCCGAGAAACTACATAACATAAAATTATTTTATTCAACATTGTTGACTGAGTTGTAACTATGTGTATTTATTTTCATGCAGGACCTGAATCTAGATTACGTAACATATTAGATGATTTAATGGGACCAAGTCACTGCACATCTCAATCTAAAACATGGGTATCTACATTAATGGTGAGAAATTCATTATCATAAAGTGCTTTTTATGCAACATATATTTATTTCTAAACATCAAGATAGATGTTATCTCTTATGAAATTTTACATTTTTATTTAAACTAACTAAAAGACTATTATTTTAAATATTGATGGATCATTGGCTGATCGGTTAGTGGGCTGAACTAGTAGTCCAGTGGACCTAGGTTTGAGTCAAACCTCAACTGAATACAAATTGGCAAGTTTATTGCCATACGGCAATATCTTCCAACTAACCAGTGTTTGTAGCTCAGAGAACCAATATTTGCATGAGAAATGATTTTAAATAAATTCCATCTCTGCTGGGGATCGAACCCAGGACACCCGCACATAAACCAAAAGGCTTACCAACTGTGCTACGGCGCAATCCAACTACATAATACAAATTTACTGGCTATAGTCTCCTGTAAACTTTAATTTTCCTTAATTTATTTTTTCTTTTCAGGGTTTTGACAAACACAAATTATTAGATGAAGTTTTAACAATTGTAGGAAAACAATTAAGATGGCAAAGGCTCTACATAGAATACTCGGATCAATTGACCTCAATAAAAGATAAATTATCTACTGAACCTATGAAAGTTGAATAAAATATTCAATGCCACGCATTTTATCACTGACATTATGAAGTTGTAAATTTATTAGAGTTGTCACGATGGTATGGAAACTGAGACTAAAGAAAGAAAAGACTACCTTAAAGAATGAAAATTAGGACAGCATTAATGATAAATTCTACAAAATGTTAGCTCAAATTATATGCGAATTAGTTACATACAGTTGCCATTATCTATAAAATAAAAATTATTAATGGGTTCTATTAAGTTTCTACCGATGTTTTTAACTTTAATTTATTTTTACAACTGTTCAAAGAATCGCATCACTTTTGCAATAGAATCCACAGCTTTATAAAAAAAAAATTTTTACGGCGCTGGCCGATTTACTAATGATATTAATAATAATTAAGCACTACAAATAATAACACTCAATTATTATTATTACCATTATACACTTCCTCAAAAGAATTAGCAGATCAATGCGTAAATTGTAATTTATTTAAAAGAGCAAAATAAAATGCAACAAACGATATTTTATGATATTTTTTTTATTTTTATTGACAAACTTTTTTATTTATTTTTTAACATCTCAATAGAGACAAAGTTGGGATATTGTAGAAGAACCAGGAACTCGAGGCACTTACAGGGCTTACGACCTGTCATCGGCTGGACAGATTGTAAGCTCTGTAGGTGCCTCTAGTTCCTGGTTTTTCTACAATATACCAACTTCGTCTCTATTGAGATGTTAAAAAAAAAAGTTTGTCAATAAAAATAAAATTTGACTCCCGAAAGGTAAAAAAATCCAATGTTTGCGTATATACAATTAAAAAAAAATATTCAATTTTATTCTTAACTTTAAATCTGATCCCAATTCAAATTTTTCGGTTAGCGAATTATGGTTAGTGTCTCATAAGTGCAGCGGATGCATGGCATCAGACGGATTTTAGTATTCTATATTAGGAATTCATGAACGTTGTGCATTAGATCATCGGCAATAACGACATCATTGCTAGGAAACAAAAACCCGATCTGTCCGCGTGCCTCTGTGGACGCTAAGCTTTGATGCGGTAGGTAGATATGTTTTAATCATAATAGTAGATAATTTGAATGAATGTAGGCGATAGGTAGGTAAGTTTTAAACAAGAATTCGAAATTGGGATCGTGTTCGAGTGTCAAGAGTAATGCATAAATTGTAAAATTAATGAACAAATATACAAAGTATTTTTCACAAAATTTTGTGGAAAAATTCTTAGGTGTTCATTAATTTTGAAATGGATTTCCACATTGTTAACACAAAAACTTTAGAATCATAAATTGTAATTTTTTTAACAAAATAAAATGCAACAAATAATGATCAAGATTATTTGGGAATAATTTACCCATTCAGATACTTAACCCTTTGAACGCATTAAGCAAAAAATAAAATTTAATCTGAAAAATGCAAATTTTCAATAAAAAATAAAGTATTCTATAAAATTCCTTTTAAATTTTTTTAATCAATATCTTGATTTAATACAACAAAAAATAGTTGTCACATTATGTTTTGGAGGGAGGGGTGGCTCAAAAAATTTAATTTAAATGTTTTTTTTATATTTTTGTCGCATCCAAAGGTAAAGTTTTTTACAAGCCATGGACTATAGTCGATTTACGCGTCGAAAGGGAAAAAAAATGGGCAACTTTAGTCGATTTAGGCGTTCAAAGGAATAACGGTTTAGATTTTGAGCGGTCCATATACAACCTGTCAACTTTACAGATTCCTAATATTATTGTTTAAAAAATAATTAGTGATTCTATAAGTATTATCTTTATAATATTGTTATAAATCTGTATGTAAGGTGTTGTATGATTATGTAATTAGGTATTTTAACATTTCTATCTGCAAGTTTGAGAATGTATCCAGTCTGTTCTTGAAAGAATCTGATGTGAGTTTGGTACTGTGATCACATAACTGGATGTCTTCTTCTTCCTTGCCTCTTTCCAGTACATCTGGAATGGGCCCTTCTGGTAGGCAATCGTCTGACCTTTCGATCTTGCGTCATCTCTCAGGTTAGCTACTCCTTCCTCAACTCCCCCTCAATATTTGTTCGCCAGGTGGCCTGTGGATGGCCTCTGGTTCTGGACTGGATCACATAACTGGATGTAAAATAAGGTTGACTATTTTCTCATTCTCCCCAAATATTTTTAATCGAAAATCATCTTATAATCATGTCCAATAGTTAAAGAAAATTGGCAGTTTCTTATAGACAGTGGTGACTGTATTTATAGAGAAATAATATGTTTAATTATATGTGAACATATTTATATAAATTAATTTTCATAAATTTTCACTTGTGTGCCAATATATTGTGTTGTCTTTTGTAAAAAATAAATAAATTAGATTTTAAATGTTTTTTTATTTATAGTGTCAGTCTAAATTCATTGTGTGGCATTCATTGAACTATCATGATCATACATATACATAGATATTTTGATGCTAGATGATCAAGTCAGTCGTGGAGTAGTAATTTGTTGTGACTTTGTGAAAATATATTTAATACTTGTGACAGTTCAGGGGAGCAAATCCGGTCAAGCAATGGAATCAAAACCAATATCATGGATATAATATAATTATATCCATGATATGGGTTATCATGAGGGTTTTGATTGCATCGCTTGACCGGACTTGTTTTAAAAAACTATTTTTTCTTTTGATGTGTGGACAATGTTTTGCTTCTTAAAACACACAAATATGATACATAATGTAATATATTATAATAACTTAAATAAAACATAAAATAATTTGTGTAAATATTTTATTGTTGATTAATTAAGTAAGCAGTGCCTATTTATATTATATTTGTATATAAATACATATAATCTTTTAATATAAATTATTTGAATACAATAATTATATTAAATTTTTTGTACTTTATTATTGTTAATCTTGAGATTATTTTTATATGTTACAAGCAAAGAAAACAATTTCGGGACATAACTTATTTGTAAATCTCCAGGAGAATATGAGATAAGTTATTGAAAAAACAACAAGAATTAATGCAATAGATGCTCGTTGCTGTGCTCATTGAGAGGAACAAAAAAAGTTAAACTAATTTTTAATATTTACAAAAAGTTTTCTTCTGGAATTCAAGCTAAAGACACAGAAAAATTAACTATGTCGCAGTAGATCATAATATGCCGCAGCGGAATGAGGACATGTCTTTTTAGAGCGGCAATGGAGGTCATTCTAGACCTCACTCCACACAGTAGTGGAGGAAATTACAACAAAGACCTAGCATTGCCTCACTGCCTTCCCCCCGAAGAAGATAAAAATGGAGAGTAAAAAATACACTTGTCTATAGAAACACATACAATATCGATAAGAAGTTGATGACTCAATTTTTCCATACAGAAGCTTCTATATACTTCTATACTTCTGTTGTATACATTTTTCATACAAATATGAAATTTACTTCACATTGATATAGCAGACCATAGATTTTTTTCTTTAAATTTTGACAATCCTTGAATGTTTTTTTGAAGAGTGTATTTTTACTGTATCAAAAGTTCAAAAAATACCTCAATTTGCCAGACCGTGAGAGCATTTTCAAAATTTGGACAGGTATAATCATAGAGAAGAAATTAACGGATATCTATGAAAAACTTATCAGCTATAAGTTTATGGACTTTACATATATGATATCAATATGAAGTCAGTCAATGCAGAGAAGACACAAAAAAAAACCAACATAAATGATGAAATCATAGGGAAGAAATTAAAAGTTGTCTATGGAATACCTACTTATCAGCTCTAGGTCTATGCACTTTACACATATGATGTAAATATGAAGTTGATCGGACTTACAGTTTGGGTTGTAGAGAGGATACAAAAAGGATAATCCATACGCCATACATACAAACACATCACAACGAAACTCATAGTGTGCACTCTCTACGTGATGCCCGTTGAGAAAATTATGTAAAAAAATATCCTTAACAATTGTAAAATAACGACTCCACTATTCCATAGTGTGGAGAGTAAAAAATAAAATACACTTTATATTCAACATAACAAATTAGATAAGCTAAATTTTTATCTGGCTTCAAAGAAAAATTATTTTCTCCAAAGTTTTAACCAGTAACATACAAAAATAATGAAGATATTAGTAAAAACATATTTACAAATTTGAATAAACATGAGCTGAGTTATAATACATATATACAGTTTATTTTGAATCATTCATAGATATAATGAGAATCATTTTTACATTATAAATACGTCCAATAATTTGTCATGGGGTCATATTTCAAATATAACTAGAAAAAAATGTTTAATTTTCTATTCAAAATATCACAATGCTTTCATATAAGTGATAAAGGCAGCATAATAATGTTATCCATTATAATTTTTTTTAATAATATACATTTTATTATGATTTTTTTTGAGTCTTTCTTAAAAAATGGCATTAGATTGAGTATATCGACACTAATATACAACAAGCTTACATATTCAATTAAAAATATAATACATACCTACCTAAAATAACCATATAAAAAAATCTTTACAAAAATTAAATATACAGTATAAAAAATGTAAGTATTTAAATTATACTTGTAAACAATAATCTAATACATTATATTATCATCATTTTCAGACCATCAATACTTAAAAGAGTAATACAAATTTTTGGAATACATTTTTTAAATTATTAAATCCAACAAAGAACTTTGTCAAAATGTTGAACGTGGTTGAACACGACTGGAGAATATTCTGGCAATTTCGTTGCTTGTTTTGCCTTTAGTTTCTGGCAAATACATTCTGAAATGAAATTTACAATTTGAGATATACATAATATTAGTATTAATACTATTGAAATACATTCAGTTAAATGGTTCATCTATATATAATTTATGTACTTCTCAATTAAATAAATGATGTGCCATTTTTCCTGTTATACCATTGCATGCATCGTTAAAAATTTATTCAGTTTTCTGAGCTATTCATTTAAAATAATTGAGAAAAATGTGTATAAATAAGGTATAAATATATACTAGCATGCCATTTCCCTATTCTCAGGGTATTTCACTATTCTGTATTTACATATATTCATCACCTTAAGCACACCTGACACCAGCTAATCATGTAGAATATTAGTTGTGTTTGCAGTAATTTTTAAAGGAATATGAACTGAAACTGTGTATAACATTGTTTATCTATTTTGTCTGCATAGGTAACTGCATTGTTAGTAAAACAATAAATCATTATTTATATATTATATAAGTTTTTTTATATTACTTTTGATTTTTTTATAGCAAGGTGATCCAGAAGTTGATCCAGACGTACATTACTAGCTATAAAAAAATATTGGCCCATCGTATTGGCTTTTCGGCATAATTGCTATGATTTGAAATGTTTTTAGGGTATTGCTTTTCACATCACTATATATTTGGCCTTTGAATGAATGATTGTAACTATGCTTAGAAGTACATTTAATTTATTTTCAAACATTCTCATTTTTTATATGAAAATGAATCTTCTCATAAGAGTTCATAATTTAACATGCTAAAAACTCTTTGATTTTGTTTTCTCCTATCCAACCAAGATCGCGTCCGTTTTGTGCGAGAATGTTTCCCTTGATTTAAATTTTCTTCTGAAAGTATGTGAGCGCATGTAGCCATAACGGCTGAACATTTATTTATTACTAGCTTTTATGTCCCGCCGTTGGCCAAGAATGTAAAATTGTGAAAGAAAAAGCAATCGTTTTTATAATATTGTCACCCAATTATTTTGCAATATCAGACTATAAAAAGTGGTTTGAAATTTGATTGAGTTTAAGTATTGTAAAATGTTCAAGTGATGGCCACAACCCATTCTTTTTTATATATTGCTATAAAGTGTGAATGAAGTATAATATTTATACAATTTCTGCTCGCATGGACTATGCGTAATGGTTTTAAATATGACTGTTTATCAACGTTGTAAAGAGATTGGTTTGGCCACAACCCCCATTTTTAAATATTATCATCGAAAACAAATTGTAATGTGTACCTATTGAAAATTTAGTAATTTTCGATGTTGGGATGTGGTCAAAATTTGATTAAACAAACGTAGGTACTGAAAAGATCTAGTATTGGTCACATCCCATTCGTTTTTATATTTTTTCATCAAGTGTGCATTATATTTTTGCTCAATTTGACTGAAAGTCTTCATTAACGAAGAAGAAGAAGACTTGAACTATAGTAAATAGTTTTTAATTTGAATATAAATGTTGTGAAGAGTTCAGTAATGGCCACAACCCCCATTCTTTAAATATTAGGTGTTGAAAATTATTCAAAATAGGATGATATAAATGGTTTAAATTTAATTAAACAAAAGTATTGAAAAGATTCTAGTGCAGGTTATATCGTCACATCCCATTCATTTCATATGTATTTTCATCAAGTGTGCATATCGTTAATAATATTTCTGCACAATAGACTATTAGACTTAAAACTAACCCAAAAGACTAAATAAAAAAGAGAAAAATAAGTATAAGACTATAAGAAATAGTTTGTATAAAAAACTATTCCAATGGTCTACATAAAATAAGTAAAAATACATATACCTAATAGAAGAATTAGACTATTGGAAATAGATTGTATAAAAGCTCACCCAAAGGTCTACAAAAAAGAAGAAGAAGAATATTTAGACTATTGGAAATAGTTTGTATAAATACTGACCAAAAGGTCTACATAAAAGAAAATGAATAAGACTATTGGAAATAGTTTGTATTAAAACTCTCCCAAAAGTCTACGTACTTAAATGAAGAAGAATAATAATTAGACTAAAGGAAATAATTTTTACAAAAAAATGACCCAAATGTATACATAAAAGAAGAAGAAGATGAATTAGACAATAGGAAATAGTTTGTATAAAAACTGCCCTAAAGGTCTACATAAAATTAAGAAGAAAAATAATTAGACTCCAGGACCCGCCGCTTCAGGCCCTTCAGTACCTCCCGTCCCTTTAATCCCTCATTACGTCCCTTCCCATCAGGCCCTTCAGTACCTTCCGTCCCTTCAGGCAGTTTTATACCTCCCGTCCCTTCAGGCCCTTTAGTGCCTCCCTTCCCTTCATTACATCCCGTCCCATCAGTCGGTTAAGAAAAGTTTAAATCCAGAAACCATCCTGGAAGAACCGCGAAGAGATGAAAGAACCTTCTTTTCCCAGGATGCTCTACTTAATAGGTAAAATGACTAAATACACGAAGAAGAAGAAAAAAGTTTAAACCCAGATACCTGCGAAGAGATGGAAGGACAGTTGGACCTTCTTCTCCCAGGATTCTCCAACTTCATAGGTAAAATGACCAAAAATACACGATGAAGAAGAAGAAGAAGAAATAAGTTTAAATCCAGATACCTGCGAAGAGATGAAAGGAAAATTGGACATTCTTCTCCCAGGTTAGTCCACCTTCAAAGGTAAAATGACCAAATAGACGATGAAGAAGAAGAAGAAAAAAGTTTAAATCCAGAAACCTGCGAAGAGATGGAAGGAAAATTGGACCTTCATCTCCCAGGATAGTTCATCTTCATAGGTAAGATGACCAAGTACACGTTGAAGAAAAAGAAGAAAAAAGTTTATATGCAGAACCCGTCCTGGAAGACCTGTGAAGAGATGGAGGGACAGTCGGACCTTCTTTTCCCAGGATATTCCCCCTTCATAGGTAAAACGACCAAATACACGAAGAAGAAGAAGAATAAGAAAAAAGTTTAAATCCAAAAACCATCCTGGGCATACGCTCGACAATTCACCAAAGTTTCATTATAATCGGACAAACGGTTGATAAATAAATAAATAAAATAATTTTCCTATAGGAAATCAGTATAGGTATATTATTGTTGATTTGTAAGTAAATAGTATTAGGTAGGTACCTACCTACAACAACCTTCTAAATAAATTCGATTCCTAACAAATTTTATTTGAATATCACATTCTTTCTGTAGCCATGGAAACGATTCGAACACGTAAGTAATATCGAATGGTTCGGATACATTTTTTGAATATGTAGGTACCTACATTGGTTTGTTCGATGCCATAAAAATGAAAATTGTCAGAAAAATCAAATATTATTTACAAATTATGCAATTTTATTATGCCTATATCTTTACTAATAAATAACACATTTTTACAATATATGTCTTAAAACTTGCCGTAATGTCTTGTGTTTCATTTTATTATTTCATAATTACATTTATTTCAAAGGTTTATTATTTTCAAGAACATATTCATTCGGTGGGAAAATGAAATATTGTATGAAAAGATATTAAAATGGCGGCGTTTATGTACAAAAGGCTTACTTTAAAAATAAGTTAAACATTATAATTATACCAAATATTCACCATGTTTTTCACTTAAACGCTAAGTTATACTTCAAAATATATTTTTTTTGTGTAAATACCTACTTCTAACTTTTAAACTAACAGATATTTGCGTGCAAAATGTACACTTTTTTGACAGATATGACTTGGAAAATTTTGTATGAAAAAAATAATTATTTAAATATTTTTAAAATTCAGCATTTTTATCGCATTCTTTTTAGCGTGACACTGCATCAGGTATACTGGTACATGTTCGCACTTAAATTAGATTTTTAGATGCTCTTGGTTTTTCAGAAGGCGTGAGACAAACACACACACACACACATACACTAACATTTTGATTGCTTTATTACTTTAGATTTATAGTAACATAATTTCCAATATACATAACAAAAACAAGTACCTATATTATTATTATTATTAGTTAACAGGCAGGCAGCTATTGCTGATGGGCCTGTATCATGTGCTTATGTTTGTAATGTGCATCCAATCCGTTTTTAAATTGATTGAGTGTTCCAGCACTCACAACCTTATCCGGTAAACTATTCCAGGCATCCACCACCCTGTTGGTCAGGAAGTGTTTCCTTGGATTCAGGGAAAAGGATGTTTTATTCAGCTTTAAGTGATGGCCCCTCAGTTGTGGATTGTGATTCAACAAGTTATCCATAACACTACAGTGATAATAGCCATGTAAAATTTTGTATGTCTCAATCATATCCCCACGGTTCCGCCGTTCCTGCAGAGTGGGATTTTTAAAATTTGCAGCCTTTCTGAGTATTCCAGACCACCCATTCCAATTGGCAGTTTGGTTGCTCGTCTTTGCACTTTCTCAAGCAGTGTAATGTCCTTGATAAAGTAAGGATTCCATATTTGAAACCCATACTCTAGGATCGGCCTCACATAAGTTATATATTTCTAGGAAAACTTGTACACTTAGGTGGTGAAATGTTTTCTTGATAAGATAAAGAGTAGAATTGGCTCTCTTAACAATCATTGTGATATGTTCACACCATTTCAAATCCCCCGAGATAGTAATGCCCAAATCCTTTTGTTTCTTGACTGGAGTTATCAGGCTTTCACCCAGGGTGTACTGGATATGTGGGTTGTTTTTCCCAATATGAAGAACGGTACATTTGGAAGCATTCAAATTAATTAACCAACGTTTTGTCCATTATGTCCGTTTTGTCATTTATGTATCCGATCCAAGTCACTTTGTAGTACGTTGTGGGCAGTCAGTGGATTTGCGAAGAACTTTGTGTCATCTGCGTAGAAGTTGGGAGTGTTTTCTATGATTGCTCCGAGGTCCAGAATGTATAGAATAAATAGTATAAATAGTATACCTATTAAGATTATTAACATTAAAATTACATCCAATTGATAATTTCGTAATTGAATAAATAATCAAATTCATGCAATATTAAAACAATCGTAAAGTTATCCAAGTTCAATTGAATCCAGTAATCACAAACAATTCATATTAATCCAATAATATTTCGAATCATTTAATCAATGTCCAATATAATATAATAAAAAAAACAAGCGAGAATCATTAATGCATACTAATATGCAAGATATTTGACAGCCAAGAGAGATTATTGCTATAATATTAATAGGTAATATCAATATAATTTAACCATATTTGAAATATATAACTAGCTATAAACCACTATTTTGGTTTATAGCTAATTATATAATTTTTTTTTTTTAAGTACTAGGCAACCCACCCTTAGAAGAGTGATTTCTGAAATGATATAATTCAAATATGGTTAATATTAACTACCATAAAATATTCTCTGAATCATTAAATGATATCAATGTAATTTTTTTAGAGTAAAGACAAATTTATCTATAAATCTATCTGATTTCTTGGTTTCTTTCATGGAAAAGTTTTTGTTTCATCTCTATTGATATCTACTTGATTATTTAAAATAAGATTGTAAAGAAAACAAACCTGATAAAAATGAATAGTGCTCCAGTGGAGACAGCAAATATAATAAAGGAATAAGGTCCGATGGCAGTCTGTAGAGTTGGAAAAAGCATTCCCACAATGAAGTTACCTCCCCAGTTGCACAATGATCCCAAGGCCATACCCGCTGGACGAGGACCTACCTCAAATAATTCTGTAACAAATGATAAATTAAGTATTTTGACGATTTATATTTTTTTGCATCAAAATTTTTCAATTATAATGGATATAAATCAGTGTTTCAATTGAAATAATTTTATTTGCTACTATCAACATTTTTTAAGCACAAATGAGCTATATTTGATTAGTTTAAGCACAAATGAGCTATATTTGATCAGTTTAAGCACAAATGAGCTATATTTGATCAGTTTAAGCACAAATGAGTTATATTCGATCAGTTTAAGCACAAATGAGCTATATTTGATCAGTTTAAGCACAAATGAGCTATATTTGATCAGTTTCAAAACACTTGACTGTTTGTTTTAGCTATCATTTTTTCTGAGAAAGGAACAGTCATGGATTAAACAAAGTTAACTGTCTTCTTCTTCTTCTTCATCTCGCCTTATCCCGTTATACGGGGTCGGCTTTTCTAACCATGCAGCGCCCATAATTTCGCTGCTGCGTGTCTTCCTCTCTTAAACCCAGTTTCTTCATGTCCCTTTGAACATTCGTCAGCCAGGTGGTTTGGGGTCTTCCCCTCCCCCTCCTCTCAGTAGCTATGGAAAGGCACTTCTTCACAACGTGTTCGTCCTCCCTTCTCATTATATGGCCAAACCATCTCAGTCTGGCCTCTGTTACTTTTCGGATATGGGTGCCACCTTAAAACTCCCCCTGACATACTCATTTCGGACCCTGTCTTTAAGTGTGACTCCTCCCGACCATCGCAACATACGCATCTCTGTGGTATGAAGCTTTTGTTCATGGGTCTTCTTAGTCGGCCACACTTCGCTGCCATACAATAATGCTGGTCTGACGGCTGTTTTATAGACCTTTCCCTTGGTTTTTACAGGTATTTTTGGGTCGCACAAAACTCCGGTCAACGTTCGCCATTTTGTCCATCCTGATGTTGTTCTATATGTTATATCCGCTTCGATAGAACCATCTTCGGATATGACTGACCCTAGATACCTGAAGGATTTTGCTCTTGGAAGGACTGAACCATCTAACTTAATGTCCACGTTTATGGTAGCGTCAGGGTTGGAGTTACATACCATATACTCTGTCTTAGTTCTGCTGATGCGTAGACCATTCGATTCAAGTATTTCTCTCCATCTTTCTAGATCATCTTGAATTTCTTCTGCACTTTCAGATATCAGGACCACATCATCAGCATACAGTAGATTCCATGGTGTTGGCTTCTGGATCTTTGCATTTTTCTGATGAACACCCACTTTGACATAAAAACTCTCAGACACCCCAGCTGGACTTCTAATACACGTTTGAACATCAGCGTACATGTCGGCAATAAGTCGTGTGTAACACTCTGGAACACCATGGGCTCTTAAGGCTTGCCATATTACGGTTCTTGGTACTCGGTCAAAGGATTTTTCCAAGTCTATAAAAACCATACAAAGGTTCTGTTTATTATGTCTAGCCTTTTCCATTACAAGTGTAATAGCATGGATTGCATCTGTAGTTCCCTTTCCTACTGTAAAGCCAAACTGATTTTCAGAGAAAGTGATTATGTTTCTTAGTCGCTCGCTCAATATTCGTTCCCATATTTTGAGGGTATGTGATGTGAGTTTTATGCCACGAAAGTTACCACAATCGCGCACATCCCCCTTGTTCTTGTAAAAGGGTACCAATATGCTCTTTCTCCAATTGTTTGGCATTTGTTCACATTTTAAGATGTTATTTAACAGCTCTGCCAACCATACTTCACCATCGGCTTTCAGTAGTTTCCAAATTTCAGCTGGGATTTCGTCCGGACCAGTAGCTTTATGGTTTTTCATTGCAGATATCGCTCTATTGACCTCTGTAACACTGATATCTTTTACGGGTCCATATATTTTACATTCTTGTTTTTCAGGTTTCCGTGGGAATTCTGTATTCAGTAGCTCACTATAATATTCATGCCATCTTTTGGATATTTCTTTGTCGTTTGTTAGCAGCGTTCCCCTTTTATCTTTAATATATTTGGTAATTTTAAAGTCTTTTGTATTGTTATGCCTGTAATTTGCAATTTTATATATTTCATTTTCAGTTGCTAGTTCTAGGCGTTTGTAGAGATCTAAACAAAGTTAACTGTAATAAATAAAATAGTTTTAAATGTGTTATAAAGTAACAACAGTAAAATAACAGTAATCATACACTATTTGCCAAAAGAAAGGAAATTTTTTGTTACTTAACAAAATAATATAGAAAATTTTCCTTCTTTGTTATTATATGAAAATTTCTATCATAATAAGCCTTATATTGAATTTTCTTTAAAATTATTTATGTTTTAGTGTTTATGATTCAAATAACTAATGTGCAGATTTATATTTTATCATTTTTTGTTATTAATATGATTTTTTATGAGAATAATTCAAATGGTTGTAAATATTTACTAGTAGTTATGAAAATAAAATAAATAAATTGATGGAAAATATTGAAGACTTACCGGATCCAATGAAATAAGGAATAGGTCCCAAGCCGAGTCCATAAAATAATACATAAAGTAAGACAGCTGCAATACATAACTTTGGCATCCAATCTTTATACATATCCTGAAAATAAATTAATGTTTTATTTTAGAAAAACAAATTGCATGATATGCTTCTAGATAATAAATAATTTGTAATGACTCTAACATAGGAGTTAGCTGTAAAACTAGTCATTAATCAATGCATCAACGGTTCATCGATGCAAAAATCAAATTTTTGTTGCACTTGATGCAAAATTTAATATCACCATACAACTCTCCATTAGTGATAGTACCTCAACTCTTAAGAGGCGATCTATAGTAGATTGACCTCTGCATACGGGACGGGGCGACGACGTGAACGGGACGGGGGCGGAACATGGTGTTATGAAACCATGTATGCATACGCAGCGTGACAGCGACATGGACGTGACGTGCTAGTTGGTGCTAGTGTCACTACTCAGGTCTCGGGAGCGACTGTAATTACTATGCATTTGCAACGGGGCGTGGACGGAGCGTGGCGGGATGTGCAAAACATCGTCGGCGACGATTTTTTTTCCCGCTCCGTCCACGACACGTCCTCGCCCAGTAGTACACCCGTGGCGTATGCACGTTCGTATACATTTTATATGAAACGATGTTTAAAATAAACACGTCCTGTCCCGTCCCGTATGCAGTGGCCTTAAACCTATCCTCAACATATTCCAACTGTCGATTTGTTCAAGAGAATGAAATTCTATTGAAGGAAGAGGCTGTTTAAATCCAAGATGCGTGTATGAAGGAGTATGGCGTAGTGGACTTTTTTCACGGCTATTCCAATTTAGAGGCTTGGCAGCATATATGTTCCATATACGGATTTACTCAGAATTTGGAGTAGAACATTTCGTGTGTCCCCCCCCCCTTATAACTTTTGATCCGCTCAATTAACAGAGCGCAAAATTTCAGAATATATAAACAGTTATAGGCCTACAAAACTTTTATACTCAGAATTTTGAATTTTTGTTTCAGTCAGGGGTTATCAACTTTTGAATTTTTATTTTATTTTTCCATATATCTCAGAAACCATAAAAGTTAGAACGCTGAAAATTGGTACAAACATAGACAAATACAAAATCTCAAATTAGTTTTTTCAAAACAATTCCAGGGTTTCTCAAACATTTTTTATTAAGAAAAGTATTTTTTTTATTATAAATTTATTTTAAGAGTTTAACTGCCTATATTTCCAAATATTTTAAAAATATCGAAAAAAGCCGAAACACCCCAACTACATAATTTAATTTTCTATAAAAAATATTAATATTGTAGAAGTAAATCTCAATATTTTTTTAAAAATTTTTATAAAAATTTAATTTAGTGACGACATCACTTCATACAATTTGTATGGCAGTCGCCTAAACACAATATGTAAGAAGACTTAATAGTTTGATACTTTAATCTCGAAACATACATACATACCATCATGCTGTTTTCATATTCTGGGTAGAAAAAAGGACTGACCTCCATACTGGTTTATCTTAACATACATACCTACATGTGTTGTATAGAAAATAATATATTCAATAATTTGGATTTATGAGTTTATAGTTTGGTACTTATTCTTCAACTGTACATACTATCGCTATCGACAGTTGGATCTCATGTGTTACATGCAACTAGTTTATGAAAACATTTGAGCACATTATTATGGTCTCGTATTTTTGTGTTTATTTTCTATTTCATTGTAGTCCTTTAAATTATATCCATAATTTTATCAATAGGCAACTTATCAAAAATAATGGCGACTTTCTGTGTGGTACTGCACAGCTACAAATGGATACTTAGTTGATTTTTAATATGATAAACTTTGGTCTTACAATAAGATTGATAGTGATACACAGTGCTACAAGACAGATGGTTGAAAGGGCCATTGATATCAGTGCTAGTGGCCTACGTCCACAATTTGACATGAGGGGTACTGACAGTATAGCCATAATACAGTTGACTACTCCTGCTCCGATAGTCGCTAACTGTGCTTCCCAATCAGTCAGTTCGGCCTTTTTAAATATCGATGTGGAATAATAAAATACCTACAAATAAAAACAATTGTGTATAAAAATATAGTCATCATAAAAAAATTTTGAATGTACAATAAATGCCCTTTTTTGTCAAATTTTCTGAAGTATTTAGCTTTTCTATGAAAGTACAATTAGCTAGACTATGGAATAACTTAAGTTATGAAGTGTCATCTCAATCTATAAATATTAAAGAAATCTGTCTCCTTCCTTTCATCATTGCAATAATCAGTCTATTTATTGAAGTGATATTTTTTTATTTTGAAAATGACTGTACACTGTTGTTCCAAATTTACTTGACACTTGAAGTTGCTTAGAAAATATTGCCTCATGGCAATAACCCGCCATTGCACAATTGTTTGTATGGATGCCACCAAACTTCCTTCCTTCTTGAGCCTTTTCGCCATGGAGGGGGGCGGTTTGAACACATACCAATCAAGCAAAAAGACAAAAATTTGTGATCTGCGCAACCATGTCACGGATTCAAGTTGTTATGCAATAGCAATACAAACATGTATTTACGTAATTCCTTTCATTATATTGCGAAACACAGCACACAGTAATTTGGCATAGCAAAAATAATATTTATTAAAATAAGACACTAAATGATTCTTATACTTACAGAAAAGTATTATTGTAATAAATATTGATAAATACCGCATTGATTCCGGAAGTCTGTTGTCCAGCCTGCAAAAAACAAACCAACAGCAGTGGTATAAGAAGTTCTCGAGATCTAATGACTTGCCATATTCCCCACTTTTGGCTTTCACCACCATCCTCCGGCTCATTATCAGCCTCATTCTCTAAATCAGCTATCTCATCACACAAGTCCACTTCCTGTTTGTTAGTGATGTGAGTTAGTGCTGAATAAATATGCAATTTATTAATGAACTAACAGTGAATCAAAAGATATGCAAAAACGACATGTTTCCATTATACAAAAACATAGCTAAATAAACGAAAAAAAAATCGTAAAGACAGGACATAGATATTGTTGTAACTTTCAGCATTCTGTTTATTTTTTATAGACATGTCACAAGATGTTAAAGTAAAATAATTCACAATCACTGCCTTTCACTGCATATCTTTCACTCTAATATATTATTATTCATAGGACATTATTTATTTTATGCGCCAAAACAATATCAAACCATTCATTTTTATGCAATTACAATATATTTATTTAACTTACATTTATTTCTTATTCTACCAAACATTTTTCTGTTTGATTTCTAATTGATCAAAAGATTACCATTACATACAATAACAAATACATAGTTATTTGAATAATATATTACCTTGAATAGCCATTTCTGGATTAGATTTAATAATATACAAATATTTTGGACTCTCCGGCAGGAATAGTAGGAATGGTGTAAACACAATAACAAGTAATCCATAAACACCGAGTAAATAATGCCAATCAGTCGGGTTGCCTGAAACATCAAATTGTTTTTAAATAATTAATGTTTAAAATTAAACATTACTTGCATCAACAATGCAAATACACCCAATTATTGAATTTGGCAGTCACCTCTGGAGTGGCGTCCCCAAATATCTATTGAATATCCTCGATGCTGTACATGGACGATCCATCATTGACTGATGGATTGCAATCACTAGACCACAGACACAAGGTCAGTATTCTAGGTTTATTCTATAGATACTACCACGGGAGATCCTCAGAAGAAATTGCATCCCTGGTCCCTCTTCAACTCATTTAACTCAATATCAACACCCGTTCACAGTAAACCTAATTTGCTCGAACCAGTCACTTCTCGAACTCTCTTCTTAACACAGCAGCCCGACTATGGAACAATCTTTCGAATTCTGTGTGGTTCCACCTTCTTACAACATGGGTCTTTTTAAAACCTGAATTAATATTTTCCTGAGCAGGTTGCAAATCCACCCCAACGATACTACGTAGTACGCTTCTTCAGAAAAGTATAATGGACCCAAATCCTAATAGTTGGTCTCCCCTACGTAGCCATGTTAAAAAAAAACACATTTTAAATTTTAAACTAAAAAAATAGGTTATTCATTGCTTATTAATTAGATCACAACAAAGACAAAGCAACTATATTGCCCCATCTATTAAGAAACTTCAAAAGTTTTAGCCTCTATATCTTACGTGCATTGTAGACCACCACTAGATACTATTAGAAATTTTCAAAAGAAGAAATTTGCTTCAGATTAAATTGTAACATTATCATTCGTCATCCTGTGTAAAAATGAATCAATATTGAATTTTTGATTCACACTTACCCAAAAGCATTTCTAGTCCCATTACTTGTCCAAAGAGTACACCAAAAGTAACACCCAATGGACAGAGAACTCCCAAGGCACCACGCAATCTTAGAGGTGATATTTCAGTTAAATACATTGGAACAATACTCGTTGTCAGACCTAAAATTAAAATATTTCATTTTATTATAAAAAGCTGTTCATTAATTACTGCACGGCATGAAAAAAAAGATTCTTGATAAATACTATCTAAAAATAAATATTTATTTATTAATTTATTTATTTTAAAACTTTCTGAGCACAAGTGCACAATGGCGGGCTTATTGCCAAATGGCAATATCTTCCAACCAACCATATACAATATTCCTAAACATGTTTCAACTAATTGTTCTCTTACTTCACTATCGCATGCAATTATGTGCAAATCACAAACATAGAAACAGGGTGTAAGCAAAAACAAATCAGAAAATGATAAAACAAGTTACCTGCCGATAGTCCAACAACCAATCTTCCAATAAATAACAATTCTATAGAGTTAGCGGGAAGACTAGAGATAAAAAATACAGATGCCAAGAATGACAACGCGTTGACAAGAATTATTCCACCTTTTCTACAGAAAACAAAACAAAAACTAATTAACATACAATAAACTTGCAATGAAGGATGGGCTGGTGGTGTTTACATGCAAAATGTTTTTTATTTTCATATATACACCTAACCATTTATGAAATTGTGGTGAAATGTGTGGCCTAATAAGCTAACAACTATACCAGTTCAACCTTTGTTCGAATTGGAATAGTCAAGGAGTTATATTATTTTCTTACAATGGTAGGAGGATTTTTGGAGAAAAAAGTGTGTAGGAGATTTGTTAAAGGAAAATCTTGAATGATCAACATCATCTAGCACAGAATGAAAAAAATATATATTCAAGTATTCATTGACCGTTTTATAAGAAGTTTGTGGGTATATATGCATGTGTTCTGCTTCCTTTTAATATATATGCATGTGTTCTGCTTCCTTTTAAAAGGTAATGAATAAAATCAATATTATCAATGAGCTTTCAGCATAAAAAATGTTTTTAATCGTACAACAACAAAGTTCTTGAGTATGATTTAAACATTTTACTTATAGGAATGTCTCAAATTTATATGTTTTAGTAGACTATTACAGATTTCAACGCCAATACAAGAAAAGTGATCTCCAAGTATTAATATTATTCCTATTATTGGAAATTGTAGAAATAAAATAATATTTTTATAACTGAGAAGAGCGGTTAGCGCATTGGGTTAGTAATCCAGTGGTCGCTGAAGAAAATCACATTTAAACATCGTAAGGACAAATATTGTATCACAAATTGATCTATTTTAAAGAATACTAAAAAAACAACAAACCTTCCAATATTATCAGCAACTGTTGCACCGAGACATGATCCAGTTACACCTCCAATTATAAATATAGAAACAATGGAAGCCCATAGAACATCTAAAGATTCTGAACTGATATGATTGCCATATCTACTTATAATACTCTCGTTGCAAAATTGTTTAATAATCTAAAATAATCAATAATCAATAGATGAAAAAATATAAAATGCTATGTATGAAAGTCTATGCACTCTACTGACAGAATTCAAAGAACCTGGTTGTAAGTAGAAGTTTACAGATTTGTTCCAACTTACATCTGCTGGAGTATTGACAACTCCAATATTATATCCAACAGGCAAAGAGGAACCAAATGTTGTGACAACTCCAGCTGATAATAATACTACTGTCCATTCTGACCAAAAACTTTTTGGTCTTCTTTGTGCGTCTACATTTTGATTTTCCTTAAAAGAAAAACAAACAAGAATATTTTAAAACAAATCAAATAAAATTCAATCAATAACTACTTATTGTTAAAATAATAATTCTGATTTTTGAACAACAGACCTGAAGCTCATAGGAGAATTGGCAGACCCAATATTAGATGAGACATCCATGTGAATCTATCTATTCTTGGCATAAGAGAGAAAGGGCAACTCAGCTTCAGGACTAAGGAAGTACATCACAGTGTAAGGATTGGAGGAGGGAAATTCTAGAGGAAGCCGGGAGCTATAATAGAATTTATTGCCAGAATGAATAATTATAATAAAGTCCCTGAAACTTATGCATTTTGAAATAGTAGTTATAAGCCAACAGTGATTTAATTTGTATTCAAAATAACAGACCACTGTAATTAATTTTAATATTTTCAATTCAGGAGAAGTGACTGATACACCAAAAAATGCTAGTTTTAACCATATACATAAATTTTGATTTGCACAGTACTTATGTTTAACAATATAAGCAAATATCAAATGGTGTATAATGACTGGTGATAGTAAAGATAGTGATTAATATAATAAACTAAAATGTAATTCATAAATTTAATGTAATAATAAATTAAATGTATGTAACTACAGACGATTCCTGAAAATTACAAAATAAAACAATACAACCTTCATTTCTTTTACCATTAACATGCATATTGGATAACTTGTATAACTGAATAACTTGTAAAATTCATTGTTTAGGCAATAAAACCTGATCGTTTTCTTATATACTTATAATAATTATTTAAAGAAAAAATGAAGTTGATAAAAAAATATATAAGTAGACACTTAATTTTATTACTACAACTGCATAAATAAAAAGGAGTTCCTTCATGATTTGCATAAAATTTTTAAAACGGTATTTTTATAAAATTTCTTAGTAAAGTCAAACCTTTCAGGCTGCTAGGGCCGATCATTCGGCTTTGGCCAAAATCTGACCTTCGGTCGGACACCACTGATGTGCCATGTTATTTATATTATCATAAGGTAATAAAATTATATATTTACTGTTTGGTAAATATGATTATGCTAATAAAAGAGTTCATTTGTAAAATATATAAGTTTGAAGAAGCACACATAGAATGATCAAATAGTTTTTTGAAGTTAGGCAACTAAAATTTCACTAAAACATTAAACAAATAATATTAATAATACTTTTACCTGTATTGGCATAGGACTAAAATGTATTTCACTCTTCTCAATAGCCATAATAAAATATTTAAAACACCACAGAATGATTCCAACAAATTATAATTATATGGCTGTTACTTAATTTATATCAATAAAATATTGATTTGCTGTTATCACACTATAAGGCTATCTTGCAATATGAGTTATCACTTGTATTGATCAATATATTGACTTATAATAACGTGTTAGAAAATATGTCAAACCAGAAGTATTGTTCTCTCTCTTATCAATTCAATAAATATAAACACCATACTTGTGTGATAAATTTATTATAAACCGTTAAAATGGATTTATAAAAAATTAAATTTATAAATATGATTTTGTGGGAGGCACATCATCAGAATGAGTCAATATGATATTCTATCAGGAATTATCAGAAAATATATTTTATGATCTATACATTAAAAAAATGCAATTTCAATTGGATCAATAATTAGTAAATAAATTTAGTAAAATTTGCAATTAGCACATTTTTTAGGACACATATAATCCTCCTCCAGAACATAAGAGGAAATGGAATTTCCTTGAAAAGTCTTGTTAAATTATGGCATAAAGTTTTTAAATAGTTTTAGTGAAAAGTATGGAATTTTTTTAAATAAAAAAGACAAGTAAAATAATAAATCTATTTTTATAAATAAAATATAGTCATATCACATCACATGCACTTACAACCAGTATTATAAAAATTAAAGGAACCTTTGAGTACAAAGTTTTCATTATAAATAACCCGTTTTATAACTAAATAAACTTATTTTGGGCTCACTTCAACTGAAATTAATTTAAGCATATTTATTGTTCTTCTTACCCCATAGACTCAATAAATATTTTAGAAATCCTACTTTTCTATTCTATTCTACCTACGGAAACTTTGGTAAACACCAGCAGCAGCCTTGTTGCTACATGTTTTTTGTAGTAAAGGGTAGCGTGAAAATAATGGGCCAAATCTACAAACTATTAGGCAAAAAAATGATTCACTCTATAATAATGCCTCACAAAACCAAATATTTATCGATAGAAAGAAACAGCAAAAAAGTGTTGTAACCATAATTCAACCATCTCATTTTTGAAAGCTGAGGAGTCACAGATTCGTGTCATAGCTGCTGTTTTACATCTATACATATGTATATCAGGTTTCTAGCATAAGCGTTTAGTACTAATATATAGCATTTAATGATACATCACGTCCTATTCTGATTCGTTTCAGAGTATGAAAACGTCTATAACCAACGAGCGACCGTGAAAAAAAGGATTTTATTCGCGCAGTGTGACATATTGAGTCCCGTATAAATGCAGTCAACTTTTTGACATTTCTCTTATACTAAAATTCAGACGTATAAATTTAGACGAATCAGAATAGGACATGTTAGCTCTTTAACATTATTTGTTATGATACCCACATAGTGTTAATCCATGTAATAAATTCAGTGTTTTTAAATCAAATAGAATTGATTATGGTTCTACATATATATTTACCTTGTATCAGGAAGACCATTTCAGCTGACTCGGCCTAGTCATTTGAAATGATCGTCCTGATACAAGGGAAATATAAAATATGTAGAACCATAATCAATTTCGTTTGATTTAATAATACCTAGTATAATAAATTCAGGTTGGTTAGATGAAATTGAGGATTAATAATATAATCTGTACATTGTGCATACAATAAAGTGAATAAATAAAACCTTGTGATTTTTGATTGATCCGGCTATTAGAGATACAATAAAAAATAATATTGAGATACTTAAGTTTATCGCTTGACAAAAACCGATATTATAGAAACAATATCAAAGATAAGAGGAATGACTGAACAAAAAAAGAAGATGAACCAAAACCATCCACACTGCCATGAGTCCAATATGAAATATGCCAATACAATGGTAGCCATGCCATGACATCCAGTAGCTGGGAGGGTAAGGAAATTGTGTTAAGGAAAAAGTCTTTAATGCATTTTTGAGATTTCTAAATCAGTAATTAGTAAAATTTAATTTAATTATATTTTGTATTGCTTCTTGGGCAACTAACAGGTACTATGTCAAATATTAATTTTGCACGCACCCAATAACAAGTTGCCACATTCAAAAGACTTATGATATTTACCGTCTCACAGATCCAGACTGAAAACACAATTAAAAACTGCGTCTCCACCGGGAGTCGAGCCCGAGACCTATCGCCCAGGAGTTAGTTATCTAACCAACTGAGCCACGAAGGCCGACTTGTACTAATATTAAATATTATTTCCTGAATATTTTTGGGTTTTGGAAAATTAAGGTACATAATACCAAAGTATTTTTCCACAAAATTTGATTACAATCATCAGAGGTTTTCGCTGAGGTGACTCGGCATTATCAAGGTCTAAAATGAAACTAATGAATTTAAACAAAAATCATCCAACACTACAACATTTACAGCATTGCCAGCTGTGCAGGTGGAGGCAAATAAAATTTACTACATGGTTACTTTTAACAATTATTATAAGTTAAAAGTAAATGGAGGTACAATAAAAAGAATGTTAGGTGTTATTAGGAAAAGGATACAGACAAGAGCAGTGGTAGAAGCAAACATTGTCATGCCAGATAGGAATGATATCAGTTCAATTATGATAAAGGCGATTGAAGCACCACAACCTCCTACCAATCTGCAAATTATTACATTTTATTTACAAATGAACATGCCACAAGTTGATTCATACTAAATATATATTTTTACTAACTACTTCTACACAATTTTGTGTGAGTAAGTACGCATTCTAAGGTATGCCTAATCGTAAAGGAGAGCTATCACATACTTCTAGAATAGGGGTGCCATACGTCCCAATACACTGGGACATGTCCCAGTTTTGGGGCATGTGACCCATTGATATAAAATTTAAGCATATTCGACAGATGAGTGCTACTTGCTTTGTAATGACAGTGAAAAACATAAATTAATGTGTTTTAAATTATAAAATGTCATAATATATATTGAATTCTATAATTACATATATAATATATATTTTTTAAAGAATGAATGTCTTTGTAACAATTACATAATATACATTCTCATACATTCCCTAAATTAAGTATTAATGCTTATAACCCAGCGCACTAACGGCTCTGCCCCCACCCATCTAGAATCTTTCACAGACCTCCCTACATACATTAAAATTTTGAGAGATTATCATAAAAGATCTTTAAAAGGGCACATTTATGGTGAATCTTGATCATGTAAGTTGTACTTTTTTGTGTGTACCTAATTATATTTTTTTGTTTAATAAAAACTTAAACGTAATATTTAAGTTTTGTGCTTTACATGTAATATATTAAAAACAATGCTCTTCTCTCAAACGTGAGCAAAAGAATTACAAATACCAAAAAATAACATATACCTACATTATTAATTTAACAAATAGATTTGTTGGTTTATACCAATTCACTAGGCCAGGCCTGTTCCAAAATGGTAGACAAGTTACATAATAATTACTAAATCAGAGTAATCTGTAATATAGCATGATTGTGTAGCCCATGGTCCACTATGTGGTCTGTATGTAGTGTTTGTAATATAGCATGATTGTGTAGCCCATGGTCCACTATGTGGTCTGTATGTAGTGTTTGTAATATAGCATGATTGTGTAGCCCATGGTCCACTATGTGGTCTGTATGTAGTGTTTGTAATATAGCATGATTGTGTAGCCCATGGTCCACTATGTGGTCTGTATGTAGTGTTTGTGTTTTGCAGTGATAGGGTTTGTAAAAAATAGAAAAGGAGTTGCTCCAAAAAACAAAAATATTGATAATATATGGTTAGGCAAAGAAGAGCGATAGTTAATTTCAATCAATTGTATTAAAAGGTTGCACATTTTTTCTTTAAATAATATAGCTATGAATGTTGATGTATAGGGGATGTCCCAGTTGGTAGACCAACAATTATGGCAGCCCAAATCTAGAAATACACATTTCTTTGATTCCTACATGCATGAGCACTCATCTTCAAATTATTTTTTTATAGCCAGACTATAGTTATTATTTTGGAAATACATACAACATAAGGTATAGATAAAATAGTATATCCAATGTAACTAGATAATATTTGATTTCCTTACTGTCGCTGATATGATTTTAAATGAGTCTGATGAAACTCCACCGGTAAACAATGCTTCACACTCTGCTGGCTCTCCCATAGTAACGTTACCACAACACAAAAATGTCCAATCAATGTAAGAAACCGTGCTGGAATCAAATTTCCCCTCATGCCACGATGTTTCCTCCTAAAATTACCAAAATATGCTTCATCAATGATCCACAATTCGCAAATAACGAAGAAAACACGAATACAGTTTAACAAGAAATATAGCGGTTATTTTAGTAATAGACCACGGTTATCATCACCAAACAAATTGTAAAGCATATGCTTTATGCTTACCTGAACTTCTATATATTATAAATGAATTTTATGGTAAAAAATCACAATATTACACTATAAAATAGCATATATCACATGAAGGTATTAATGATATATTATCATTATAGTAAAAACAAACGGCGAAAGTAAATGACATAGAAAAGACATATATTGTAAATGTCAAAATATGATGACAGACATAAACGTTCTATGGGCGACAAAACTATAGATAAAGTAAATATGGTTGCGTAGGGTTGCGTTCGGTTAAAACATAAATCCACTAAAACAATGATGAAAATATAAACACAATTTTCATTATAAATTAATACTTGACCGACTATTTTTTGTCATCATATGATGATCTTATTTCGTATTAAAAAAAAATAATAAAAAAAGATAAAAAGTATAATATGTGCACAATGCCATAAAAACTAAAATAACCATGAAAATATTAAACAAACTTTATTTGTCAAATAGTTCCTGAATATTCCTTCTATATCCTTACGTACCTGAACTGAATTGAAATTGCTGGTTTCCATTAGTTCTAGAAGATAGGAACCATCCCGCATTAGAAATAATAATTCCTGAGTCCATCAATTTCACTATTTGACACTATTTGAGATTCAATTTCACTTTTATCCACTATTTGACAAATAAAGTTTTTTAATATTTAATGATTATTTTAGTTTTTGTATGGCATTCTGCACATAATACAAATTTATTTTGATATCTTTTTTGCGCTTTGATTTTTTAATAAATAAGATCACCATACGGCGACCGGTGACAAGAAATAGTCATTCAATTTTTCACTTATAATCAAAATTGTATTTATATTTTAATTGTTTTTTTATTGTTTTAGTGTATTAATGTTATAATTTAGTTTTATGGTGTACAAAGTGTATTATTGGCAATAATGATGTTACACTCCATATAACTATATCGAATCAAACCCACCACAGTAACTTCTTTCTCATTTCTTTAACTTATTGTTTGTTTACTGTATGTATGTGTGTGTGTGTGTGTGTGTGTGTGTGTGTGTGTGTGTGTGTGTGTGTGTGCTGTGTGTGTATTTTATATGGTTCAGTATATTACGTGTGTATGGAGAGTGCCTGTGTTAGGAAGTGTATGATCAATTGTGCTAAATCCACTTTAAAATAATGTTGTTTAACTTACAAAACCAAAGACTGCATCCAATATAACACAGGGATTATCCCTAGCATATTGGAGAGCAAAACCTCTAATTGACAACAAAGCGCAAGAGAGTGTCAATGGTCTGGATGTGTATGTGTACCCTTCCATTGTATCTGTCTCAAATATATACATAATATTTTTTTTATATATACCTTTAATATTGATGTTAAACCTCTTAATGTACAATGTCATGTTTATTATAAATAAATAAATAAAAACTTATGCGTCGGCCATTTTTTTGTCCTACCTTTCAGCCTGTCTAAGAGGAAAATTAAATAAGTACTATGAAACATCACTTACATACGGTTGCGTTTATTCATTTCACGTTTGTTTTTGATCAATTTTTATTTTTAGGGTTGTTTTTTTGTTGTTCCGTACACGTAATGAAAATAACGCAAAATACGTCAAGCATATTCCAACTGTCACTGCCATTCCAACAAAACATAACAATGTTTTAAGCCAGAATACGTGAGATTGTATGCAGGGTCTATATTTTTCACGGTTTTTCCAACTTTGAAGTCAAAAAACACCAACTTAGAGGCTTCGCAGCATATATGTTCCATGTACGGATTTACTCAGAATTCAGAGTAGAACATTTAGTGTGTATGTGTGTGTGTGTATGTCCCTCCCCCCTATTAACGTTTGATCCGCTCCATTTACTGAGCCCAAAATTTCAGAATATATAAAAAGTAATAGGCCTACAAAACTTTTATACTCAGAATTTTGAATTTTTGTTTCAGTCAGGGGTTATCGACTTTTGAATTTTTACTTTATTTTTCCATATATCTCAGAAACCATAAAAGCTAGAACTCTGAAAATTGGATTGAATATAGAAAAACATAAAATCTCAAATTTAATTCTTCAAAAAAAATCCAGAGTTTCTCAAACATTTTTTATAAAGAAAAATATTTTTTCATGACATATTTATGTGTTTAACTGACTATATTTCCAAAGTTTTTAAAAATATCGAAAAAAGCCGAGACACCCCAACTAGATAATTTAATTTTATATAAAAAAAATATCAACATTGTAGTAGTATATCTCAATTTTATAATAAATAAATACATTTAGATGGGTCGATGGCAGAGCGGTTAGCGCGCTGGGCTAGCAATCAAGTGGTCGCGAGTTCGAATCCTGCCTCGACCGATTTCGTTCACCTATAGTACAAGCATTTATGCTTATTTTAGGGAACGTAGGAAGATGTATATGTACTTGTTTAACAAGGACATATTCATTTTTTTATTTAAAAAAAAAATACCATCATGCTGTTTTCATATTCCGGGTAGGAAAAAAGGACTGATCTCCATTCTATCCTATCTTAACATATATACCTACATGTGTTGTATATAAAACAAAATATCTTAAAACAATCAATAATTTGGATTTATGAGTTTATAGTTTGGTACTTTTTCTTCAACTATACATACTATATACATACGCTATCGGCAGTTGGATCTCATGTGTTACATGCAACTAGTTTAAATTTACCTTATATACATCCATGCATTTCGGAATACACATCGCTCCTTGGCTCAAATGTCACTTTCGTTGCAACTTCAGGTCGTGCCAACAGAGGGATTCACGCTGAATCGGAACGCGACCCATAAAAATGTATAAGAACGAAAGCCAAATCTTTCTTCATCATTATTTCGAAATCTATGAATTGAATTGTCAAAAAAAGCGATTAGGGAAATAAATGAAATTGTGTTGTGTTTTTTGATTTTTGTTATTTAATCTCATTTCACATACATTTCATTTATCATTTACATACCTTTGTGATTTTTACAAGATATGGCACTCAATTCTATGTACCTTCTATTATTTATGTTTATTTAAAAACTGATGTGTTTTTTCGCTTCATATGACAAATAATGACATTTTGTTGATAACATTTTTCCGAATACAATAATAATGGATTTATTCAATAAGCACGTTTCTGAAAAGGACATATTTTTGGAACGCACTAAAATTGCTCGAGAGAATCGTGAAATGGAAAGAAAAAAAGTGGTATGCGCAACAAAAATTCAGGCAGTAGTGAGGGGCTGGTTATGTAGAATCAGATTTACCAAAACCATACAGTAAGTTTAATTTTTCAATAATTTTACTCTTGTAAATTATTTCGTATCATAACATGTTAAAACATGATTAAAAAGGTACCAATTGTATGCACACCCCCTATTCAGTAACTATTGTAACTAAAATAGGAACGTTCTAAAATTGTAGATTTTAGATTTACGGTCTTATTTCAGCGTTATAAAATATCAACTTGGACTAAATGGAATAGGAACGTACCTATATTGGCCGGAATGTTCTTAAAAAGTTACCGAATTAGACGTATTTTGAATAATTATGAAAATGATGAAAATTTCATAATTTTAATCATTATTCATAATTCGTCTATTTCAGTAACTTTTTAAGAACGTTTTGGCCAATATAGGTATGTTCCTATTCCATTTATTCCAAGTTTATATTTCATAATGCAGAAATAAAACCGTAAATCTAAAATCTACAATTTTAGAATGTTCCTATTTTAGTTACAATAGTTACTGAAAAGGGGGTAAATTCAAAAGCAGTTTTTTTTTGTGAGTAAAGGTGATTTTTTATAATATAATTAAATAAAATCTCTTAGTTTTTAACCACGTTGAGTATATTTATATGTCAACGTAGACATATAAATATACTCAACGTGGTTAAAAACTAAGAGATTTTATTTAATTATATTAGTTAAAATGTGCCACAAAGCAATAGCAGCAAAGTATAAAGATAAAGTGATTTTTTATAGTTACATGTTTCAAAAAAAATGCCTGAACAGTTTGTGATTATAAAATCAATTACCGCTATATTTATAACTTTTTAAATAATATGTCTTGTTGTCAGAGTTGTACATGAATACACATCTATATAATGGAAAAAAATATATGATATTGTAAATAACAGATTTGAATTTTTACATATCATACTGCTTTCTTCTAGTTTAATTTTACAATACAAAATATGGTATCAAGAATCGTTTTCTGTGGTGTTTGATGTTTTAGCTTTATATATATTTTAGTGAAGAGTTTGACAAGATGTTTCCAAGTTCATTGGACAATGATGAGGAGTGCGCACTTCTTGCTGATAATTTGGTGCCTGCCTTGGAAGTGTATCACATGGCTCGTAGATTATTTATCACATTTAAATTTGAAAGAGACAAACAACGCATACAGAGGCTCTGCAGATATATTCTGGCTAGTTTGCATTCAGAATCTGTTAAATTGTCTTACGTTGGAGTGTTTTTGTTAAAAGAACACAGGTAAGTTCATTTATTTCATTGCACTTTATAATAAAACATTATTTATGCTGATCACATATGAATTGTGATTATTATCAGAAATATAATAGATAATGAGTTTAAAATACAAGCCCAAGCACTTTCAATGGTCAGCACTCAGGTTCTTATTTTAATATCATTGTGTGGATTATAGTTATGTTTTGTTATATTTCTATTAATAAGTAATAAGAGTCATTCACATTACTCAGTCGCAACACCCATTCATAGTATACCTTCAACACACAAACCAATTGCTTCTTGAACTCTTATTTACACAGCAGCCTGACTGTGGAATAATCTTCTGAATTCTGTGTTTCCACCTTCTTACAACCCGGCTCTATTTAAGATCCATATTAATATTTCCTTGAGCAGATTGCAAACCCTCCCGAATGGTAAGTAGTGCACTTCTTTCGAAGAGTATAATGGACCCAAATTCTAATATTTGGTGTCCCCTGCGGAACCATGTTAACCCTTTGAATACGTAAATCGACTAAAGTCGCCTGAATTTTTTTCCTCTTTCAACGTGTAAATTGACTATAGTCCATGGCTTGTAAAAAACGTTACCTTTGGATGCAAAAAAAATATAAAAACAATATATTTATATTAATTTTTTTGAGCCCCCCTGTCTCCAAAATATAACGTGACAACTATTTTTTGGTGTATTAAATCAAGATATTGATTAAAAAAAATTAAAAGGAATTTTATAGAATACTTTATTTTTTAATTAAAATTTGCATTTTTCAGATCAAATTTTATTTTAAGCTTAACGCATTCAAAGTCTTAAAAACATTCATCATGAACTTCTACTACTCTGTGAACCAAACAACATTTTAATCTTTATGAATTGTGATTTAATTCTGTGTTTATTTTATACATATGCAGTTTTGCTTGGATATCCCATATAAAAGAATTACTGTACAAATGTTGTCAGTATTTGGATGTTCTCAAACCGGAATCTCCCATAGACATGCAGTTAATTCTTTTGTATCTTCACACTTTGGTGGCGTTCACAGCAACCAATACATGGGCCATTACCAAATTAAAAAATTTGGAAAAGTTAAGAAATGGGATGACACAGCTGTGTGCTAACATCATGGGTGCTCTATTTCATAAAGGATATTATCTTGTTTTAAAGGTGATTATTATACATTTTATACTAGAGAAAGTATTGTAGTTTTGGAAGTAATTTGTTTAAAAGATATACCACCTTTATCTAAACCTGTAATCTATGTATAAAAATTGTATTTTTTAGATAGGGAACAAAGAAGTGTAGATAATAACACCGTAGTAAGTCTCGTCTTAAAAAATAGTATAATTAAAGAGAAATTATTTAAAAATACCTAACCATCAGTTTAATAAAGATATCAAAAAATCTATTGCTAAGGGCGGGTTTTTTCACAGAATAGTTAAATCGGTAGTTATAGTTATAATATAACTATGGGTTATACAAGAAATAGTTAAATATCATAAAACGTTTTTTTCAAGTGTAGTTATGTCATAGTTATAGTTACGGGTGATGTAGGTATAAAGACCCCCAATATTCCATAAAAATTGTAAATAGTACGTTCCGAGCATTTCCTATCTCTTTCTTGCTCATACTATATAAAAGATAGAAGATATAGTATCCCGTTTTCTATTATTGACATATGTATTTGTGGTGCCGAGTAATTGCGGATGTCATAAAATTGCTGTAATATGGTGAACGCATTTGAATTTTGAATGTTTGCAAATGTCATCAGTAATTATATAGAGAGATATCTCACTATTTCTTTATACAAGTGTCATCGCGCTTAAAATTCGCAGTCGTCCAAACCACACTTTTTTTTTTTTTTCAATACGTATTCCATTATCATCTCATCGTTTTTTTTTTTTTTATTTAAAATAATTATTAAAGGAGCCACTTGGCTCATGACAATAATATTATTGTAATATAATAGTTAGTCATATGCAACAACACTTTAGTTCAGTTCTTAGTACAGTCTTGTTTTCAACTCCCGATGGAATGCCTTTTCGTTCATGGTTTGCAATTTTTCTGTAGTCGCATAGTCCTTTGCACATTATTCTTTCGTATCCAATCTTTTTTGTAGCTTTTTCAGTTTCAAAGTAATTTTTTGTACGTGTATTATAGTTATGGATTTGTATTCTTTGCGTAAGTCTTAGTTCAGGGTCTTCTATTTTTCCCATTTTTATTTTATGTATTAATTTTAATGTTTCATATTTCTATCATAATTTTATTATACTGTGTTTTGATATGCTAAAAAAAATTGACGAAATCGACCCGTACAAACGTCAAATAGTCAGTCATGAACAAAAATTATGAGTGACATCTATCATTACTGTAAAATTTAACTATAACTACTGATTTTTGGCTAGTTACTTTTCTGGCTATAGTTACGGGCTAAATGCACAGTTAAATGTTGAAAAAACCCATTTCTGTGGTATCTAGTGGTAATGATAACTATAACTCAAACTTTGACTATAACTAAGGTTGAAAAAACCCACCCTAAGAACATGGTATTTTGACATTTGTACTTCGGCTTCATAGGTTTGAATCCTAACAGAGGAGCAAATTTGTTGAAATAATTTATCTTACATTAATTTCTTCTATTTACCTACAAGCTAGAAATACTGATTATTGAAATACATTACAATTTGGTTGTTGTCCCTCTTTGATAAAATGCAAGAAAGTGTTTGAAAATTAAAGTGATTTTTAAGAAACCTTCAAGGTGTTCTCATACTTGAGGCAACGTATGATGGCTATTACGACATTTGAACTCATAAAGTTTCGTAATTATTGACAGTAAGACACGGGGGAACAAATGTTGTACTTCATTGTGTACACCAACTTGATTAAGTACGGCATTTGTTCTTCCACGCTTAGCTGTCAATAATTACGGAACTTCATGAACGTACCAGATTTCAAAAAGGCTAATATAAGTTGCCTATTTTTTTATTTTATAACAGACTAGTGAATTACTTGGATAATTTGAAATAAATGGTAAGAAAGTATTGTATTGCAAAATATATATATTTACATGGAGAGAAGTTTTTTACTCTCTCGTATTAATTAGATGGTTTTATATATATATAATTTAACAAGTGAATAACAAATTCTCTGAATAACGAATTCTGAAGTAACAAAATTTTCAGTATAATGTATATGTAATTTGTCCCCAATAAACTTTCATACAAAATGTACTGAACCTAAATTCACTGTAGCGAAGCCGATCTCAGTATAACGATTTTTTTTCTAGAATGATATTTATTTTATTTATTTATTATATAAAATACAATTTTCCTTAAATCTAGTAACAAAGAAAAAAATTTTTTTTTAATACAATATAATATATTTAACTTAGGTTACATAATATTTTACTATTGTCATAAACTGCCTCACTAGGTGAAACCTGTTCTGAGACAGTGTATAGATGTCTTATTAGTTTTCAGTTTTGGTTAGTAACTATGGGAGTATTTTATGAGTTCAGGTGATATGTTTCAATTTTATGCGAAGTTAGTCTGTTTTTAACACTAGGCAGTGCAGTACGTATCTATACGATATTGCATAGGTAACATAATGGTTTACAAGTACTAGTTTTTTTTATGAGTATCCATCTTTGGTGTTTCTAAATTATTTTTTAAATATTTTTTACTGTGTGATAGAGATTTGACATGTATTATGTTTAAATTAAACTAACTTTCTTTCAACACATGTTTATTTGATCAACTGTTTGATAGCTCGTATTATGGTATCTTATAAATTTCATTACAACATACAACATGTCAACAATACAAAAGCGTATGATAAAGTCACTTGATACTTTAAAAGTATTACTATGTTGATAATTGCAAAAATTGTGTTGTCTTTATAAAATGTTTTAGAATATTGTCCATCGATTCCTCTGCTATGCATATTTTGAAGTAGGTACTATGCATTAAATTATGTATTTGTAAATAAATAAATAAATGAAAAAAAATTCCCACAGTGTGTTTTATAGACCACATGACATTGAGGAATGTTGACAATCCTTTAGTGAAAAGTTATTATGGACATTGAGGAATGTCCATAATCCCCCATTTGTTAAATGTGATGGTAATAGTGTTCAATTTCTTTCAGTCCCTCTTGGTACGTGGATTATGTAGAGAAAGAGTCGCTCTTAAGAATATTTCTCTCACAGCCATAATTACTCTGTCGATGAGGCCACTGATTTCTTCACAATTTTCTGAGAAAATCTTTACAATGTACATCATTCAAATTCTCTCTGTGCCCGGACTAGTTCAACACATGGATATAATTGCACCAGAGGTACACAAAAATAATAATTAAAAATTGTATTATGCTGTTTAATGATTCAGAATCATTACAAGGGTGCTGACAGTCTTGTGTTGCTCTATGAAACAAATTTGTCTTTTAAAAAATGTGATCTTGCTTTGTGTTCTGTGGACATTAGGTTGTAATACATTCCATTTTATTCCATTTTATGCTGATTAAGTTCAACTCCCTTAAGAAGTTGTTATTTTGTGGATCGCACAACCTGAATGTAAGGTGCTTCCCAGAGAGTTATTTTCTCTCTTACACCTTTTTGATATTTCGTTTGAGTTCACTAAGTTTTTTTTATGTAGTATTTTTCGTATAAATTTTATTTTCAAAAAATATTTAGAATATCAATAAATAGCCATGAATAAATCAAAGATAGGGAGAGATGGGATCATTGGGTAGTAAGGAGAATCGGACATATCTTAGTATTTTAAAATGTATGTGAATACTGTAATTTTTTTGTACTTTACCATTAACTTTTTCACTAGCAACAAATGTCGAATCATCTAGCAGTTTTGTCAAATAAAAATGTAACTGTTTTACAAATTTGTGTAATTTTTTTACAAAGGATCATATAAAGAGACATGTTGTAATTTGTATTATTTAAATATATTTTTTTATTCATAAAAATTATTAAAAAATTTGATTGGCTCATGACAATAATCTATAGTCAACTTTGTAATTCTAATATAGTAGTCGTTCATAAACAGCAACACTTTACTTCAGTTCTTGATACTAAGTCTGCTTTTCAATTCCCGTTGGAATTATTTTTCATTCATAGTTTTTAGTTCTGGCAAATTATTGTAGTCACAGAGTCCACAGCCACATTATTCACAATCATTTACGTTCCTTAAAAATATAGATAAATTTTTGGTGTGTTTATTACATTCCTTAACATTTCCAATTCAAATGTGTACAAATATAACAAATATGTTGCTTAAAAGAAGCTTTATTGAGTACAGTGCCTTATCCTCCATTTTGAATTGCCTTAGAAAAATGATAATCACTTTTAAATAAAAGAACATCTTTATATAATGTCTTCATAAAAATACAAGCTACAGGTGTGGACTAATAATCTAAAGAAAAATATTTGAGTTAATCTTAAAAGTATGAATTTTAAAATTGAAAGTGTAAAAAAGTGCTCAATGACCCCAACTCTCCCCTACATGATGTATTTTTGTATATTTCAGTGTTTAGCAGTATACAAATCACATCAGATGCTTGACAAGAGCATAGAATTTCTCAGCACGGATCAGAACCTTCGCATTGTATTCAACACATTAGAAGGGAACTATGCATTGTGTTTGTTAGCGAATCTGGTGCATCTAGCTAGTATGGATGACAGGACTTGTTGTGATATTTATTTCCCATCATTTGTGGTAATTATCAATAAGATTATTTGCATGTTTTTTAATCTTTTCATTAATTTACTTATTTATTTATTAAAAACACAACAGAACACTGGCACATACATACACAAGTTAAAACATGATACAAATACACAAGATCTCCAATGCTCCAATGACAGGCATCTATCACATAGTCAACACTAAATATTTAAGTTGGTGCAATCCAGTGCAATCACTGTCTGAAACTTTGTTAATATATAGGTATTTATTTATTTAATTCATGTACAATAATGGGTTTGTTGTCATAAGGCTATTTATTCTAACCAACCAAAGCAACACGAGGCTATAAATGAGTGGTAGCACAAGGGTTAGCGCGCTAGGTTAGTAGTCCAGTAGTCCCAAGTTCGATTACCGCCACGACCAATTTCTTTTTTTTTTTTTTATTGAAAAATAATAAAAACATAAGGTATTACAAAAAGAAAATAATGATTCTGAGTCATGCCAAGTCTAATTTCTAGACTTGTCGGCGTGTTCTCAATACAATATCTATGTATACCTCCTTTAAAAATAACAACAACATTATAATAAAAAGATCACATATAACACAACCATTACTGCTTAGTTTAGGGAATGTATGGTGTATTTGTACTTGTTACAAAGACATATTCATTCTTTAAAAAAGATTAAAAAAAAAAGATACTGGTTAGTGCATAAATATTAAATTTACCAATGACACTAAAGCAAGTGTGATTTATTTATATTTTATAATGGAGCTTCACCAATAAATGTCCATCAACAAACTTAATAAATGCTATTATATATTTAACAATACATTTTGCAGTTGGTAGTGACACGGTTTCTGGAGTGGTGTCAGCAACTAGTGGTCGGTAAACAGAGCCATCTGAGCAGGTGGCATCCCGTGTTGGGTTGGGTGGTGGGGGGAGCAGGATCGGGGAGTGCAGGAGCAGGTCGAGCCCGAGGGCAGTTGGGACGCCTGTGGGCTGGTCCTTTGCTAAGGAGACTGCTGAGTGACCCCCTCTCGAGGTGCTTGCAGACCTCTCCTCAGCTTTCACCGCCGTCTGCCTCTTCGACGTCCGCCTCAGGCTCTGGTGGGGCGGCCGCTGCAGTCAATTTTGTAAAAAGAGCTATCGAAGCCAGAACAAATAGGTAGTCCAATCATATATATTTCTGAAACAAATGTCTGTATAGTTCATTCATTCCATCACAGTATATCCCACAATGTTGGGTAACCAGTGACAGGTGTGTGGGTGTATGCACCATTCTTGTCTCATGAAATGTTTTAGGATTGTGTATATTATTAGTGAATTTTAAAACATATTGTTTTATTTACCTCAAACAAATTTTTATTAATTATCTTTGATTCTATTTCATCACTTCGGTTTGGTTTGGCAGTGTTTTTTTTTTTACTATAAAACAATTATTTATAATTCATATTTTTATTCTCATGGTCATTAAATTTTAACTTATTTATCTCTTAAACTTTTGGAGGGCTATAATACAATTTATGTATTTTTTTTTTTTCAGATCAAATTCAAACAAGAATTTTAGAAAGTTGGGATCACCAGAGTGTACAAATATCGCTTTAATATGTTCCATGTATCAAACTGCTCTCACAACCATGACACAATTGAAATTGGACATTTTAACAGGTAAAATTTATAGAAAACTATAATGTCCTTATGGTGAATGTTGTGCTGGAGTAAAAAGTGATTGTGGAGTCTTATTTGTTTCTCAGATTTGTTTTACATAGATTTTATAGTATTCATATCCAGTATCAGTAGTATAATATTTTTTTATTCATGTTTTTTAGGACTTTGTAATCAAGATATGATTCTGTATTATCTGTGGATGTTCATCTGTTCCCTGGGTCCAAATTGTGGTTTAAAATCTTTCATGGATCTTTTGGCTGTTAACACTAAGACCACTGCTCCGGAATTCCAGATTTTGATTCTTTTTGCAGACTGTATGACTCATTACGTCACGTAAGATACATTTTTTATTTTTATTACTATCAAATATACTTTGATTTATTTATTTATCAGATATGGCCCATATAAATATGGGTGGTAGTAGACCGGTTAGCTCAGAGGAACCCAGAGGTTTGTAATTCAGTGGTTGCGAGTTTGAATCCTTCAACAACCTATTTCGTTCACCTATAGTACATGAATTTCTGCTTAGTATAGGGAATCTTAACTTATTACAAGTGGTTTGTCTTTCTTTTATATGTACTGCATAGAGATAAATCTTTCGGGAACTAGTATTTAAAGATAACAGATGGTGAATGCAGTTATAACAAAATATTTCTATATAGGTAATTTCGATTCAATCTTATTTTTTTATTAATTATTATTATCTCAGTATTCTGAAAAATTGTTAAATTAGTACACATTTTTTATGCAATAACTATGTAGTATAATGTATTATATTGAGAATATGCTTCTTCCATTGTATTATCTTGGAGCTAATGATTTACTAATTTTTCAGAATTCTTGATGACATGGAAATGTACGAGCAACAATCGCCATTCAAATTATCTGATTTCATCTGCATGTCAAATTTTTTGAATCTGTTCCTTTACAAAGGTGTTCTCGGAAATCTCTTTGGTATGTGCTCATTTTTATAGCAACAAAAACATATTATTTATTACATTTCCAATATTATTTTTGTTATTTCTATTTATAGACACAAAAAATATATCTGGAACGGGGCTCTTCAGTTCAATGCATGGTCTTTTGCAAGTCCTTTATCGGAGAGACTGTCGTAGATCCTATACTCCTCCCGGTCATTGGCTGGCCAAGGATTTACGAGTAGGAACTTTCATGGCTGATTTAGATAAAGGAAAGAAAGGACCCCAGGTAAATAATGTGTTACACTTAAATTTATCACAAATTTGAGCTTTTCGTATTGTAATGGTTAAGATCGAAAACTTTCTTTAGAAACAAATATTTTTTACTTCTTGGGCATCGAAGAAGTACTGTATCGAATAATAATTAAACATGCTTCCAATACCAAGTTGCCACCTTTATGTGACTTATGTTTTGATTATCTATTAAGTCTATTATTAAAAGTTAATGTTTTACCTAACAATAATATAAATTAACGTTAATATTCAATTTACACTGTTGTCCTTCCAAATGAAGAAATGGTCCCAAAGAAATGGAACAAGTGAAGCCATTCTAACAAAAAATCTCATTCTTAATTTGAATTAAATGAGCCACTGAAAATCTGATTATCATACATATATTGTATTGTTCAGGTTTTAATGATGAAGATGCCCCATATAATACCTCATGCAGAGCGTGTTCAACTATTTCGTCGCAGTGTAAGCAACGAAAAGGCAGTATTGGGATTGACAGAGCAGGCCTGCGCATCCGCTAGACCGACCCTCATCACCGTACACCGGCGCAGGATACTGGAGGACGGCTACAGACAACTGGCTGCTCTGCCACCGCACGCCCTCAAGGGAGTCATCAGAGTCAGGTTCATCAATGAACAGGGACTCGATGAAGCTGGTATCGATCAAGATGGTGTATTCAAAGGTACACCTTTCATTTTTTACTTGGTTAATAATAATTTAGTGAATATGACTTGTGGAAAAAATTTTATGCAGATTATACACATGACAAAATTTTTAGAGGCATCTTGTTAATGAGTAGAGACTATAAAAGTCAAGTATACAACAAATATTCTGACATACTGAATTTTTCTACTAATAATACTTTTATTTAGTATATTATTTCTAATATTATGTTTTTTGTAAATGAAGGTAAATAATGTGTACCTACATAATTATCATCATCATCATTGGTGCTACAGCCCTGTGTGGGCCCTGGTCTCCTCCAGAATCCTTTTCCAACCGTCCCTGTCCTCCACCGCTCTCCTCCAGTTTGCTATTCCGATCGCCCTTAAGTCGTCTTCTGTATCGTCCAGCCATCTTTGCTTGGGCCTGCCTCTACTTCTTCTGCCCTCTGGATTGGTATTAAGAACCTTTTTGGGGACACGATCAACATTCATCCGGCTGACATGTCCCAACGACTGCAGTCTACGTATTTTTGGGTTCGTCATATTATGCCTGTAGTTCATGATTATATCGCATCCTCCAAAGTCCATTATCATTTACTACATAATTACACTTGGATTATTTTACCATGTTTTAAAGTTTTATTAAAGGAATGTTCACTTATTGACAAAATCAAATGAGTTTGATTGTCAAATAACGTAATGTGTATAAGCAAATATATTTAATTTTTAGAATTTCTCGAGGAAACCATAAAACTGGTGTTCGATCCTTCTTTGGATCTGTTTCGAGCAACTTCCGAGTCACGATTGTATCCCTCTCCAACTGCCGCTCTTCATGATTCTCATCTGCAGTTGTTTGAGTTTGTGGGACGCATGTTAGGCAAAGCTGTTTATGAGGTAAAAATATTTTTTGAATTTTATTAAGGAATAATTATTATACATGTGAAAACAAGATAATATTTAATGTGAATTGTCTATCTTATGATGTAAAATATTTTGAAGTACTCAAGCTATGAGCATTTTCTATAGTAAACTAAAAACAACTTTGTTTTATTTTGTGTCAAAAATACCAAAGATAATCATAATATACCTACTTATTACATTGTGGAGCCCTATTTAATCTGTTGTGTCAGTGACTGAAGAAAAGATCTTGATATCTTTGAGGAATCAGCCGCCCAGACAATGTGTCATTTAGCTCAAGAAAAAATAACTCAATGTATGGAAGTGAAAGTTCTCACGTGACTGGCAACTGTCACTTCAATACATTGAGTTATTTATTTATTTATTTATTATGGTTACAAACAGTCACAATTACAAAAATATATTAAATAAGACAATTACCCATATAAGGACCAGAATATGTAACACCAATAATACATAGTTGATAAAAACATTAAAAGGGGAGGATTAAAAGGGGAGATTAACAATATTTCAATATTACTATATGTGACATGCCACCATGATGAGAACTCGATTTCCCCGTAACGATTTATCATAATAATTACATTATTGACATACAAACGCAAACACACACACATACATTAGAAGTAAGTTTATTACATCGTTAAATTACTTTGTAGACATCGCTTAATTGCCCTTGAAGATTCAAAAAAAATGTCGATATTTTCATAGTGTGAATTAAAATTGGAGCAAGCTCTTGTGATAAACAAATTTTTTGTGTAATTATTACGTACTGCCGGAATACTGAAGAGATCATTATTTCTGGTAAATCGCGTAGGAACTCTTAGATTTATTTTTCCCAGTAAATATGGGGAGTCAACGCGATAATTTAGGATATTGTGCAGATACATAATATCTCTTATTGATCGACGTTCTTGTAGTGGATAGAGCATATAATGTTTACAGCGAGCAGAATAGTTGGGACAATGTATATTTGTTTTATAATCTAAATGTCTAAGAAACCTTGTTTGTACTCTTTCAATTTGATCATTATACACTAAGTATTGTGGATTCCAAACTGTACTAGCGTATTCAACCAGGCTTCTTACATATGACAGATATGTGACTTTGAGGGTGAAAATTGATTTAAATGGTTTACACACTCTGATTAAGAACCCTAGCATTTTGAGTGCTTTGTTGGTGATGCATTCAACATGCTCACGGTATAATAATTTAGAATCTAACATCAAACCTAAATCTTTAACTATGTTTGTTCGACGAATTATCGATTGATTAAGTAAGTAATTAAATTGAATTGTTTGATTTTTACGGGTGAAAGTGATAACTAAACATTTATCTACATTAAGATACAATTGATTTTGAATGCAGTAATTACTTAGACGTGAAATGTCACTTTGTAGTAGTTCACAATCATTACTCGTTTTTATCTGCTTGAAAATCTTTGCGTCGTCAGCATATAAAATAATTGTTGAATTTTCGATAACCATCTCAATATCGTTGATGTAAAGTAAAAATAGTAAGGGACCCAAGTGTGATCCCTGAGGAACGCCTGAAGGTATCGACATATAATTTGAACAATAGCCCCTCAGAGCAACAGCTTGGGATCGATTACTTACATAAGATTTCAACCAACGCAAAAGATCGCCATGAATACCCATCTCTTCGAGCTTTCTGAGAAGAATTTTGTGACTTATTTTATCAAAAGCCTTGGAAAAATCTGTATAGATTGCATCCGTTTGAAATCCTTCATTCATTGTATTAACTACACGATCGGTAAACTCGCAAAGATTTGATTCAGTAGATTTCATGTTCACGAAACCATGTTGACTTTGGATAATGTGTTGTCGGGCAACGGCAAGAATTTGATCATAGACAATTTTTTCAAAGATTTTACTAATGACTGACAATTTAGAGATTGGTCTATAATTTACCATGTCTCGTCTATCACCATTTTTGTAAATAGGAGAAATCAAAGCTTGTTTCCATATTGTAGGAAAAGAGCCCTCAGTAAAGGAAAGATTAAAGAGGATATTAAGTGGTGTGCACAGCTGTCTCGCGCAGTTTCGAATAAATAATGGATGGATTCCATCCGATCCCTGAGATTTTTTAACGTCAATGGAAAGTAGATATTTAAGAACGGTATTCTCTTGCAATTCAATCGATGAGAGATGAAAAAGCTCTTTTGTTAAGTCTATAGGGACATTAACTTGAGGGGAGACTTGGCTGTCTTCGATAAATATTGAGTTGAAATAGCTATTGAAAGCATCACAGATCTGTTTACCACCTGAAATAGTAGTGTTATTACTGACCATTTCGTTGGGGATTGATCCAGCAGCACGTTTGAAGTTTATAAAAGTGAATATTTTCTTCGGGTTTACATTAATATTTTGCTCTGCGTTATATATATAATCTTTGTAGCATTTTTTTTCAATTGCTTTTTGACGTGCTCTGAGGCAGGAAAAGCTAGCATAATCAAGTGGGTTACCATATTTTTTCCATTTTCTGTGGATCTTACGTTTTTCAGATATGATTTTTATTAAGGGAACAGTAAACCATGGTGGGCTTTTATTATTATTTTTAAAAGTGCGCTTGGGTATGAATTCATTAATGGTATCATTTAAGATATCATAGAATTTTCGTGTAGCTTCTTCCATATTAAGATTGGACAAAGTATTATTCCAGTCAACTGTGCTTAGCGCGGAACAGATTTGAGAGTAATTAGCTCGGGAAAACAATTTTACCTCGATTGAAGATGTTACTGTTTTTATATCGTGTGTCATGGGAATTTCAATGTTAATTGCGACATGATGAGTGTCTTCTCTTATAAGGGGAAAATCGCAGCGAGTAACTTCACATGATTTATTTGAGATAATCAAGTCCAGTATACGATTATTTACATTATAGCAAGGATTATATTGACACATGTTATTGAAGGCAAGAAATTCAGTTAAGATGGTCCTAAATGGATCACTGTTTAAAGCCGCTGTTAGATAATAATGGTCTGCGTTTATAGTCCATTCAATATTACTCATATTGAAGTCTCCAGTTAGTATAAATATATCATCTGGATGTGCAGTCATTAAATCAGATACTTTGTTAAAATAATTCATTACAAGTTGCTTGTGATTATTGTTGTGAGGAAAATAGGCACAAGATATATTGATATTTACGTTAAGTTTCTTACATTGCAGACTTACCCAGATATCTTCACCTGATGTAGACCAAGTGCTGCGTAACATACATTGGTATAAAGATTTAACTGCGATTAATACTCCTCCACCTAAGGTAGATTCAGGAGCATGACTTTCGGGACATCTCACTGAATTTGTGTCATATCCTCTATCTCTTCGATATATATTATAACGATTATCAAATAGTTCACCGCTGTCGATTTGTGGTAAGAGCCAGGATTCAGTTATACAAATTATATCATATTCAGAACTCAAAACATTATCAAAAAAATCATGTGTTTTGGTTCGGAGACCACGTACATTTTGATAATATGCAGTAAGATTATTCATGACAACAAAGATAACAATAAGTAATTAACATTTTTTTTAACATAATAAATGAAAATATTTGGCTTGTGTTCACATTAATTGCGTGTTTTACGAATGGAACTCCCATCATACTGCAACATGCCACACCATAATTAACCATGAAGAAAAATAAGAATAAGGTAAGGTAGGGGAAAAAAGGAAGTAGATTCAGACACACCGAAAGAAATATCCAAATAACAGTTCCAAGTGAATAGAGATATGTAGCACCTCGTTTATAGAAGCTCAAGATAATAAAAATGAAAACCAAGTTACAGGACCTAGATTTTATGTTGAGAGGATTGAAAAAACTTGTTAATGTCGTATTTGGTTCTAATTTTAACAGCTGGGCTCACGTCCGATTTCCTCGCTAGGATTTCTCCACCATGTATCCACGTATAGCGCCAACCAAATTCTTTTGCTTTGATCCTGACATCTCGAAACATCATTTTATTAAGTAGTGTTAGATGGTCATTTATATATATGTTGCTCTCTTCACCGGGGATTTTTAGTTCCTTCGTTGTTAGCCCTTTACGTTTGCGAATGGCTGCAATAATTTCTCTTTTAAGAGCAACATTTGACAATCGGACGACAATTGGCCTGTATTTCTGTTTGCTTGTTGATTCATCTTTCCTTGTTTCTTTTCTTGAGCTAAATGACACGTTGTCTGGGGGACTAGGAGTTTTTTCATCCATTTTTTGCAAAACATTGTTTACTAAAAGTAATCAGTTTTCCGAAATTAATGTTATTAAGTTTTGTATTTTTAAGTTTAGAATATTGAATAAATTACACATAGTCCAGTCAATGAATTCTCAAAAAAGAGTGTAGAGTTCATGAAGAGAGGCGTAATTTTTAATTGAGCGGAATGGGTTTGGGGTCCATAGGAAGTAAATATCCTAAAAGTACCCGAACCTCGAGGGTGAGCAGAGAGGAGTGGGGGACTTGGAGAACCTTAAAATTAGACTTAGACGAAAACTATAGGTTCTAGAGAAAAAATGTTTTTTCACTACTGCAAAAGTCTCTATCTTCAACCATTCTCGAGTTATGTGAGTATGTGTGTGTTTATCTGTCTGTTTGTATGTGTCCCACTCCTAATAAATATTGATCTACTTAATGCACAGAGCACAAAATTTCTGAAGGTATAGAAAATTTTAGGCCTACAAAAATTTCACATTTTGAATTTTTGTTCCAGTCAGGGGTTATCAATATTTGTTTTTTTTATATTCTCACATATCTCAATAACCATAAAAGCTAAAATTCTGTAAAATTGTATAAATGTACACAAACAATTTTTTTATGAAAAGTTCCAGTTTATCTCAAACTTGTTTTATTAGGAAAAATACTATGTTTTTTGACAAATTTCTGTACTTAACTGCTAATGTTTCCCAAAAATATCAAAAAACCCAAACTAGATAATTTAATTTTCTGAACAAAATACCTATACATATTGTTGCATATTTTAAACGTCAAACTTTTATTAACAATTTTTGTAAAAATTTAATTTTATTTATTTTATAAATACATAATTTAATACAAAGTAATATGCTATGGCCATTAAGATGGCCACTTTATGTCTACAATTAATTGACAACATTGTTTCATACAATTTGTATGAAGATTATGTATCAAACTAGAGTCCTAGAATATAAATAGTTGAAGATATAATATACTTTTTGTTCTAGTATAAAATATAGAAAACTTTGTCAACTTTCAAATAAATTATAATTTTTTTTTCTAGAACTTCTTTTCTAGTTTTCGAGTTATAAGCGAAAAACCAAAAAAAAAACAATTTCTAGGCTTTCTGGGTCTTTTCCCCTTGAGCTCACCTCTCAGGGTAGGGTACTTTTGGGATATTAGCCTCCTATGGACACCAAACCCATTGATTCCTGAAGTAAAAAATTACACCCTTCTCCATGTGCTCTGTAATCATTTGTTGACTGGACTGACATTTTCCAGGGGATTGTTGTGGATGTTCCATTTGCATCATTCTTTTTGAGTCAAGTTCTTGGTCAAACACAGCAGGCCCTCTATAGTTGGATTGATGAATTACCATCGCTTGACAAGGAACTGTACAGAAGTCTTACCTTTATAAAACATCACCAGGTAACATATTTAATACACCCTGTACCAAAATGTATTGCATAGGTTTTGTTCTTTAATATTCAGTTGATCTTGTACAATTTTTGTATAAACTTCATCGAGGGGTGGTGTATAAATTATTCAATAGATTTTATATTTCATCCTGATAAATAATGGTACCTATTTAAAGTTCATTGTTTTTAAGCAAGAAGTTTCCTAGTATTGAATGTATATTTACAAAAAAAATATGTTAAATAAATAAATAATAAATAAACTAGGATTGATATGAGAACTCCTCTCACATGAAGTATTGACACATACCATATTTCCTTCATATACCTACTATTTCATGATAGGTCGTTTGATTTGTTAGAGTTTGATTTTATAGTTTTTATTATAAATTATACTTATGATTTATTTCTATTGACATTTATTTATCAATCAATCAAACATATTTTTGAACTGTATTATATTTTCCATTTGTACTTAGGTTCTTATATTATACAATTTAAATATCTTTAATATTACTTTTAGGGTGATATATCGTCATTGGAGCTTACATTCTCTGTTGACGAAGATAGATTGGGAGATATTGTAACACATGAGTTGATTCCCGGTGGAAAAGCCATCCCTCTCACTAATGAAAACAAGTAAGTGTATTGTTTCAAGTCTAATCATAATAATATGTTTTGTGGATATGTTTTTGAACATCTTACATCTTTATTAATTCATTCCATGAGTTTAAATACTGGCTTGATAATTTTATTAAGAAATGTAAAATTACAATAAAAATATTTATGTATTTACAGAATAAATTACATCCATCTGATGGCCCACTTTAGAATGCATACACAAATAAAGGAGCAGACACAGGCGTTCATTAAGGGATTCCGTTCTATCATCAATCCTGAATGGCTTTCGCTATTTTCGACACCAGAAGTTTGTATATATTCTATAATATTGTATCATAACTCGATATTGTATCAAAGTTGATATTCAGCTAAAACGAAATGTACAAGAGGATTTAGACGAATCATTCAAATCATGGCTGCATATAAAAATAATTTATTACTGCCTGATTTTAAGAATACATTATGTCCTATTCTGATTCGTCTGAATTTTAGTACATGAGAAATGTAAAAAAGTTGCTTGCATTTATACGGGACTCATTACGTCATAGCGCGTATAAAATCCTTTTATCCACGGTCGCCCGTTGGTTATAGACGTTTTTGTATTCTGAAACGAATCAGAATAGGACATATTGGAAGTTTATATCGAAAGTTGGAACTAATTATACAATTTTATATGTGCATTATTACATAAATAGACGTTGAGATTTTTCCACCGAATGAGCTGTAGGTATTTTAAATTTCCTGGTAATAAACTTCAATGTATATTCTGTATCAGGTGCAGAGACTTATTAGTGGAGACACGGCTCCGCTAGACTTGAGAGATCTGCGTCGTCACACCCAATACTATGGAGGGTTTCACGATTCACACAGAGTTGTTGCTTGGCTGTGGGATGTTTTACACAAAGACTTTAGTGAAGAAGAGAGGGCTATGTTTCTCAAGGTATAAACATGACACTATTACTAACTTGTAACTTTTTTATGTCGGTCTTCAGGTTTAGTTAGTGTAATATATAGTAATTTAACCATATGTAATAAATATCATCATCATCATCATCTGTGGCTCCACAGCCCATGATGGGCCTTGGCCTCCTCAAGGAATCGTCTCCATTGCACCCTATCCATGATCTTTTCTCTCCAATTCCGCACACCGGCTATCTGAAGGTCCCTCTCGACTCCATCCATCCATTGTAGTTTCGGTCTTCCTACACCCCTTCTTCCCTCTGGACGCATTGCGAGGATTGTTTTTGGTGTCTGGTCATCTCACAATGCACATGTCCTAACCAGCGGAGCCTCCCTATTTTTATCATTTGGACGATATTTGGTTCCTTGAATAGGCTCTGTAGTTCGTGGTGGAACCTGTTTCTCCACGTGCCTTGATCGCGGAGGGGACCGAAAATTATACCCTGTGTTGAGTAGCGTTATTCCGCGATATGAGTAGCGTTATGTAATAAATAACGCGTATTAAAATGCTATGCACAATTTATTAATATAATACAGTAAAGTAATATACAAAATTAGAAGTACAATTTCTTATATTTATAACCACAATGTGAGAGCAATCTATTCACAATATTATCGGAGATATCGGAGAGCGTTCTCTCTGTTACACCTCATTATATATATATATCCCTATCTAATAACGGAGAATACCGAACTCCTCATTCGTAACTTTCCATAAATATCTAATCCCACAAGTTATACTGATTTCTGCAAATCAGGTGTAACATCATTATATTACAGTTAGGTATCTGATACCTAAGCCAAAGTATCGGGTTTGATTTCCAGTGAGGGTACAGTTTTTCACTGTGTTTTCAGTCAGGATCTGTGAGATGATTAATATGTCAGAAGCCTAAGTTTAATTAATATTTGACGTAGTACATGTTAGTTGCCTGAGAAGCAGTTGGATTTCATATGTTGCATGCAACTAGTATATATAGGGGAGCAGAGTATATTATCGTACACCTAAACTTAAGTTGAAATTATGTCATAACTATACAGAATTACACGTTCAATAAAATACATTTGCATAGCAATTTTAATTGGTTTTACAGTGATGTCTTACAAAATAAATAAAAACCTATTAAAAACTGTTTTATTAAACATATTTAAAAAAAGTGGAAAGTACGCTATTACCCGAATACTTCAGGTAATACCGTACAGCGGTAGGCTAATACCGTACACTGAGTTATGGTTTACATAAACTACTGATGTAACCATCTGGGACCTCTTTGTCGCTGCATAGCGCATGCACCCATTGAGCACAGGATATGCAACAATACCAGAGTTCATTATCCTTGCCAAATTCTCCAGAAATAGTATATAACTCATTAGCTACGCCCAGTAGTCCTTCATCGTAGTTCGCTCCATCATTATCGTCGTCGTCATGAAGAACTATTGCCGTAGTATCATCATCAGAATCGGTTGTAGAATCTTTAAATATTTGACGTTTATAAGATGAAGCTTCTTTTTGATTTTTTCATGACTGTCTTTGTGTTTTTTTTTCTTATCTTTCTTTCTGTCTTTTGGTGTGACTTTCTTTGCATCTTTCTTTAGTTTGTATTTCTCTTGTTTGATGTTCTTCAATGTTTTTTCACAGCTGCGGCCTCTAATATATCCTTCATAGGAGTAGATGTCAAAAATTTTGAGTGTTGCTTTGAACTTTTTCCTCTTCCCTTCACCTCATCATGAAAAGTCACCAAAACACGTTGCGGCCAATGCCGTACAAAATGGACGGCATTACCCAAAACCCGGAATCCAACATATTTTTAACAAAAATATATTTAAAAAGTGAAACTTTGAATGTTAAAGCATATTAGGTTTAGTGTCAAGCTATCAAAGAACGTGAAAATTAATATTTGTTTACAAAATAACTATAATAAATGTACTTAGAGCTTAAAGATCAATCGATGATTTTTATAAGAAGATAGCGCGAAACGTCATATTTGCTCTCAGGTAAACGATCACAGGTAAAATGGCGCGTCGTGTTTCTGTCAAAGGCACTGGGAATGGTAAAGACTAACTCTAGACAATGAAAGGTGTTTGTTTTTGTTGAGCGTTTCGCTAAAACCAAGTGTACGGAATTAGCCGCTGTACGGTAATACACTCCGCTCCCCTAAATATATCAAATTCTAGTATAATTTTATTCAATTATTTTGTCAATTATTAGTATTATAACTTTTCAATCTTTTAGTATAATGCATTTCAACGAGCATCGTCAGAATGGAATGTTTCCTTTGTGACGTTATTTTGATGTTTTTGTACATGTTATAGTTTGTGACATCATGTTCCAAACCGCCGCTTCTTGGATTCGCACATCTGGAACCTCCATTTTCTATTAGATGCGTGGAAGTCGGAGACGATGAGGACACTGGAGATACCATTGGTAACATTTAAATTTCTGATGTAGTGTTTTACATTTGAGTATTGTAAATTTTGAATATTTTTTCTCTAATTCAGATCAAGAATTTTGAGTCACCTGTCTGTTTAAGAAACAAAGAATCTTATTGCTTTTTTACTCTCTACTTCTACATAACTGGAAAATTATGAAATGTGTATTTTGTCTTTTGTATAGCCCTAATTACAAGTTTAATCAACACAATTTTGATAAGGTTTTTGAATTTCGCTCTAATAGAATTTGTATGCTTTTCATAGACAACTGGGAATTTCTTCTCTATGGTTCAAAATACTCTAAAGGTTAGCGTCCATATAGGCACAGCCGACGGATGGGACGCAGCGCATAATACAGATGTGTTTGTGGCAGTTTGTCCACAGAGGCACACCAATCAAATTGACAACAACTGTAGATCGATTTTGTGTGAACACTAAGGGAGAAGAAAGAAGATAAGTACTATTTTATCTGTGGTCTACATACAGAAATCACAGAAAAAATTGTACTTAACTCCTTGTACCCCAGATAAAATGGTATTTGATTCCTTTGGTGTTTATACAAAATTGACCTTCTGTCATGTTATATCGTCCCTCTCCTGTCTTATCTGCAAAATGCAAATTGTTCAGGAGAGCATTTTTAATCATTCTTATATATATATTAGAATCGTATTTGTACATAGGTCTATTAGTTAGATTTTATTTTCAGTATTTCGTAGACAACAAATCACTAAGCTATTCCAAGTTAATGGGAGGTGATACAGTCGGGACTTTTAGTGAGAACATGCGTACAACATATAAATACACATTGGTGGTCCTAACTCGATTTTGCAAAAAATGTCAGATACGACAGTTAGTCAGCAGAGGGACGATATGGGCACTAACTTTTCTGGTTATCAAAATATAAAATTGGTTTTGTAAATTTTTTAGGAAGTGTCATTCGAGGTTTTTTCACAATCAGAAAGAAAGATCCCTTGAATCGATTACCGACATCTTCCACTTGTTTCAACCTTCTCAAGCTACCAAACTATCAGAAGCGAAGCACTCTCCGCGACAAATTGAGATACGCCGTTAATAGCAATACTGGTTTTGAGTTGTCATAATTATTCATTAGCCATCTCTGTTATATTTTTCCTGTAATCTCTGTAAATTTTTATTAGTCCCCTAGCATAAACAAGTATATTTTTGTACACACAAAAGCCTTCCGATTAATCATGTTTAATAATTTTTTGTAAGATATTTGATATTTTTATTATTTACATGAAATTGTTACATTTTGGTTTATGTACGAGAGATTAACAAATGATATTGTGCAAGTATGTAAGATCAAAATAGATATTGGCCACATAGAAAGAATGAATTATGAGATTTTAACTAAGCAAATGTACCACAAATGAGAAGAGTGGAGCAAAATTTAGGAGTAGGTTATTAAAAAGCTGGTAGGACCATATAAATGAAATAGTAATATCTTGAAAGATGGGAACAATATAAGAGATATGTGAATGTTTGTTTAGTTCCCATCAGTAGTTCATAGAAAAATTTATTGGTACATATTATTTCTTGCTATTAATAGAAAATATCTGTTGCCATTACGGGTTGAATTTAGAGTTTACAATATTATTACCAACAAATCAAGTGTTTTTTGTGATTCTTTTTATGAATTATTTAACACATGAACTCTTGATTTTTCTTTTCATATTAGCTTTGGAATAATACTTTATTTAGTTGTCATTTTTATTCACACACAAACACATTTTCTTATTTGACGGTGACATTTAATATAAAAAAGAATTATAAAAAGTTCAAACTATGATTGATTAAAGGATTATACTTAAAACTTATGTATATTTATTACATATTGTTGTACCATATAAATTTAATTATTGTCTATGTATAATGTACCCAATTGGTGTTTTTTATGATATACATACTTAATTATTTATTGTACAAATATGTTTAATGCTTCAAAATGAAAAGATATTGCAGAAGACGTTTTTAAAAACATTTCAGAGCTCCTTTAATTATACCTCAATATAGATGAACAAGAATACTTCTTATATCCTGTAAAAATTATAAATTCGACCAACTATAGTGTTTTTCTTTTGTCGATTCCCTTTTCAATAATTTTTATAAATTTTTGTTAATATAGAGAAAGAGTTAATAATATTCAACCACTCCTGAGATAAATTTCAGTGTTTAATGTGTTTCAGTGTTTAGGTGTCTGACTGCTGATCCAAGGGTCCCGGGTTCGATTCCCGGTGGAGACACAGTTTTTAAAATTGTGTTTTCAGTCTGGATCTGTGAGACAATAAATATCGTAAGTCTCCAGAATGTGGCAACTTGTTATTGGGTGCGTGTTAAATAATTATTTGACATAGCACCTGTAACACGACGTCTTACGTAGGCGATTTGAACGTGAATGTGAAGCGGCGCGGGGCGGGAAAATAACAAACAGTCGGTAACTATGAAAGTGTCCTACGTTACCAAACGCGCGTAGGGTACTCACGTGTAACCACATCGGATCGCTTCGCAATCGCGTTCGCTTTGAATCGCCTACGTAAGACGTCGCGATAGTCGCCCAAGAAGCTACATGAAATAAAATAAATAAGTTAGTTACTAAAGGTCCCGTTATTTTATATTAACTTTGTATTTTTTTCAAGAACTGATTACACATATTTTTTTCTCTTCTGTGTGTGTTAAAATGGTATTGAATTCATCAAGTATATCAACAAACATTACCTTACTTAGATTCAAGACATACTTCACGCGGATAATATGAAATATTATGTTTTGATAATATACTTGAATATGTACTGTTCTTTAGTTTGTTGAATAAGAAAACCTAATATTACTACTATAAAAATATTAAAACATAACAACAAATTTATAATGAAGACTGAAAACAATAAATATATAAATAAAACAGTGTGAGGCTTTCAGTATATACATACCTACACAATATACCACATATTTTTAGATTCATAAAAGAGCTTTGAATTTTTTACCATTTAAATTAAGGATGTGTATAAAAATATAATGTTAAATAAAATAATAATATATATATTTTTGAAACTAAGCTGTCGTAATGTTATTTGATAAAAATTAAATACATAGATTGGTTATATTTATACTGACATACATGCAGGCACATGTATGTCAGTGTTTGTAGTTGGTAATATTACCTAAAATACAATGTAAATATATTATATTTTCCAAATAATGTGCATGTTATGTTAACTTAATGTTTTTCAATAACTATTGTATTGTTGTTAATACTTTAATATAATGTGTATAAATTGTGATTATAGTTTATATTATATTGAAAATTTGATTTCCTAATGTATCAAAATAATTTTTATATTTTATTTTTGTTTCAGGCTACGAATTATTATTTTTTTAATTTTATTTTTACATTGTTATATGATTTTATTATAATATATGTACTACTATTATTTTTTTTTAAATTCAATAATTGTTTGCCATAGTGTAAATGCGAATTTTTATTTTACTCTTTTGGTGCAATTAAAAATCGGGTTATTGCAAATATATCATGATTAATTTATTCAATGATTGAATTATTAAGGAAAAAAAATGTTTATTGTAAAATGTGTTTTATTAAATATAATACTTTGTTTGTGTACATAATACATTTGTGGCTATGACCAAAGTAGAAATTATATTATTTACTCCTTTGGCGATTAATGTCTAGTTAATATTCCTGTAATGCATATGTGTTAAAACAATTACATATGAAAATCTCTGTGATAAAATAAATATTTATTGAGAATTTTTCGTTTCATTTGATTTTTTACTTTGGAACCCCAACTATTGCAATCAAATACTTGATATATTACTAGTTGCATGTAACACATGAGATCCAACTGTCGATAGCGATAGTATGTATAGTTGAAGAATAAGAATCAAACTATAAACCCATAAATCCAAATTATTGAAAATTTTAACACATGTTGGTATGTATGTCAAGATATGACAGTATGGAGGTCAGTCCTGTTTTCCTACCCGGAATATGAAACAGCATGATGATTCTGTATGTATGTTTGGAGATTAAGTACCTATCAAACTATTAAGTCTTCTTACATATTGTGTATAAGCGACTGCCATACAAATTGTATGAAGCAATGTCGTCACTAAATTCAATTTTTATAAAAATTGTTAAAAAAAGATTGAGATGTGCTCATAAAATGCTAATATTTTTTATAGAAAATTGAATTATCTAGTTGGGGTGTTTCGGCTTTTTTCGATATTTTTGAAAAATTTGGAAATATAGGCAGTTAAACTCATAAATTTATCATAAAAAAAATTATTTATTAATAAAAAATGATTGAGAAACCCTGGAATTTTTTTGATAAAACTAATTTGAGATTTTGTATTTTTCTATGTTTATACCAATTTTCAGAGTTCTAGATTTAACGGTTTCTGAGATATATGGAAAAATAAAGTAAAAATTCAAAAGTTGATAACCCCTGACTGAAACAAAAATTCAAAATTCTGAGTATAAAAGTTTTGTAGGCCTATAACTGTTTTATATATACTGAAATTTTGGGCTCTCTAAATTGAGCGGATCAAAAGTTATAAGGGACACACACACAGACACACGAAATGTTCTACTCCGAATTCTGAGTAAATCCGTGTATGGAACATATATGCTGCGAAGCCTATAAGTTGGTGTTTTTTGACTTCAAAGTTGGAAAAGCCGCGAAAAAAGTAGACATCTGCATACAATTCTCGCGTATCCTGGCTTGAAACATTGTCGATATGTTAAGAGAACAAAGTTCTCCTGAAGAAATCTACAGTTGGATTATGTTCAAAGCTTTTGCTATGCAAGTAATTATCATTCAATCTAGTTTAGTTTAAGGTTGCTATCTCAACACCGATTTCTTGGTTGAAATACAAAAGTACTATTTCCGATTGGGTGTGTGGCACTCGTGTGTGTCTGACTCTCATAAGGGTTGAAAATTAACAGACTATGTGTGTGGCAGTTTGCTCTGCATGTCTGACTATGCAGTGGTGTATTAATTTATATTTCTGACTGTTTTTATTGGGACCTGCTTATACCAAACATTTCCCTATTACTTTTTTTGGAAAGCCTCACAATGAGTTACGTAATCTATTACACGTTTCATAAAATAAATAAATGATAATAAATTATTAACTTCATTCAGTAGAGTTTAAATATCCTGTAAACCCTAGAGTGTTAATAAGTTAAACCTATGTTGGATACATAGGTTGGATATTGAAATACTCTATTCGGTGATTGATGATTGTATCATCTATAATTTCATATTTATCAGGTATCTACTGAAAAGAAGTTTTCAAAATATATTGCTTTAAGTATCTACATCTGGTAGAAACAAGACCTTTAATGACTGATTTATATTCTACAAAGCTTTATTTCATTTACAGGACTATCCCTCGGCTTATTTATATCATTATCAAATGAATTTATAGTTAATTTGATAGCATGTGCACAAATAAAATTTATTTTAATCCTCTTGTATTGAACACCAAAAGAACTCAATTAAGTATCTTACAGACAAAGTACATTCAAAACAAAAAATACCAATTTACATTATCATAAAACCTCATTGTTCAAATGTGTAGTGTAAATGAACTTCGTTTCTTTTGATTTTACAAGATTTTAAGTAATTTCCTGTATATATCTAAAGTTTCTTTATTTATTATACAAATTTTCTTTTTTCAATTCATCTTTCATTTATTCGCAAAAAAAATATGTGTATGTAACATGTTTTGTTACAAATTGGGGTTAGTGCAAAATTATATAGATGTATTTAATGTTATTGGGTCGCAGAAATTTCCCTAGGTTACCCAAAATTAATGAAATTTTCATAAAACTACAACTTTTATCAATTATTTACCTACTTTTATGTCGTTTCTATGGAAACGCTTTACTACTTCAAAATATTCTCACTAGGTTCGCTGTAGTTTAGTCAATGTTCTGGAAATATGCGTCGATACCATTTTATGATATATATTATATCACTTTTTTTTATCAAGAAATATAAAAAAATATCAGATTATACACAATACAACTATAAAGAATCGTCGTCATCAGTAAACTCAATTGATAAACTTTAATATATTTGATGAAAGACATTCTAATTTTAGATCGAATCACATTTGAAAAGGCTGAACACTTTTGTAATAAATAAATATATTTCAAAGTTATATTTTTTATAAGCATTGTGTGTGATGTGATGAAATTTGTACACTGTTATATATTATTGGTTACTTTTATACACTGTAAAATTAAAACTTTTATTTTTTTCATTGCATATACCAAAATTTACATAATTTTAGATAAGCAACATAACAAATAAATTGGTTTGGTTAGGACCACCTCACTAGGCCAGGCCTGTTCCGAGGTGGTAGACTAGTTACATAATATTAATTACTAAGTCATTGTAAGCTTTATCATAGTGCACAAAAGAAACACTCGTGTCTTAGATAAGTTACTTTAAAAATAGCATTGTTCGATTAACACTTAAAATACTTCGTAAAATAAACTAGAATTAAAAAAAAATACGGCGCACAGGTATATTGAAGGCCACGCCAGGGTGAGCAGCTGTCGGGTTGGTTGCCGCCATTGTTTCCACACCCCCTCCTCGTCCTCAGTCTCGCAAGAGTCGCGCACCGAATTGGGCGTCGGTTGTCGTGTTTAGATTTCTTTGCCTTTGTCCTGATAGATCTGTGTGTTCAACTCACAAGAATGATCAGTTGACGCTTTCCATCGTTATTTCAACGGACAGCATCACCATAAGGCTGCCTTTCAAAGAAATCTACAACGAAAGCGACGCGAGTGCATCGAATATTGAACGGGATTTGGCGACGGTGACAAAAGAATTTTGATGTTAAAGTTCGACCGTGTCAAACAGCGTGCGATATCACCAATTTCTCCGTAAACTTTACTTGTTAATCCTTGCAATTTTTGTCCTTACTATCATAAAATAAACCCGTAAAATAAGTATAGGCGTGTTTTTGATCCAACGATCATTAGGAAGTGCCGTTTTGTTGTTTGTAGTGTCGTTATATTAAATTTTATGGTTGGATTTGGAAAGCGTGATTCTTTTTTATGTTCGTTTACCTGACGGTAAACTGCTGTACTTCAAATACCATCATCAGCATAGTTCAACTAAGTAGGAAAAAAGTATAATTATTATTTGACTGTTATTGAAAATAAATTATTAAGTGCTCTTTCTACTGGGAGTGACTAACAGTGTACTTACAAGGTAATAAATATTTTCATTAATATAATACCTACTACATTACAATTTTGTTTGATTCTTGTTTTTAAATGAATGTTTTGAACTTTTATTATGCACCAAACGTAGACAACTAAGTACCTTCTTTAAAAACTTACTCGGACAATATTTATGGTATGGTGTTCATCTTTGAATTATCGAAAGAAACTGCTGGGACACGTGTTACGGATGCTTCAGGAAATTGTCGATCCTAGTTGCTTTATGAGACTGCAGGCTGTATTAATTTTTGGTCTAACGGGCCTAGGATGTTTTTTTCCAAGAAGAAGAACTTATGTTATTCTGGGGTTTTCATGCAGAGAAAGGAGAAGATACGATAAAGAAATATGTTTATTCATTTATACACGCCGTTTCCCCATTTGGGGTAGGTAGAGAAAATTGAGGATCGCACCATTCTATCCTGATATGTATTTTTGGTTCTATTATTCCGACTTCATAAATTCCCATAGTACTTAACCCCAATTCTCAGTCTCGTAGCCGTTATCCTCAGTCATGAAGTCAAGAAAGAAAGATATTCCTATCTTTGAAATATTCATTTACATGTTCGTAGGAATAACTTTTTCTTGGCCGACCTCTACCTCTCATTAGACTCGTTTCAAACTTGTATACTTCGTCAGACGTTTGCTATTCTTTCTTTGAAGATACCATTTTGAGGCTTTTATTTCATACCCAATATATTTAAAGGGGCGACTGCTGCCAACGTACCTATTTTTTCAATTTGATAAAGAAAAAAATACCTTAACTTTTTAATTATGTTCTGTATAATATATTCTTGTAGAAAAATAATAAGCATACCCAGATTATTGACATATTTCTAAAAAACTATAAGGTATAGAGCAATATATATGTTTTTTAAATTAAAGAAGAACAAAATATCTGGAAAAACATGTTGTGACGTTGCATTAATGATTAATGCATCAGGTTAAGTAAATAAACCAAAACAACTTATCTCGCCTACCTGGGCAGCCCATATATCGCAAGATGGGCGTTCAAATGCAGAAATTGGCAGTAGGATCCTACAGGCTAAGATAGCATATAATAAAAAATTTAAAATTATTGAATCCACCAATATCGACCTAAGACCTAAGAAAAACTTCATTAAGACCTTTGTCTGGAGTAATAATAAATTTGGATAATTTATATAGCGCCGTTTTTGTGAATATCTCACCTCAAGGGCGCTGAAAAAATGATTATGTTGTATCATTTCGGCTCTGGTAAGATTTGCGAAAAAGGTGCGTTTTGAGTTTTTTCCTGAACGGAGTGTCTTACTATATGGCTGTGAGACATGGACCGTAGGCCAGAGGGAAAAAGAACGCCTGTCTACATTCGAGATGTGGTGCTACAGACGCATGTTGAAGATCCACTGGTCGGACCACATCCAAAATTGTAGGGTGCTGAGCAGAGCCGGGGAAACAAGGCAACTCCTCGAGAATCGCCCAACGACGATCCAACTGAATTGGCCATAACATGAGGCACCCGGGTCTGCTCATAACCATCGCGGAGGGAATGGTAGAGGGCAGCAACTATAGAGGCCGACCAAGAAAGAGCTACATGGACCAGGTGATCGACGACATGTGCGGTAGTAGCAACGTGGAGATGAAGAGGCTGACAGAGGACAGGGCTGAGTGGAGTAGAAGAGAGGCAGCCATAGCTGTTTCAAACCAATCCCAGGATTGAAACTGATAAGAACTTATTTCGCAATGGCGCTGAATGGAAAATAAATGTTTTTTTAGGTTTCTTTACAAAACCTCAAGCATTGATGCAACGTCATGACATATTTTTCCAGATATTTTTGTCTTCTTTAATTTAAAAAATATACTTATATTGTTCTACGCTTTATAGTTTATTAAAAATATCAGATAAACGTTGAAAATCAGGATATGTCATTATTTTTCTACAAGAATTTATACAGAACATCATCAAAAAGTTAAGGTATATTTTTCTTTATTAATACCCAAACTATATAAATTATTTTTTTCAAAACGATTTCATTAGAAATGATAATGGTATATCAAATTGAAAAATAGGTACGTTGGCAGCAGTCTCCCCACTAACGTCTTCTGTCATGATCATATCTTATTACCGTATGTTAGTGTCAAGATGACTGTTTCATTGTACAAAAACGATTAAGTATTCAAATTAATATATTTTTGTCAAGATTGGATATTCCACACATACAATATACCTACATTCATTAAGCTTTAATTTTCCTGTTTGTTAAAACTTGTTTATACTAAACAAGTTTTAACATCGACCGCCGTGGCACAGTTGGTAAGCCGTCCGGTTTCTGTGTGGGCGTCCCGGGTTCGATTCCCAGCAGAAGAGAAATTTATTTTTCACGCAAATACCTATTGCTTCTCTGGGCTGGAAACAATGGTTAGTTGGAAGAAATTGTCATACGGTAATAAACTCTCCACTTGCGGTGGGTGCAAGAAAGTGTTCATTATTATTATTATTATATTTTTATGTTTGTATGAACAAAATAATTTTTAGCCATTTTTGTAGTTACACCGTTTTGACATTCAGTCTATAGTAGGATAAATAGTTTATTTTGAAAATATTTTTCCCAGTCATCTCGGTCATGGTGTCCTGAAGGAAGAATGTCTTTTTATTAACAATCAAGGTGTATTGACTATTGCAGTCATCCGTCATTCTGCTTTTACCGTCCGATGTGAATTATATTTATTTTGATCTTCCAAATTTTCAACTTATTAGATCCTCTATAGGAAATGTTATTGAAATGTCACTAGTGCCCTAATTTATTCTCACATTTCAAGGATTGACTGATTTACATGCATATCCTGGATACTGCCTATCTTTCTTTGATTTTCAAGTCTGAGTTACTGGTACGTGTCATAAGCACAATTTACCTCACCAAATGCATGGTTGGAAGATATTGGTCTTTGGCTATTGCCATTGTGCACTTTTTATGTAACGTGTGCAGATGTTTAAAATAAATAAATAATTTATTTGTTTAATTGTAAGGGTCGTATTACGGGAGTTATTTGAGAAAAATATAAGAAAAACTTGAGGTTTTGTAAGCAGTATTCTCGCAGCAGTACGGGACCTTACCTTTTTCTTGCATTTTTCTCAAATAATTCCCGTAATACGACCCTAAGACATCGTTGGATTAGTGAGGCATAGAAGACGATACCAGAATTGATACGTAAATATAATGCAGGACGATGGACTTTCGCGTATCTCACTTCAGGAGAACCCAAATGGAAGAAGACGATAGTATGGTAGTTGGGAATCCATATTACAGGAGACTACCAATTCAGTGACATAAGCAGATCTCAAGATCTACGCAAAGAAAGGAGTTTAATTGTAAAAAAAAGTTTTTCATAAATATGCATTTATTTACATAGTTTGTATTTTTGTTCTTTTCCAGTGTTGTCCAGTGGTAAGGGTTGTGTTTGGCAAGGATCAGGATACCGTGCTCAGTGATGTTGTGTCGGTGGTGGTAGTGAGTAGTCCGCGGGCAGAGAGGGATGGCCAGCGTCGGGGGTCCCGCCCGTCAGTCCCGCCAGATGGGCGGGGGAGGGGGTGGCGTCGGAGGAGGGGGCGGAGGGGCCGCGGGCGGTGCCCCCGGGGCCATCCTGGCCGCTGCCGCCGCGGCACCCTACTATCAGCCGCAGCCGCCGCCCCCCTCGCACCCTCACCACCAGCAGGACGTCCAGCCGGACAGACCGATAGGATACGGAGCCTTCGGTGTTGTATGGTAAATTATTTCATTCTATTTCATTTTGACGTCTTTCAGAAAAACGCTTAATTGACACGTTCACTAGGCCCCCGGCTGTATAAAAACCAATTTTATAAATATTAATTAGGTACCTGTACACTTAGCAATAAAAAAGAAAAACCTACACAGTAAAACAAATCAAATAAAAAATAATAGAAGTAAGCAAACATAAAAAAGATATACATACTTATGGACTCAAAATAAACCATAAAATTAAATAAAAAAAGTATTATAAATTCAAAAAAATAGCAGTAGAAGCAGTTTAAAATGTCATAAAATTAAAAATAAACACATAGTATTTAAAAAAAAAATCACTTGAAAATATACAAATATATCCCTGTACTAAAATTGATTTGTGCACATGCAGTAAAGTCACCCGCATTCCTTCGTTTAGCGAGCTCTACCTTAAGTAAGACCGAATGGATTAGCGGACACAACGATCTATGTACAATCTTCACCGTTCAAAAGCGAAGAATACGTGTTGTATCCAATTGAGAATATTAAATTTATATGATTATGTACCCAATATTATTTGCAAGGGGATATATCTAAAGTAATAAAGCAATCAAAATGTTAGTGTATGTGTGTGTGTGTGTGTATGTGTGTGTGTGTTTGTCTCACGCCTTCTGAAAAACCAAGAGCATCTAAAAATCTAATTTATGTGCGAACGTGTACCTGTATACCTGATGCAGTGTCACGCTAAAAATAATGCGATAAAAATGCTGAATTTTAAAAATATTTCAATAATTATTTTTTTCATACAAAATTTTCCAAGTCGTATCTGTCAAAAAAGTGTACATTTTGCACGCATATATCTGTTAGTTTAAAAGTTAGAAGTACGTATTTACACGAAAAAAATTTACTTTCAAGTATAACTTAGCTTTTAAGTGAAAAACATGGTGAATATTTTGTATAATTATAATGTTTAACTTATTTTTAAAGTAAGCGTTTTGTACATAAATGCCGCCATTTTAATATCTTTTCATACAATATTTCATTTTCCTACCGAATGAATATGTTCTTGAAAATAATAAACCTTTGAAATAAATATAAATATGAAATAATAAAATGAAACACAAGACATTACAGCAAGTTTTAAGACGTATATTGTAAAAGTCTGTTAATTATTAGTAAAGATATGGGCATAATAAAATTGCATAATTTGTATATAATATTTGATATTTCGGACAATTTTCATTTTTATGGCATCGAACAAACCAATGTAGGTACCTACATATTCAAAAAAGTCTCAAACCATTTGATATTTTTAACGTATTGGAATGGTTACTATGGTAACGGAAAGATTCTGATATTCAAATAAAATTTGTTATGAATAGAATTTCTTTAGAATATTGTTGTAGGTAGGTACCTACCTATTACTATTTACTTACAAATCAACAATATACTGATTTCCTATCGGAAAATTGTATGCGATGTGCTCCTAAACAGTTTGTCCGATTACAATGAAACTTTGGTGAATTGTCAAGCGTGTGCCCGGGATGGTTTCTGGATTTAAACTTTTTTCTTATTCTTCTTCTTCTTCGTGTATTTGGTCATTTAACCTATGAAGGGGGAGTATCCTGGGAAAAGAAGGTCCGACTGTCCCTCCATCTCTTCGCAGGTCTTCCAGGACGGTTTGTGGATTTTAACTTTTTTCTTCTTCTTCTTCATCGTGTATTTGGTTATTTTACCTATGAAGGTGGACTATCCTGGGAGAAGAAGGTCCCATTTTCCGACCATCTCTTCACAGGTTTCTGGGATTAAACTTTTTTCTTTTTTTTCTTCATCGTGTATTTGGTCATCTTACCTATGAAGATGAACTATCCTGGGAGATGAAGGTCCAATTTTCCTTCCATCTCTTCGAAGGTTTCTGGATTTAAACTATTTTCTTCTTCTTCTTCATCGTCTATTTAGTCATTTTACCTATGAAGGTGGACTAACCTGGGAGAAGAAGGTCCAATTTTCCTTCCATCTCTTCAAAGGTTTCTGGATTTAAACTTTTTTCTTCTTCTTCTTCTCCATCGTGTATTTTTGGTCATTTTACCTATGAAGTTGGAGAATCCTGGGAGAAGAAGGTCCAACTGTCCTTCCATCTCTTCGCAGGTCTTCCAAGACGGTTTCTGGATATAAACTTTTTTCTTCTTCTTCTTCTTCATCGTGCATTTGGTCATTTTACCTATGAAGGTGGACTATCCTGGGAGAAGAAGGTCCAATTTTCCTTCCATATCTTCGCAGGTATCTGGATTTGAACTTTTTTCTTCTTCTTCTTCGTGTATTTAGTCATTTTACCTATGAAGGTGGAGTATCCTGGGAAAAGAAGGTCTTTTCATCTCTTCGCGTTTCTTCCAGGATGGTTTCTGGAATTAAACTTTTCTTAACCGACTGAAGAGACGGGATGTAATGAAGGGAAGGGACGTAATGAGGAATTGAAGGGACGGGACGTAATGAGGAATTGAAGGGACGGGAGGTACTGAAGGGCCTGAAGGGACGGGAGGTACTTAAGGGTCTGAAGCGACGGGAGGTACTGAAGGGTCTGAAGCGACGGGTCTTTTTATTTTTCTTCTTAATTTTATGTAGACCTTTAGGACAGTTTTTATACAAACTATTTCCTATAGTCTAATTCATCTTCTTCTTTTATGTATACATTTGGGTCAGTTTTTATAAAAATTATTTCCTATAGTCTAATTAGTCTTCTTCTTCATTTACGTAGACTTTTGGGAGAGTTTTAATACAAACTATTTCCAATAGTCTTATTAATTTATTTTTCTTTTATGTAGACCAAAGGTGAGTTTTTATACAAACTTTTTCTATAGTTTACATAATTATTGAATATTTTTATTATTGCATATGCGCAAACATTGGATTTTTTTCCCTGTCGGGAGTCAAAGATATTTTTTAACAGATTTTTAATTATCTCAATACAGACGAAGTTGGAATATTAATTGTAGGAGAACCGGGAAATCAAGGCACCTACAGGGCTTACGACCTGTCATCGGCTGGTTTACGTGATCACTTTATGCGCTTGCGCAACGTTCACCAATTATGCCTTTTTTTAATGAGATCCCTATCAATTCAATTTTGAAAGTTCTATATATTGTAATACTGAAATTCTTTTCGCTTGAAAATAAGGAATTTTTACTACAGCCATCTATGGGTGAAATTATGAAGAACAATCTTATTATTTTTATTTATTTTGTTGGAACGCCATCTATTGAGAGAATTGGTTTTTTTGTAAATAATGAAAGCTACAATTCTTATATCTGAGGTGACAATGCATTTTTCGCATAGAAGTCACCCCTGAATTGTTCAGGGGGGACTTCTATGCGAAATTCAGGGGGGAAAATTCACCCATAGATGGCTGTAGTAAAAATTCCTTATTTTCAAGCGAAAAGAATTTCAGTATTACAATATATAGAACTTTCAAAATTGAATTGATAGGGATCTCATTAAAAGGCATAATTGGTGAACGTTGCGCAAGCGCATAAAGTGATCACGTAAACCAGCCGATGACAGGTCGTAAGCCCTGTAGGTGCCTTGATTTCCCGGTTCTCCTACAATAAATATTCCAACTTCGTCTCTATTGACATAATTATTATTCTTTTATATAGACCTTTGAATCAGTTTTTATATTAACTATTTCCTATAGTCTTATTCATCATCTTTTATGTAGACCTTTGGTCAGTTTTTATATAAACAATTTCCAATAGTCTAATTCTTCTTCTTCTCCTTTTTTGTAGACCTTTGGGTGAGCTTTTATACATACTATTTCCTATTGTCTAATTCATCTTTTTTTTATGTAGATCTAACTTATGTAGTCAGTTTTTACACAAACTATTTCCTTTAGTCTTTTTCTTCGTTTTCTTATTTTATGTAGAACTTGGGTGAATTTTATACAAACTATTTCCTATAGATTAATCTTCTTCTTCTTTTATGAAGACCTTTTGGTTTGTTTTCATACAATCTATTTCCAATAGTCTTATTCTTCTATTTTATGTATTTTAACTTATTTTACGTAGACCATTGGGATAGTTTTTTATACAAACTATTTCGTATAGTCTTATACTTATCCTTCTCTTTTTTATTTAGACTTTTGGGTTAGTTTTAAGTCTAATAGTCTATTGTGCAGAAATATTTTTAACGATATGCATACTTGATGAAAATACATATGTAAAAACGAATGGATTGTGGGATGTGACGATGTAACCTGCACTAGAATCTTTTCAATACTTTTGTTTAATCAAATTTAAACCATTTATATCATCCTATTTTGAATAATTTTCAACACCTACGCATTTGATTTAGTTGACAATATTTAAAGAATGGGGGTTGTGGCCATTACTGAACTCTTCACAACGTTTATATTCAAATTAAAAACTACTTACCATAGTTTAAGTCTTCTTCTTCTTCGTTAATGTAGACTTTTGTGTCAATTTTAAGTCTATTAGTCTTATTGTGCAAAAATATAATGCACACTCGATGCAAAAATATAAAAACGAATATTATGATGTGACCAACACTAGATCTTTTCAGTACATTTGTTTAATCAAATTTTAACCACATCCCAACATCCAAAATTACTAAATTTTCAATAGGTACATATTAAAATTTATTTCGATGATAATATTTTAAAATGGGGGTTGTGGCCAAACCAATCTCTTTACAACGTTGATAAACATAAAAAAGTATATAAGTCATATTTAAAACCATTTCGCATAGTCCATGCGTGCAGAAATTTTGTATATTAAACTTCATTCACACTTTATAAAAAATAATGGGTTCTGGCCATCACTTGAACATTTTACAATCAAATTCAATCATATTTCAAACCACTTTTCATAGTCCGATTTTGCAAAATAATTGGGTGACAATATTATTAAAACGAATGCTTTTTCCTTCACAATATTACATTCTTGGCCAACGGCGGGACATAAAAGCTAGTAATATAATAAATTTGAAAATTGCGATCATAAAATACACTACCAACCAGTTCGCCTTCGACAATTGTCAGTTATATTATTGTACCTTTAGCAATTCAATATTATATTATACTCGTATGTTAAATGTTCAGTTATTAACTCATAGGCATCAAAATTAATCTTAAATTACTAGTTCCATGTAAACATGAGATCCAACTGTCGATGGCGATAGTATGTATTGAAAAATGCATAGCAAAATATAAACACAAACTAATAAATTATGTAAGATATTTTGTTCGCTTTAAAAACATGTAGGTACGTATGTCAGGATAGAATAATATGGAGGTCAGTCTGTTTTTCCTACCCAGAATATGAAAACAACATGATGGTATATATTTTTGTAGATTAAGTAGGTAGGAGATATTGTGTAGTGTATACTATAAATTGTATGAAACAATGGCCCTGAGTCAAATTGAAAACGCTGTTCGTTATCGCCAAGCATTATTTTTTTTTTGTATGTGATTTGACGTTTGTTGTAGAAATTTTTTCTACAATAACAAACAACAAACGTCAAATCCCATACAAAAAAAAAATTAGCGCTTGGCGACAACGAACAGCGTTTTCAATTTGACTTGGGGGCAATGTTGTCACTAAATTCAATTTTTGTAAAAATTGTTAAAAAAAGTTTCAGGTGTACCTACTAATACAATGTTCATAATTTTTTATATAAAATAAAATTTTCTGGGGGTGTTTCAGCTTTTTTCGATATTTTTAAAAACTTGACAACCTCTCACTGAAAAAAATCCAAAATTCTGAGTATGAAAGTTTTGTAGGCCTGTGTAGGAGCACAAAATTTCAGAATATCTATATATTCTGAAATTTTGTGCTCTGTAAATTGAGCGGATCAAAAGTTATAAGGGACACACTAAACGTTCTACTCCGAGTTCTGAGTATTCCGTATATAGAACATAATATATACCGCGAAGTCTAAAAGTTGGTGTTTTTTGACTTTAAAGTTGGAAAAACCGTGAAAAATATGAACCCTGTATACAAATCTCGCGTATCTTGGCTTGATACTTTGTCGATATGTTAAGAGAGCAAAGTTCACTTGAATATATCGACCGTTGGATAAAATCATGACTTCACGTGTGGAGCTTGGCGTGTGCCTATAATATAAATTGTCTGCTTGGTATTGGTATACATACGGAACAAAATACGCACGAAAGAAGAATGTATGCTTTAGATAGGATGACATTACGAAGAATATGTAAAATAACGACCTATGATACATAGATAAAAACATAGACAAACTTGACTCTACGCAAACATCTAGACCAACTAGACAGACCGAACAGGCTAAACTCCTAATACCTAGACTCAAGACAACTTTTGGACAAAGAAATTTCCTGTATTTTGGAGGCAAATTATACAACGAACTACCTTTAACACTTAGACAAAACAGTAACTTGAAAATATTTAAGCGAGACATTAAAATTTGGATTAAAAAAAAGGGCATAGACTATATTAAAAATAAATTAATCACCTGAACTCTGAAAATACTCCCATAGTTACTAACCAAAACTGAAAACTAATAAGACATCATTACACTGTCTCAGAACAGGTTTTACCTAGTGAGGCAGTTTATGACAATAGTAAAATATCTGCATTTAAAAATTTTTTGTTACTAGATATAAGAAAAAAAGTGTATTTTATATAAATAAATAAAAAAAAAAAAAAAATTATAAGGAATGTGGAGGGGATTGTAAGATAAATGACGTGGCCAATCATTTGTATTGGAGCTGTTTTTGCAAAATTTCATCTCAAGAGCTATTTACGTCAATTTTATGAACTAAGAAACCTTACATATTTTTATTATTAAAGGTAATTATAGTGTTCATAAATTATGAAAACATAACCACATTTTAAGATTACTTACATAGATGATAGCATGAATCAAACGAAGACAGCGTTACCAATGTTAATTTAGTAATTAATAAACACATGGCAAGCGGCGAGTTTATTGCCATATGGAAATTTATTCCAACAAACCAGTGTTTCCAGCCTAGAAATTATTCTAAATAAACTTATCCTCTGCTGGGGATCAAACTCGGGACGCCCGCACAGAAACCAAACGGCTTCCCAACTGCTAAAAATGTCGTCTAAATAATTTTCAAAAGTCAAATGTGGTTCAACTAACTGAGCTTTATAGCTGAAAAAGGTGTCTTTTTAGAGCTCTTTTCTCGGGTTCGATTTTCGGTTTTACACTGTTTTTAGTGAGACGTATTTGATATAGTATATATGTCAACCTGTCTAATAATTATTCTAAAAAATGTAAAATAAAATTGGTTTTGTGGTATTCTTCGGGAAACGGAAGGTATTTGCGGGTCATTTTATCATCTATAGCGGTACTCACTAGTACCTTCCAGTACTTAAGATACCTTCTAACAAAAGTATCATAAAATAGTAATTTCATTGAACTGCTCATAATACTAGGAAGCCCTTCGCTCGCCGTTTAAATCCTTGGTAGGGTTCAGTTCGAATGTACCTTATAAAATAAAAATGCTTCCTCCCCTGTCACACGTAGACGATTGTATCAAAAATACAAAAACGTTGTTATTATTTTAAATCTTATAAGTAAGTGTTAACTGATAATAAGTGCAAACTCGAAAACATTTTAAGGGGCCATATAAACCTAAACACCTCAATTTCAAATCAAATCCCTCAAATATGTTAAACAGTGTGTTTCTAGAAATAATAGTCTTTTCAACATTTCTCTAGTGAATGTTCGTCACACAATTTTAAAATTCAGCCTAAATTACCATAAATAAATGGTTAAAAATATCCTTTTTACAGCATTTTTGTTAAATTACTCCATAACCATGTGTCGTAAAGAAATAAATCTTTTATACGCTTAAAGAGTGCATAAAATCAAAGTGAATGACCGATAAAGTTTTTTCATTTCAACTAAGGTTTGTTCTTAAAATGCAAAAAATCAACAAATTTGGGGTTTCCGATAATTTAAATCACGTATAAACCTTTTGAAATGCACGCAATATTTACCCTTACTAACGCGTAACTTCATAGTGCATTGGGCGGTTTTAATATATCATGTTTTCAGACACTAAGTTTAGCATTATATGTCCTCTTAAACGAGTTGATAAAGTTTTTTGTTTTGTATGGAATATCGTTTTAAGTTGCTCACCAATCGTAGTATAAAATTAATTGATATGTAACATTGTATGATAAAATAACACTTCAAATTGTTTTTAACCAGCGTTTTGCGAATTTTTAAGTCTTAACGTTTTCGACGCTGAACCGCTGCTTTATTTATTCGAGGCAATAATAGCTTTTAAATCATACCAATCAAAAGTGTGTGCTTGATTGTGTACATATTAAATATTTTATTATTTATTTGTAACAATATGCCACAAAGTAATCATAGTACTTAATATCGTTCGAAGATTAACTATAACGAGTTAATAAAAGTTAGTCCATAATTGTGTTTGCAGTCTGGATCTGTGAGGCGATAAATATCCGTCTCCAAAATGTAGCTGCTTGTTAATTGGTGCTTTTAAATTAATATCAAATTTGGCTTAGTACTTGCCTGTTAGCTGCCTGAGAAGCAATAGAAAAATACTATAGCATGTAACACATAAGATCTAACTGTCGATGGCGATAGTGAGTATAGTTGAATAAAACGTAAAAATCCACGTACATAATATGTTATATAATTTACGAGTATAAAATTATTGTCTTTGTAGATATTGTGCATTCTGCCATACAAATCGTATAGAACGATAATTGTTTAAAAAGTTTGCGATGTTCTGCTATAATGTAGTTATATATTTTTTCAGTATAAATTTTCTGTTTTTGAAATTTTGGGCTCTGTGCATTAAGCGGATTAAAAGTTACACGAGGACACACACACGCACTAAATGTTCTACTCCGAATTCATCGAAATGCTGCGAAGCCTCTAAGTTGGTGTTTTTTGACTTCAAAGTTGGAAAAACCATATAAAAAGTACACAACTCCATATAATTCTCTCATACAAATACTGTTGATATACATATATTTTCTTGAACAAATCGACAGTTGGATTACTAAATCCATAGCTAGTTCCCTGTGAAAACAGGCCTGTCTGTAGCTGTAAACAGTTCCTATAATGTTAGCAGTGATTAAAACCGGCTAAGTAATATTACGTGAGTTTGTTAATCTTTGTTAGTTATGTATCCACAATAAGTTATGGTAATTAGTTATTTATGACCAAGATTAATTGTTATCTACCCGTCGAATTGTTTGGTATAGCTGGACCACGAATTGATTAAAGCCAGAGGTATGATGTTCAACATAGTTTTAATTTTAAAAATAATTAATAGGTACTTTTGCTCCGTTACTAATTATTATTTTGTAGGTACATATACCTTTTATGATGTTTGAATTTAAAATGAGTAGACATTTCAATAATATTTTTTTCTCCTTATTATCAATGTGCTCCAAGTTATTTATATTTTGTGTTGTATGCCTATTTATTTCATTTAAATGTACCAAGAAATTAAATGATTTTTTTTCATTACACGGCGCGGCGCTTTGTTAATGATAATAATTGTATTGATATTATATATGGTATTCGTTGTGGAAATAAATATGTATTATCTCCGTGCGAACGTCATTGCTCACGTTTCCTCGTCTTCTTTAGCAGTGGGCTGCTGAAAATTTGTCTCTGTATTTTTTCTACGACAAATTGTCTTGTATGAATTGCTATTTGTTATTTCAATGCATGTGTCTTGAATCTAGAAGCAAATGATGAACGATTGTAAATAATAGTTACGCAGTAGAAAGGGAAATTATTAAATGACTATAAATATTTATTGTACTTACATGACGATTTAAGTATGATGTACGAAAAATAAGTGCATTTTTACTCTTCACTACCCTAAGGGGATATTGTGGGGAGATCTGAATACGCATTTTTTTAGGTTATTTATTTATTTACTGTTACAATTACAAAATTCATTGTATAAGACAATTAATAAGTACGGTGTCACTATTTTTACGACCGGAATTGGCGGGAAAAGCGTTTTCCCGCCAAAAAGTGTCTATTTACACGACAAATTTTCTGACGTCGTCTATGTTTTTAGGTCATTTATAACCATAGAAAGCGCAGATAAATCAAAATACAAAAATATTTACCTTTGTCATTTTTTCAATGGTCATAAATGCATCATGGAAACCAACTTGAAGAAAAAATAAATAATATTGCCATCTTATTACATTTACTTAATTTTATAAATAATTTTTTCATCGAGATCTACAATTATAACAAAGTATAAACAAAGGTAAATATTTTTTTAACTTGATTTATCTGCGTTTTCTGTGGTTATTTTTGGTTTTCGTCTATGGTTGAGTCGTGTAAATAGTCGTAGCCTAATAAGTAGCTCAATTTTGGGTGGTGTTTCTCTCCCACCTGTAAATTTACCCACAGTTCGTGGAGAGATTGAGAACTTGGCCCGGAGTTCTCTTTTAGATGCTTGGCAACGTCGCTGGTCTTCTTCTTCCGTGGGCAGACTGACATTTTTATTTCTTCCTGATGTGAGGACTCGAATTTTTTCCTCGTGGATTGTTCCCGATTATTGGACCACGCAATTCCTTACTGGACACGGCAGTTTCAAAAGTTATCTCTTTCGTTTTCACTTATCCGATTCGTCCTCATGTCAGCTTTGTGATAACCCTGAACAGACTTCTGAGCATATCCTATGGGAATGCACTAACTTCTCCGTGTCAACATTCCGACGAGAACTCTACGACGATGTCCGAGGGAATTTCTTTGGACCCATTGGACATGCGGACCTTGTAGCCACGAAGAGCAACTTTAGGGCTTTCAAGACTTTCTGTCTTAAATTCGGTGCACTATTATCTTCACTATCACTGAGCAGTGAGCCAGTTGTTTCAACATGATTAGCTCTCTTTGGCACATTAAGTGCAGTGTCTGCAAGGTTTTAGAGTTCTCCGGACTCTTCGTATGTTCTTTATGTGTTCTTTCAGAGTTTTGCAAGGGGCCGTTATTAGTCCCCATAAGCAGAACGGGTGGTGGTGGGGGAAGAACAGCCTAATAAGTATGTTATCATTGGTATTTTTTTTTGTTAGTTTAAATTAATATCGCTACCCAAAATAATTTCCGTGAGTAAATAAATAAGAGATATGTGTGCAATATAATATATGTAGGTACAAATATTATAGAATGTTAGTCAAACAGTTTTCGACCGTCATCGGATCACATTGCGGACCATGTGACTCGGGGCTTATAAACATTTGTTAGTTCATTTCTTTATTCATTGAACCGTAATAAGGTTGATTTTATATACAATTTATAATTAAACACTTCGTTACACATTTTTATTTTAAGTAATCTGTACTTACTGGCTCAGAAAATTAACTGAATATGCAGGCATATTTTCGGAGGGCTTATAAACCTAAACACCCCATTTTGAAATATGTTTTAACCATGAGTATTTTCAACATTTCTCTAGTGAATGTTGTCATTTCAATCGCAATTTTTTTTGTTTTTGGTAACTTGAATAATCAAACCCTTTTTAACGTACGTGACAGTCGCCCTTACTAACGCGTAATTTTTATGGTTTTCAATATAATATCATGTTATCAGTCACTAGATTCAGCGTTATATGCCTCCTAAAATCATAATATTATTGAGATAATAATATTATCGTCGTCTTACTTTTATTGTAAATAAGCATTTATTTAGTGGTTTGGACACGAGTCAGATTCAATAATAAAGACAGACTTGGATCTTATTTGCTTATACAATGTACAGAATCTGTCTGTAATACATACAATAGGCATTTCCAAGAGATCGACATATTCTTACTTAGCGCGCCCACATTAAAACAAATATATCAAACTTAAAATTTTATCATCATAATCAAATATAACACTTAATATACTGACACATTTATATATGCAATTTCACACATCATTCACACAATATCTCACCATAATATGTAACCATTCCTAATGTATCTTAATATACTACAATAACTTCAGCTACAACCTGTAATTGGCTTTATTATTAATCAAATCATCTTTATTTTATATAATTTATCATATGTTGTATGTTGTCCTCTAAATAAAATAAAATATGAATTAATCTGATTTCTTACTTTTTCTTAATTTTGTTGGAAATTTGGCGTAGGTACTTGTTAAAATTAATCTTCTCTATAGTTTCCGTGAAATAACTTGAGAATTTTCGTCTTGGGGAGGGGCGGTTTTCACAGAGAATCAACAATACATCTTTATATATATAATTCTTCTGTACGTGTGTATGTCACTGAACTCTTCCTAAACGGCTGTATCGATTTTGATGAAATTATTTGTGTGTTTGTGTGAGTCCCTGAATGATTTAGATTCACAAAATGGAATTTTAAACATTAATATAATAAAAGGAAAATAGAAAACATGATTTTTTATAACTATAAATTATAATAGGTGGCGCTAATATCGTATTAGCAATGTATTGCAATTATATACGAAATGACAATCAATCTAACCTCACAGTGCTTAACGGCTCATCGAACAAGAAAATATAAGTTTGCTCAGCGAATAATAACATCCATATGATTTAAATATATGTCACATATATTTTTTGTTTCACAAATAGTTTGGGTAGGACGACGTTTGTCGGGTCCGCTAGTTAATTATAATACATAAATATATAAAATCAAATAGATCTTTTTAACGCTCAAATTAAGCGCGCCCACAGCTTGTTCAAAATTAATATTTTATTCGTGAATATATAAATGGATTTTCTATGAGAAGTCAGTCATTTTAAATCGAAACAGTAATAGTGTACCTATAAAACATCAAAGATATTTACTTGTGTTCAGATAATTGTAGAAAAAAATAGTAAGCAGTATTATTATAGCAACTTTTTTACATTGGTGCCATCTAATTAAGACAAGTGTAACTACTTACTAAGAAATCATCGCATGGCATGCGAGAGACTATTCAGTTCCAAATTACTACATGGGATGTGTTCATCAACCGAATAGACTTTACTGTACAACTAGTGACAGGTGGGATTCGAGCCACTATCTTCCGTTATCGCAATTGATACTTCCTCATAAGGTGTTGCATCGTATCTTATTTGGCAGTCGTTTTGAATAATCCAATTCTAATCTCAGATTCTTTTAACACATAAAGATGTCGGAGCCAAGTCAAGCGGAGTCTTCAACACGCAAATAATCATATATTAAATGTCTATCTATAATCAGAACCAAATTTTATCAAGTATAGAATAAATAACTTTGTGGTACAATGTAACAAAATTTACTAAACTTGTTTACTACTTTAGTAAGTAATTGTAGATTTTAACTACCGGTTCGAGAATTGAGCGTACGCTCATCAGGCTGATTCGCTGACGAGGTAACTAGTTTGAAATGAATTTGTCTTATGAGGAATCGGTCAGTTTCGAAATTGGATACAAAAAGTCTTGGATACAAAAATATTAAACTTTTAAACAAGAATAACATAATTTTTTATTGTTTTATTTAATTATTGAATATTCCTCGCCATATTGTCTGTCGGGCCAAAAATAAAAATTCTATAATAAACGTCAGATCGAAAAAATTCCATAATAAACGTCAAATCCCATACAAAAAAACAAGCGCTTGGCGATAGCGAACAGCGTTTTTAATTTGACTCAGGTGCTGTGTGTATGTCACACATACTCACACTTTTGTAACGAGTGATGCCGCGAGGTTAATGGAATATAAATACTATACATATATTACCGTAGTAGTCTGTCTGTTAGTGTTATAATAGTAATAATAATTAGGTATCTACATATACATACACTCGATCGACGTAACAACGATATCTGGCGAACAGCTGACGCGGCCACCATTGCTCGGACCATTTGCTTGTAATACTTGCGTGTAACATACATTCATACTTATAACTTACCAAATCACTTGTCAGACAAATGTGTGTGTTTGTGTGTCATGGTGGGAGTGAGGAGTGGGGTCCGTCAGCTGATTTCCGTCAGAATGATTGTTTCACCAGCACCAACTGACTACCTATCTTGTGGTAGTCGTTGCCGTTTCGCGGAAAATTTTAAATTGGGAACTGTATTGGATTTTTTTTATATTTTTACCTTCGCGGCATATCTCACAATGTGGTGTAACCAGCGACAGGTGTACGGATGTGTATCATCTTATAAGAGGAAGCACGACAGTTCGAAAATGTGAAAATTATAAAATATTTTTAATCTTTCATTTCAGAGTATTTTATATCAATTTCTGGACGGGGTTAAATTTAACACTTTCATATATTGTCTTAATCTTAAAAAATTCTAATTCAGTTTTTGTAGCAGTTATTACTAACAGTAAATCAATACATCAGAATGTGTTGGTGTGTTGGAGTTGGTGTTGTTTCAAGGAACGTAGAGCAAGTTGTTCAATCAGCCATTTCGCAACGGCGTGCGGCGCGGCACTTGGAATTTTATGTTATTTAATAAATCTCTACAGGCAAATTTTGAGTTAATCATTTTAAAAAGAGACATCTGATTCGTGACTTCTCTCCTGTGTAAGATCTTTGTTGAGGTGAAAATAATAAGGCATTTATTAGCCCGTATTTTTTTCACACGAATATTAAATTATATAAAATAAAAATCATACAGGTAACACTATTATAGCATTTGATAACATTCCTCAAATTTCAATACTGAAAAGTCATGGTTAATAGTATTATTTTTCGCCATGCGAGGTTCACTTAAAGCATGACTCTTCTTATACCCGGCCCATAGTATAAGTAATATTATACTATAGAAAGTGGGCCTTTTTCGCTTAAGAGGCTATAGTAGGCTATATAAGTATATTTTAAAAATAATTTCCCCAGTACCTTCAAAAGATAATATGTCTTTGAAATAAAGAATAGTTTGTATTAACATCTTTATTCTATTGAGTTTTTTGAATTTGTTTAATACTTTTCTTGTATAATAAGTTTTAGTAGAACCTTTTTTTAATATTTTGTTGTAAGTAATTAAAAAAACTACAAGGTCTATGAAGTAGATTTTTACTTCAATCGAAAGGGAATATGAAAATCTACCGGCTGAGCTTATTATTATAATATTTTAATAACTTTTTTTTTTTTTAAAAATGAATATGTCCTTGTTAAACAAGTACATATACATCTTCCTACGTTCCCTAAACTAAGCATAAATGCTTGTCCTATAGGTGAACGAGATCGGTCGAGGCAGGATTCGAACTCGCGACCACTGGATTACTAACCCAGCGCGCTAACCGCTCTGCCATCCACCCACCCAACTATTCTTGCTATTTAATAAAACTCTAAATTTTATCTTTTCTTCACGAAAAAATGTTGTATATCGCAGATTAGTTTCATAGGTTTACAATATTTTTTCGTGTTTCATACATTAGAAGGTAATTTTGCGTGCATTTTTGTGTACATCCGTATACCCAGCCTATTCAAGGGCCTCAAGGTAACGTTTTCCCAGAACTTGGCACGTTTATGGTTAAAAACTTCCCGTTTACTGCCCAACCTAAAGGGTTCCCATAAAACGACACATTATATTTATTTGTAGCTTTCTGTACGTATAATTGTTGCGTACTAGCGGGCTTTTGCTAGACGGCGATTTTTTCCAACCAACCGGTGTTAATGTCAAATATACAATACGATTCATACTATTTCTATGCACACACTTTATTTATACCTCTACCTTCCCTCCATTTGTCTATAGTAAATTTAGGTACACGAAAGTATTTTTTACACGTGTTACTATGAAATGTTTTCAATAAATAATATTATTCCGCTTGTCTAATGTATGTGGGTAAATTTTATTTTACAATTCGTCAATTGACATCACCTCATCAAAATTATATCTACTAATTCTACGAATTTTCTTGAAGTGTTATGTTTTTCAATGACGAATGAAATAAATCTTTCACATCATCGATAAACGATTGTTTTTTTTTTTAATTTGTCCTATCATTTTTCAATTAATTAAATCATTAGTATACATGTTATATTAGTCAGAATACTTTGCATCCTCCTGAGGAAGGGAACTTTGTTCCCGTAACATGTAGAGGAATTTTTATTCAATTGAATTTGTTATAATTTTGGTAATGTTTTCAAGGTTCTGTTTAATTTAAATAATTGAATAAATCTTTGATTAGATATATTAATTTCGTTCGGTTTACACATATTACTTTAAGTATAAAAATAATAATATACAAATATAGAATTTTGACAGTTTAGTATATCTTTGCTACTGTCTAAATAAAAACATTTATTTGATCATTTTATATAAAGTATAAATTGTTTTCGATTCTGTTAAAAAACTAATAGCAACTTTGTCTCGTAAAGCAACCCCAGGTTTTGAGTGTTCTGAACCATTTACATTCTTCAATTTTATTCACATACAACTTCAAAATCGGCCTTCGTGGTTCAGTTGGTTAGGTAGCTGACTCATGGACAAAAGGTCCCGGGTTCGATTCCCGATGGAGCCACGGTTTTTAATTGTGTTTTCAGTCTGAATCTGTGAGACGATAAATTTCGTAAGTCTCCAGAATGTGGCAAATTGTTATTGGGTGCGTGTTAAATTAATATTTGACATAGGACTTATCCGTTAGTTGCCCTAGAAGTAATACAATAATACTTACTTGCTTATCAGTTTATTTGGTACAGTTTATTTAAAATTCAAATATCCATATCCACAATTTTAGTTTAACTCATTTCATATTATTATAACTTCCTTTTCTATTGTGATTGTACATATACTATATGCATACATAATGTTATCTACCTGTGTGTATATAACTAGAGAGATCTAACAACAGTTGTAATCTTAATCCTCGTTTCCTTGAACCGATGTCGTTCTATCTCATTCTCACCTATTTCCATTCAATAGGAACGACGGAGAGGGGCGGAAAAGGTTTTTGGACGGACGGAACCGAGGGCATTATATTACTGTCAGGCCTTAACAATGTTCCTTATTGGATAAGGACTAACGAATAATATACGACTTTCAAGGAATATATTGTGTAGGTTTTTAATTTATTTTTTTTTGTCGAGAAATCACAATCTACATATTTAAAAATATATGTGTTTGAGCGGTATTAGTCCCTATACGTCTAAATAATCAAATAACCCGTCTCGAATGTTCCGTAAGAGCCGAGTAAATGAAAATACAACATGCAAAATAAAATCTTACATAGTTCAGTAATGAGGTTCACCACCATCTGAAAGATGAATGAATGAATGAATGTATAGTATATTTCCAACAGTAAAAATATTATTACAAAGGAACAAAAATACATTTTTTTAGTTTATACCTAATTACAATTTTACAATTATTATTATTATTTTTTTCACACATTTGGAAATTTTGCTGCATCGCTAGACATAGTCTGTTCTGAGGCAGTACTAGTTTTGAATTGCTAAGGCTACTCTGCGATCATATGATTTGTTTTATTTTTTTTACATACTCCATTCACTTAGAACATCGACAACCAGGATAAAAAACTCTAAAACCTCTATCTCAAAATATCTAAGAGTACCGAGGCAGATCCTTCTCTTCCAATCTCCTTCAGCCAACGAGTAACGAGGTCTTTGAAATTTTTCCCATCATGCGATATGTTTTGTTCAATATCTATCATTATTTTATTATAGAGTCTTGGTGCCAAAAAACTATATTGACGCTGCGCATGTGTTGTTCTTGGTTGTGGCGGTCTTAGCTGATGTCTGTTTCTAGTGCCATGTATCAATATATAGTCCGGTTGGAACTCAGCAGTGTTTTTATGCAAATGAGACAGTATCAGTGTCATATAGAGCTGTCTAACATCCAAAAATCCACTGTCTATATAATATAATTGTTCTGTGGGGTATCTTTAGATAGGTACCAGGTAATTTAATTTGCTTTAAAAATATGAACGTTGTAGCAGTACATATTATGAAACCTTTACTATCAATTTTGATAAAAAATGAATTTAGTGACGACATCGTTTCATACAATTTCTAAGGCATTAAATACTACACAATATTTCACTCCCTAGTTTGATACTTACTATTAAGTGAAACATACATCATGCTGTTTTCATATTCTGGGTACGAAAAACGGACTGACCTCCGTACTATCCTATCCTGACATACATATATATATATGTACCTACATGTTTTATATAGAAACCAAAATATCTTAAAATATTTATTAATTTGTGTTTAAGTGTATAGTTTGGTACGTATTATCTTATGTGTTAAAAAAATATTAACATATAGAAATATATTTCATATAACTATGGCTGAGTTTATGGTACATTTTTATTAGAGTTTTGTTTTTAAAACAAATATTAATGTTTACGTACACGTTGGTACAAGTATGTAAACAAGCCAAAAATTATATAATATTTCAGCCGCAGTTCAGGGGTGACATTTGTGCGAGAACACTGTCATCTCGTGTTTAAGGACTGTTGCTTTCATTATTTACAAAAAAAACATTTCTCAATAGATGGCGTTACAAAAAGGTTTCTTTGTGACTACATAGATGGCGATGGTAAAAAACATCTTATTTTCAAATGATTCTCCTGTAATGTTTCAACTTCGTCTCTATTGAGATGTTTCAAATTTGTCAAAAAAATATTCAAGTAAAAGTAGTTATAATTAAAAAAACTTTGATTTCATTAAACGACACAATTTTGAAAAAATCTATGAAATCCAAGTATTTCAACTGTAATTTTACTCAGTGTTTTGACTTTTATTAATTTATTTTGCAATACTGCCGAATATATGTTCAGTTGTAATTCGTCTGTCGGTTGTGGAGTTCAGTTCTCCCGAAACTAGTCGCGTATAACTCTAAATTATATATTTTTTAAATTGTCAATACTGACGGTGTTTCATGTGTAGAACACCATTATACTAGGTATTTTTTAATCTAACAAAAATGATTATTTATTTATTTATATATTATTTTTCGGGCAACTAACAGGTACTATGTCAAATATTAATTTAACACGCACCCAATTACAAGTTGCCACATTCTGGAGACTTACGATATTAATCGTCTCACAGATCCAGACTGAAAACACAATTAACAACTGTGTCTCCACCGGGAATCGAACCCGGGACCTTTGGATCAGTAGTCAGATACCCAACCAACTGAGCCACGAAGGCCGACAAATTATGTTTCTACATATATATTTCCCTTATAATAGTACGACTGTTTCGGCTGACTAGGCCCTTATCAACTGGTCCAGTTGATAAGGGCCTAGTCAGCCGAAACAGTCGTCCTATTATAAGGGAAAAATAAATATGTACCTAGAAACAATCATTTTTGTTTCATTAAAAAATACCTAGTCTAAATTATGTGGTTGTACCAATATTAACAGTATGATTAATTATTATTTTGTATTTTTTTATAACGGCTTATATCAGCATAAATAAAATGATTTAAAAATACAATAATAATCTAACCCCTATTTAGACACCACGGTTTGACGGTATGCATGCGATTTTTATGAATATATATTTTGTATGTTCATTTGCTTTGCCGTTTGCGAACATCAACGTTGTGTTATATGTGTGTTGTCAGGTATGTATGTACCTACCTAAGACCTACCTACCTGTCTATAATATAATGATATGTAGGTATTCTTCTTTTGCTGTGTTCTCTCTCTCTCTCTCTCGGGTGTGTTGAGAAACTAGTTTTGGTAGTTTATCATTGCCCGCGGCCCTTACGACTGTCGGCAATCTTTACCTGGGACTGGGACTTGCCTGATTCTTTTTCATCGTCCTCCTATTCCTTGGAAACTATAAACGATATCAACAAAAAATGGTCAGGCATCGTCAGGCCCCTTCCTTTGGTCTACAGCTGGGGTCTGTTAACATTTTTTCATTCTTTCGATAATATGTATTTATATAAGTACAGACAATCATATAGAGACATTGTACATATTTATTTCAATACATTCCACGTAAAACGGTCGGCCTGTCTTATCATATGCATAAATGATTATGTAAAACAAAAACTTCGTAGCTCAGTGGGTTAGGTATCTGACTGCTGATCCAAGGGTCCCGGGTTCGATTCTCGTTGAAGACACAGTTTTTAATTGTGTTTTTAGTCTGGATCTGTGAGACGATTAATATAGTTAGTCTCCAGAATGTGGCAACGTGTTATTGAGTGCGTGTTAAATTAATATTTGACATTGTACCTGTTAGTTGCCCGAGAAGTAAAATATAACACTTTATTTTAATTTTTATTCGAAATGATTTATCCAACTGTCGATTCACGAATGTATATTATGTTTTTATATATGGATGAATTCAGAATTTGAAATAGAACACTGTGTGTCTGTGTGTCCCCCCCTTATAACTTTTGATCCGCTCAATTCACAGAGCCCTTAATTTCAGAATATATAGATAGTTACAGGCCTACAAAACTTTTATATTCAGAATATTTAATTTTTGTTTCAGGCAGGGTTTATCAACTTTTGAATTTTTACTTTATTTTTCCATATATCTCAAAAACCACATAAGCTAGAACCATGTAAATTGGAATAAGTATAGACAAATACAAAATCTCAAATTTATTTTTTCAAAACTTTGAGTTTCTCAAACATTAAGTATTAAGAAAAACATTTTTTATGATAAATTTATGTGTTTAACTGCTTATATTTCCAAAGTTTTTAAAATATCGAAAAAATCCGAAACACCCCAACTAGATGATTAAATTTGCTATAAAAAGAAAATTAACATTGTAGTAGTATATATCAAACTTTTATTTTGATGAAAATTGAATTTAGTGACGATATCGTTTCATACAATTTGTAAGGCAGTAAACACTACACAATATCTCACTCAATAGTTTGATACCTACTTAATCTATAAACATACATCATGCTGTTTTCATATTCTGGGTAGGAAAAACAGACTGACCTCCATACTATCCTATCCTGACATATATACCTACATGTTTTATATAGAAAACAAAATATCTTAAAATATTTATTAATTTGTGTTTATAGTTAGGTACGTATTCTTCAATTATGCATACTATCGCCATCGACAGTTGGATCTCATGTGTTACATTCAACTAGTTCAGTAAAAATTAATTCATTGATCTATTTATTAAGACATATTCATTTTAAAAAAAAATGCTTTGCATGATCATCAAAATAGTATTTAAATTTTTATTATTTTTATATACCTTCATATTATTCTTTTTTTTATTTGGTAATGTGTGTTTTCTGTGGTTCACCAGCATGGACAGTTTTCCTATGTTCCATGGACCCAACGTCTTGTATCCTATTGTCCCTTCCTCCATAAAGCGTGCACCTGAGTCAACCACCTGCTCTTTTCAATACTAGAAAATTACTACAATGAAACATAAAAGGTACACACAGGTCGTTGCCATTTCATTATTCCGCTCGGAGATCCCTCCAGGTATAACTTTTTGAGATCTTTTTTCAAATATTCGACATAGCGGCGGTTTATTGTGGTGATTTTTTTTCAATACAGTCAATATTTACATCGAAATCATTCTGCAATTATTCACGTTCATACATCGTCTCTTATATTATACTTGATATTAAAGAAAATATTGAGAAGGAAATCCATTTTAAAATTATTGAACCATCAGACCAAAGTATTTTTCCACAAAATTCTATTACAACGACCGAACGTTTTTAATTGATTTTTGTTTAAATTGGTTAGTTAGTTTCGTTTTAGACCTTGATAATGTCGAGTAACCTCGGCGAAAACGTTCCGTCATTGTAACCGAATTTTGTGGAAAAATTCATTGCTTTAAGGGATGATCTTTGACATAGCAAAAAATGGAACGAGAAGCTAAGAAAAAAATTGATATAAAAAAATATTGAATGCTATAAAAACAAGATGTAATAATAATTGAAAAGCGTGTATGTGACTGTATCGGCGTGAATCCCATGTATGTTACCTACTTAGTTTTTTTTTTTTTTTTCGGCGGAGTGGCGGGCGGCATGGATTTTTTTGCCTTTTGCTTATTTTTGTGCCGCTCCTAACGGAGGTTGGTAACATCACACCGTACTCATCCCGACCCTGAGCTAACCTTATTAATGACGCAGCATCCGGAATCCTGAACCACTGCCTGAGATTTTTAAGCCACTGTAATCTTTTACACCCCATACTCCGTCTTCCCTCTATAAGACTAAGTTACCACTATACGTTGTACACAGTGGCGGCTGGCGACCTAAAATATTAGAGGGGCTCAATTTTTTTCTTGAAAGGAAATGTTTATTTAAAAGGAGAAAATATTCAGTACACTTGTGAAATTTCGACAGAGGTGAAAAATATTATTTTCATGCATACGAGTTTGTATGATCAGTGTTTATCATCATTCTCCTGTTAAGCTGCAATTACAATACCTGAAAGAAAGGGGGGTCGGGTGGATCATATATCATACATGTCATGTTGGATTTAGTTGTTTTTGTCAGAGTCAGAATTAAATACCTACATCAGAATTATTGTCAAAAAGTAAACACGGAAAACAACATTCACTACATCCGCAATACGCATTCTTTTCACTACACCTGCAAAGCCATGACGTTTTTTATTACAAATTCATCTTAAAACTTCGAATATATTTACGTGATTTACAAGAACTAATTTGAGATAATGAGATGATTGGCCGGGAGGCCCTTAGTTTTTCACATTCACACGATCATCGTAATTAAAGTAACGCGAAATTAAATTATGTATACTATTCACCGTGTACTATTGTTAAAAAATATCATTAAAAATATTAAATTAACCCTATTTCATAACTCTGCAAACACAACCACAACACAACATGCAAAATGGCGCGCTGTCATCAACGGCCTTCAGCACTCCAGCTGACCTCTTATTGCGAAGTGCGCAGACGCTAATATTAGTTGTGTTCATAAATACACTAATTCATTTACAACTTACTGGAAAGAGATATATTCCGGTAAATTCATGAACATATATAGGAACGTGCCCGAGAGCTCCATACATTTCGCATCATATTGTACTACGGCATTGGAATCAATTATATGAGTTTACATACAGTTCTTCGGGCGCAAGTACATTGTGCCCGCGGAACAAAATTTTTCATAGAATCTCGCTGGATGAAACGAACTATTGCAGTATTTTACTATTACAACCGTAAGGTGGAAACACATTTATTTTTATTAAAAATAATGAATTTCCAGAATTAATTTAGCAAATATTTTTGGAATCTATCGAACAAAATTTTTGGGAGGGCTCAGCCCGAGAGCCCCTTTGGGGGAGCCGCCACTGGTTGTACAAAGACATATTGATTGGAATATGTGGTCAAAATATGCAGTTTTTTGCCAACAAAGCAGAAAAGCCTATTTTTTTCTGCGCAGCCCACGTGATCCTGTCAGATGTTTGCCAATAATTCTACTACATATTATCCGCGAAATTTAGTAAATTCAAAACACTTAAGGAAAAGGGATGTTATTAATCGCGTTATTTTTTTAGGGGTGATATTTTTTGTAGAAAAGCGAAGAGAAGTGTTATTTATATGAAATCGGTGTTATTTTTCCGTAAATGGGTGACATTTTTAAGAAAACGATATTATTTTCTACAAAAAATATAAATGAAGAGATATCAACACATGATTTAACATTTGGATGGTCTGTTTTCACTATACATAAATTATAATTTGCTTAAAATAATTAAAAAAGCACTTTTCAAACGACATTTTCTATTCAAATATCTTTTATTACACATTTATTTATCGACATATTATGTATCGACATCAATTTATTAATATGTAAAAAAACAGTATAATTTATTTCATAATTAGATAGATTCAATATTAAGAATCGCGGTCTTAGCCAAGGTTTGTTCTTCTGTCTGCCAAAACAGTATTGTAGGAGGATAGAAACATATGTATTTGAATTGACATTAGTGTAAGGCATCCATATGATATAGCTTATTTTGTCAACAAATTTTTATAGTCATTTTGTCTTAATTTAATTTAACTAAGTATATTTAGAGAATTGCTTGTGTAGATTTCACCCGCAGAAATGTGAGTTACAATAATTATTTAAGTCTGTCTTTTCGGTGGATAAATGCGGTGTGTTTTTCACGAAAATGTTCGAAAAGAACCAAATTTCGATGTTATTTTCGCCTTATTCGTAAAAAAAGTGCGAATCTCGCGTTATTTGCGAAAAAAATCGGGTTTATCGCATTCGCAAATGATTCAGGGGGACAAGTCTGGTCAAAACCCTTTTAATAACCCATATCATGGATATAATTATCATGAGGTATATTATAGAACTCCAAATGAAAATTATTTATTTATTTAAAGGACAACATACAGCATATAATAAATTATATAACATAAAGATAATTTGATTAATAATAAAGCCAATTACAGGTTGTCGCTGAAGTTTTTGTAGTATATTAAGATACATTAGGAATGGTTACATATTATGGTGAGATATTGTGTGAATGATGTGTGAAGTTGCATATATAAATGTGTCAGTATAATTAAGTGTTAAATTTGATTATGAGGATGAAATTTTAAGTTTGATATATTTTTTAAATGTGGGGGCGCTAAGTAAGAATATGTCAATCTCTTGGAAATGCCTATTAAGTATATGTATTACAGATTCTGTACATTGTTGCATGTTGAGCATAGTTGGTGTGTTGAGTGGTAAGACGGAAAAGAGGAGTGTGTCTAGTTCTACAGGTGTAGGTAGGGATGTTGAAAGATATATAATTTAAGAGAGCAGGAGAATCGATTTTATTATTAACTAGCTTTTATGTCCCGCCGTTGGCCAAGAATGTAAATTAGTGAAGGAATAAGCATTCGTTTATATAATATTGTCATAAAAAATATTTGCTAATTCGTAGTATGAAAAAGTTGTTTGAAATTTAATTGAGTTTAAGCGATGTAAAATGTTCAAGTGATGGCCACAACCCATTTGTTTTTATATATAAGTAGGTACATACAATTTCTGCACGCATGGACTATGGTCAATGGTTTTAAATATGACTGATTATAAAGAGACAACGTTGTAAAGAGTTTGGATTTGGCCACAACCCCTATTTTTATATATTGTCATCGAACGCAAATGTGTTTTAAATATTTAGTAATTTTGGATGATGAGAAATGGCTTAAAAATTAAATAAACAAAAGTACTGAAAAGATTCTAGTGTTGGTCACATCCCATTCGTTTTTATATTTTTCGTCAAGTGTGCATACCTATAGATTATTATATTTTTGCACAATAAAACTGATCTACATTACAGAAGAAGACTTAAATAGTTTTTAATTTGAATATAAACGTTGTGAAGAGTCCAGTAATGGCCACAACCCCGATTTTTTATTATATTGTCATCAAAATCAAATATGTAGTTATTGAAAATTAAGCAATATATGATGATATAATAAATGGTGTAAATTTCGATTGAAAAAAAGTATTGAGAAGATTCTAGTGATGGTCACATCCCATTCGTTTTATGTATTTTCGTCAAGTGTGCATGTTGTTTATAATATTTCTATACAATAGACTATAAGACTTAAAACTAACCCAAAAGACTAAATGAAAAAAAAAGAATAAGTATAAGACTATAACAAATAGTTTGTAATAAAAACTGACCCAATGGTCTACATAAAAGATCCAATAGAAGAATTACACAATAGTAAATGTATTATATAAAAAACTGACCAAATGGTCTTCATAAAAGAAGAAGAAGATGAATTGAAATATTGGAAATATTTTATATAAAATTCACCCAACGTCTACATTAAATAAGAAAACGAAGAATTAGACTAAAGGAAATAGTTTGTATAAAAACTAACCAAAAGATCTACAAAAAATAAGAAAAAGAAGAATTAGACTATAGAAAGTAGTTAATATAAAAACTGACCCAAAGGTCTACATATTAGAAGAATAATTATACGTCAGGAAATAGATTGTATAAAAACTAACGCAGGAAATAGATTGTATAAAAACTAACGCAGGAAATAGATTGTATAAAAACTAACGCAAAGGTAAAACATAAAAGAAGACGAAGAAGAATTAGACTTAAGGAAAAGTTTGCATGAAAACTCTCCCTTGGTCTACATAAAAGAGGAAAAATAAGACTATAGGAAGTTAGTTTATACAAAATTCAACAAAGGTCTACATAAAATTAGAAAAAGAAGAAATACGTTAAAAGAAATAGTTGGTATCAAAACTGGCCCAGAGGTCTACATAAAATAAGACGAAGAAGAATTAGACTAAAGGAAAAGTTTGCATGAAAACTCTCCCTTGGTCTACATAAAAGAGGAAAAATAAGACTATAGGAAGTTAGTTTATACAAAATTCAACAAAGGTCTACATAAAATTAGAAAAAGAAGAAATACGTTAAAAGAAATAGTTGGTATCAAAACTGGCCCAGAGGTCTACATAAAATAAGACGAAGAAGAATTAGACTAAAGGAAAAGTTTGCATGAAAACTCTCCCTTGGTCTACATAAAAGAGGAAAAATAAGACTATAGGAAGTTAGTTTATACAAAATTCAACAAAGGTCTACATAAAATTAGAAAAAGAAGAAATACGTTAAAAGAAATAGTTGGTATCAAAACTGGCCCAGAGGTCTACATAAAATAAGAAGAAAAAGAATTAGATAATAGGAATAAGTTTGTATAAAAACTCACCCAAAGGGCTACATAAAAGAAGAGGAAGAAGATGAATTAGACTATAGGAAATAGTTTGTATAAAAACTCACCCAAGGTCTACATAAATTAAGAAAAAGAAAAATTAGACTATAGGAAATAGTTTATTTATGAACTGTCCCAAATGACTTCACAAAAGAAGAGGAAGAAGAATTAAACTCCAAGAAATAGTTTGTATAAAAAATCACCCAAAGGTCTACTTAAATAAAAGAAGAATTTCACTATAGGAAATAGTTTGTAGATTGAATGACATGTGTATTGTAGTTAACCTAAGATAGTTTAATAATTTTCCTATACGAACTTAGTATATTGTTGGTTTTCAAGTAGTATTAGGTATGTAGGTACCTACCTACAATGATGTTCTAAATTAATTCGAATTCGATTTATAACAAATTTTATTTGAATATCAGAATGTGTCCGTTACCATAGTAACCATAGAACATGTAAAAAATATCAAATGGTTTGTAGACATTTTTTGAATAATATGTATGTAGGTACCTACATTGGTTTGTTCGATGCCATAAAAATAAAAATTGTCCGGAATATCAAATATTATATACAAATTATGCAATTTTATTATGCCTATATCTTTACTAATAATTAACAGACTTTTACAATATACGTCTTAAAACTTGCTGTAATGTCTTGTGTTTCATTTTATTATTTCATAATTTTATTTATTTCAAAGGTTTATTATTTTCAAGAACATATTCATTCGGTAGGAAAATGAAATATTGTATGAAAAGATATTAAAATGGCGGCATTTATGTACAAAACGCTTACTTTAAAAATAAGTTAAACATTATAATTATACAAAATATTCACCATGTTTTTCACTTAAACGCTAAGTTATACTTGAAAGTAAAATTTTTTCGTGTAAATACGTACTTCTAACTTTTAAACTAACAGATATTTGCGTGCAAAATGTACACTTCTTGACAGATACGACTTGGAAAATTTTGTATGAAAAAAATAATTATTGAAATATTTTTAAAATTCAGCATTTTAATCGCATTATTTTTAGCCTGACACTGCATCAGGTATACAGGTACACGTTCCCTTAAGTACCTCCCGTCCCTTCAGGCCCTTCAGTACCTCCCGTCCCTTCAATTCCTCATTACGTCCCTTCCCTTCATTACATCCCGTCTCTTCAGTCGGTTAAGAAAAGTTTCATTCCAGAAACCATCCTGGAAGAACCGCGAAGAGATGAAAAGACATTCTTTTCCCAGGATACTCCACCTTCATAGGTAAAATGACTAAATACACGAAGAAGAAGAAGAAAATAGTTCAAATCCAGATACCTGCGAAGATATGGAAGGAAAATTGGACTTTCTTCTCCCAGGATAGTCCACCTTCATAGGTAAAATGACCAAATGCACGATGAAGAAAAAGAAGAAGAAAAAAGTTTATATCCAGAAACCGTCTTGGAAGACCTGCGAAGAGATGGAAGGACAGTTGGACCTTCTTCTCCCAGGATACTCCCCCTTCATAGGTTAAATGACCAAATACACGAAGAAAAAGAAGAATAAGAAAAAAGTTTAAATCCAGAAACCATCCCGGGCACACGCTCGACAATTCACCAAAGTTTCATTGTAATCGGACAAACGGTTTAGGAGCACATCGCATACAATTTTCCGATAGGAAATCAGTATATTGTTGATTTGTAAGTAAATAGTAATAGGTAGGTACCTACCTACAACAATATTCTAAAGAAATTCTATTCATAACAAATTTAATTTGAATATCAGAATCTTTCCGTTACCATAGTAACCATTCCAATACTTTAAAAATATCAAATGGTTTGAGACTTTTTTGAATATGTAGGTACCTACATTGGTTTGTTCGATGCCATAAAAATGAAAATTGTCAGAAAAATCAAATATTATTTACAAATTATGCAATTTTATTATGCCTACATCTTAACTAATAATAAACACATTTTTACAATATATGTCTTAAAACTTGCCGTAATGTCTTGTGTTTCATTTTATTATTTCATAATTACATTTATTTCAAAGGTTTATTATTTTCAAGAACATATTCATTCCGTGGGAAAATGAAATATTGTATGAAAAGATATTAAAATGGCGGCGTTTATGTACAAAAGGCTTACTTTAAAAATAAGTTAAACATTATAATTATACCAAATATTCACCATGTTTTTCACTTAAACGCTAAGTTATACTTCAAAATATATTTTTTTTGTGTAAATACCTACTTCTAACTTTTAAACTAACAGATATTTGCGTGCAAAATGTACACTTTTTTGACAGATATGACTTGGAAAATTTTGTATGAAAAAAATAATTATTTAAATATTTTTAAAATTCAGCATTTTTATCGCATTCTTTTTAGCGTGACACTGCATCAGGTATACTGGTACATGTTCGCACTTAAATTAGATTTTTAGATGCTCTTGGTTTTTCAGAAGGCGTGAGACAAACACACACACACACACACACATACACACACACATACACTAACATTTTGATTGCTTTATTACTTTAGATAATATTGTGGAGAAGCATCATATCAGATAAAGTAAGTCTGTTTTCGAGTGAATCAATGCAATGGTAAATCCTTGCCTCACGATACGACGGGAAATCAAGAAATGCTTTTCGATTAAGGTGTTTAATAAATATATTTTGTATCCTTTCGATACGGTTTATGTGTGTTTGTGCCCCTTTTATAAGGCAATCACACCCGCACACCTTTCGCTGGTTACCCCACTCTGTGGGATGTGCCGTGATGGTATGAATGAATGAATGAATAATGGGGAGACCAGACAGGAGATACGTATTCACGATTACCCATATCCATGGTATGGGTAATCGTGAAGGTTTGGACTACACTGTTTGACGGGACTTGCCCCCCAGGTCTCTATTAATTAGTTATTACATTTTTTTACTGTAGTAGAGACGTATTTAAGTGTTATTTATTTTGATATGCTCTTTAAAATGTTTCAAATGTGCAGTCTAGATTAAGATCAAAATGCATTCTGGTTTGTGAATAGCATTTGGCCGATTTATTCTCTAAACGAGTTTCTGGGTCGATTAGGATACTCCGAATTGGATTTCAGTCTGTCTATCTCAGTCTGATTTCCTTTTTATTTTACTAATAACTTATTTTTTTGTTACTCTTTATGTTGATCTTTTCGACGAAAACCGATCATCTTGTCTCGCCTCTCTTTGTTTAGCTCTGTGTTGTTTATCGTTTATTTTTTTTTTATTATTTTTGTCAGATGAGTTTCTGTAAACTCAATTCCTAGACAAGTTCCTCCCTCTATAGTTGTTTTTTATTTGTTCAAAATTCCTGTATTCTGTTTATTACGATCTTCGATCTTCGTATCCTCAAATAATGTTCGTCTATTTACTTATCTGGAATTTGTACTATACACAACTGTTAAAAAAAAATGCATAAATAAATCAAACCTTTGCAAAATTCTATCATATTAAAAATTAGATTCTGTATACCGCTTTTCAAATGAGGTCACTATGACGAATGTGTGGTAAAAACGATGTAAGTATGATAGAATAAGAAATGAGGATATTAGACGAGAATGTATGATTGAAACATATATGAAAATAAGTACCCTTAAGATGGTTTGGCCACATAGAAAGAATGAGTGATGACCGTCTAACGAAGTGTATAATGCTGATAAAAAAGTAACGGAAAGTAGAGGACGGCCAAGGAAAAGTTGGCACGATCATATAAATGTAATTTTGAAAGATGTAGACGTTAGAAGTAAGTAGGTATATATGTCGGCCTTCGTGGCTCAGTTGGTTGGTATTTGACTGCTGATCGAAAGGTCCCGGGTTTGATTCCCGATGGAGATACAGTTTTTAGTTGTGTTTTCAGTCTGGATCTATGAGACGATTAATATCATAAGTCTACGTGTGTTATTTTGCATGTTGTATTTTCGATTAACCAACTCTTGCGGGACAAGCGCAAACGAAAACAATAGAGTAGAAGCACTATTCTAAGTGCCTCACAGCTAACACACCGTGTGTAGTTATCATCTCTTAATTTTATCTCTCCCTCTTTACTCTCGCTGTGTTTCAAGAGTATATTATGTGTGATGTCTGATGTTCAATAAATAAATAAATAAATCTCCTGACCCAGATCAGTCTCTTGAGAGTGGCGACACTCACTAATCGTTACCTAAACATGTTCGTAGTTTTCACTCGTTATAACCTTTTGTTGCAAGTGGTGGGCGTTGTATAGTGCGTGGCGTAAACCAATTTTGTGTAATAAGTAATAAACGTATAGTAAGCAGTAAAATGGCGCTTTCTTGTTTAGTCAGTGTTGGTGGTTAGTGTGCAACTCCAGAGAACGAGAGATAAGATCAGCGCTGTAAACGATTCTTTGTTACGAATCGACTATTGTTTTCGATGCGTAACAGAAATCGACGACGACGATGAGTTTTACCTCCGAACTACCATTCATTGATAATTAACCTAGTATTAAGTATCATTTAGCCACGTGCTGATTGATATGCGTATTGTATATTTTGTGAGTTTTGATTTGAAGAAGGTGCAGGTCGTATCAAAAGACTCATTCGTCGTTTCAAACAAAGTGAATAAAAACATATAAAAATACATTAAATAACTGTCATGCTCTGATGGTCGACGCATTAAGTTTCTATAGAATTCATTTAATAAACGTTATTTAAAATTTTATTATTATAAAACAGTATGTTTGAAAGGTGAGCGGTACGGTACACATGTGAATTTTTCATCGTCATAATTATGTTCAGCACACATGGAATTTCTAGGCGGCTTCGTTTGTTGTTCGGTGTATGTATTGTATGTATATATATGGTTTGATATAATGTCTGTCATATAGCGAGGAATGTGAGTGGATTTCCGAGGGTAGGTCGTGTGGGTTGTTGGTGATGGGTCCAGGAATGTGAAACTGTATGATGATATGTAATACCTGGTATTGGTCGAACATTCCTTGTCCCAGTCGTGTCTAGTGTGTCAGATCAATCTACATACAATCTATTCACAAAGATATCATATCATGCACAGTGAGACCTCAATCATCGAGTGCCTTATAAATTGTATAAAAATAAGTCTCGTGGGACACGGAAATGGGGAAGCCCCTCGCAATTCTACATCAGTCCGTGGTGTGTACCCTTCCCTTTAGCACAGGGTCGGCAAAAGCGGCTTGCGAGCCGCATACGGTACTGCAAAGACATCAGCCCTTTAGACACAAACTTAAATGTCATCACATCTCAAGCAGCTTAATTATTAAAAATTAATTTAATTTAAAATTAGTAACTACCTATTTGCCAGATAGTTTATTATATGCGATGTATGGAAGCCGCGTCTATCAATCTTTTCTTAATAAATAGTATTTATAATTATTATTATGAAAATTTAATTTTTGTTTAAAAATAACTTAAAGTATCTATATTCTAAAGAAACATAATATTTACCTTTAGAAAAATCAGGAGTTTGTTTTTTAACATTTAGTGATTGTAATGCATTTTACATTGAAAAGATGGGTGGTGGCAGAGCGGTTAGCGCGCTAAATTTCGTTCACCTATAGCACAAGCATTTACGCTTAATTTAGGAAATGTATGATGATGTATATGTACTTGTTTCAAGGACATATTCGTTCTTTAAAAAAGACACAGAAATATCAATACTAGAGAAAAGAGCAATCTGTGATGTTTAAAAATTACAAGTGTCGGCGAATTTGCAAACCACATAATTGAAAATGAACATCGTTTTGGAAATAGCACATTTATAAAAATATTACATTCTAATCCGTCAGGGTTAATCAAGTTAATCAAGTGAAAATTTAGAGATAAGGAATGCAATATAAGGTAATATAATTAATAGTACAAATGTCGCAGGTAGCCCAATTTTAAACATCTTTCCGATAACATTTTAACATATTCATAATACTAATATACTGTCACCCCCTCCAGTTACCCTCCCCAATGCTTCCCCTGTGCAGCTTGCCTATCCTTCATAATTTTAATTTTGGCACAGTTTGTTTGTAAGTGAACTCCAGACGAAGGAGAGATGCTCTCCGACACCTGTCGAGGTATAGACGGAGTTAAGTGTGTGACACAAAGTTTTTTTATAAATTTAGTTGTTAATATTAACTTTAAAAATTTATATCTCCATAAAATATCTCTCCTTTACAATTTATTAGTATTTTATATATCAAAGTATTAAATACCATTTTTGGGCATAAAACTCATTATAATAAATAAATAATATACTTGGATGATTTATATAGCGCCGTTTTCGTGAATGTCTCACCTCAAGGGCGCATTATGGTAGTTTTTATTTATTTATATGGGCATTAAGATTATCTAATGAATATTATGTTCGCTAACCGAGGTCCCATTGTACCCATATTTAGTGTCCACTAACATAGGTTCGTGACGAACATGATTCAATATTCTATAATACCGCTGTATCTTATCAATAATTATGTCCTTTGGTTATCGACACAATTAGGTTAATTACATACTGAAATAGATTAATTAGCGATGTGTATCAATAATATTGTATTAGGACGGTCATAAAATCAAAATGACGAGATAGCGAAATCAGTGTTTTGACAATTACGGTATTTATTATTGTTATTCTGGGACAATTAATGTTGCGCCGAATTCGTGAAATCTTCATTTGGTCGTTTTACATTTGACTTATATTCTAAAAAACATTAAATCTCAAATACTTTTTCCTTATAAGAACTCGTTTCTTTCATGTGAGGCAGTACAAGGTGACCTCTAAGAGATAACGGAGAGCTTACATCCGAAGGAATAACAAATATTGTTGGTTCATTTGTTTCAAACATTATTGTTAAGATGGTGGCTGTAGTCAATAACTTTTTTTTGTGGCCCGCTTCCATGCTAATGTATTCTGGGCAGATCATAGAGCACCAGTCATCGAAGCCTCAATACAATCTTACAAGGATCACTCCATTTAGTCAGTGAGCGACCACGAGATAGACATTCGTCCATCTACGGTACCCATAATAAGAAGCTTTTCGAGACAATCTGGTTCTCTCGTGGCAATGTGTCAAAAGATTTGAAGATTATGTCTGTGTAGCTCATTGTTGACAGATTAGGTATACCAATACAATGACGGTTGTGAGGTTCCCATTCTAGCGTACATCGTGAAATTGATAATCTAAGGATATTTTTTAATCTAGTTGCAAGTAACACGTGAGATCCAACTGTCCCACGTCCCTAGTATTTATAGATGAAGAATATAAATAAGCAAATAAAAAATATTGAACATTTTAAGAAATTATTTTGTTTTCGTATACAAAACGTATGTCTTTTTCCCACCGCGAATATGTAAAAGTTTGTATATAAACATATCAAACTTTTAAGAGCGAATATGTGAAGCTTATGTATCAAAATATTGATAGAATATGTGAAGATTATGTATCAAACTATTAAGAGTTACCGTAGATATTGTATATTCTGCTATTCAAATAGTATGAAACAATGTCGTCACTAAATTAAATTATTACTAAAATTGTTAAAAAAAGTTCCAGTTGTAGGTTACTTTTTTATAGAAAATTAAATTATCTAGTTGAGATGTTTCGGCGTTTTTAGATATTTTTTTTTTCATTTTCGATATTTTTCAAATTTGTCATAAAAATATATTTTACTAATTAAAAAAAATTTTTGAAACCCTGCAACTTTTTCAAAATTTTTTTTTGATATATTGTATTTAAGTATCTATATTTCTACAAATTTTCAGCGTTCTAGCTTTTATATTTTGAGATACCTATGTGGAAAATAATTAAATGTTGACGAGAACAAAAATTCCATTTTCTGAGTATGAAAATTTTGTAGGCCTAAATTTTTTTGGGTTTTACTGAAATTTTGGGATCTGGATCAAGCGGATCAAAAGTTATAAGGGGGAGATGGAAACACACATACACACAAAATGTTCTCACAAAGGTTAATACTGTAGGTTAATTAAGATAAATAAACTCTTTTGAACAAATCGCCCGTTGGACCAATTTGGTGACATTATTTGTTAGTGATGTATCGAATAAATAATATTACGTTATTATCAGCCATTGTGTTGTGTATGTAGTGCACCTATGTATGTGTATGTATGTTATGTACTTCATTCACTCGACTGCCTGAGTATCGATCGACCTGAGCCGATATCTAACAACCAAAATAGTGAAGTGAAGCCACATGTTGTGCCCGTTACTCAATTTATATCGTCGTCAATATATCTATCGTTTGATTGTTGCACAACTTATCAAGCGATGCTTTCATTTTCACATCACACAACGTATTAACTTTGTACGAAAGTATGAAAGATTTATATATTTTTGGTATGAAGGATATCATGCATGCTGTGCTAAGGGCATCCTCTAGGTTTTTCGTGGTGAAAATTGTCCTGCAGATAATTAAATTATTAATATTTTCAACTCTCTTTTTTAACAATTTCATTTGACGAAGGACCTCAGATTAATGTACCTTTATAACTTAATTCCAATATTGACTTGAAAATTATTAACGTCAACATATCAAAAAGATCGAACAAGGCACACCTCCTTCTTATTTAAAGCCGCATTTATTTGTTAACCTCGCTACCGGTTTCGGATCTTACCGCGCCTTCGTTTAACAATCAGTTTTGACTATTTCAGGTAAAATTTAAATGTGTAAGTTTATATATTTTATTTATTTTTATTTATTAATTAACGATTAATTTACATAACACATTAACATTATAGTGTCCCCCGTTAGGTAGGCTAGTACGTACCCGTGTTGGGGCCTATATTATAATTTACAATATTTTATCATATTTTTTGTTTCCTCCCCTTATTTTTTTCATTAATGGGATTACATTGTTATGTGTGTGTTATTTCCGTAAAACAATTATTGGCAGGTCATCGAAACCTTTGATAATTATACCGTTTTTAAATGTTTTCTTGTTCATTTTAGTCAAATATAGGTAAGTAACAAGTTGTTCTTAGTCACTGGACATCGATTGGGTAAATCTCTGACTCAATACTTCCTTTCTATTGTATTTAAAGTTTAAATGCGTCATACGACCCGATTCTTGCGACTATACTCACCATGGATTTGTACTATCATAGTGTACTTGGATTCCATATAAAATGTAAATTATATTTTTTCAAAGTTATTTAAGAGGGTGACTGCTGCCAACGTACCTATTTTTTCAATTTGATATACCATCATTATTACTAAACGAATCATTTTGAAAAAAATAACCTAGTTAGTTTGGATATTAATAAAGAGAAATATACCTTAACTTTTTGATTATGTTCTGTATAAGTATATTCTTGTAGGAAAATAATAAGCATACCCTGATTTTAGACATTTATCTTAAATTTATAAAAAAATATAAGGCATAGAGCAATATTTTTTTTTATAAATTAAAGAAGAACAAAATACCTGGAAAAATATGATATGACGTTGCATTAACGCATCAGGTTAGGTAAATAAACCAAAAAAACTTTTATTACGCAATGGCGCTGAATGGAAAATAAATGTTTTTTAGGTTTATTTATTAAACCTGAAGCATTAATGCAACTTCACATCATATTATTCTAGATATTTTTGTCTTCTTTAATTTAAAAAAAAATATATTACTCTACTCCTTATAGTTTATTAAAAATATATGATAAACGTTGAAAATCGGGGTATGCCATTATTTTTCTACAAGAATTTATACAGAACATTATCAAAAAGTTAAGGTAAATTTTTGTTTATTAATATCCAAACTATCTAAATTATTTTTTTCAAAACGATTTGATAAGAAATAATGATGGTATATCAAATTGAAAAATAGGTACGTTGGCAGCAGTCCCCCCCTTAAGTACCTACTACTTAATTTATAAACAGTCCGAGATTGCCTTAGTTATAATAAAACCGTTATTCCAATGATTGTACACAAATTAAATAAACCATTATTTTTACGACTGTCATTATTATATCAAGCAGGTGCATTTCAAAATTGTCGAAATTTCAAGAGCTTGCAGAAGAGTCGATGTTGTCAAATAATTAATTGAATACCGCGTGTGAGAGATAATATGATTAAATTTATATTGATAATCTATTTCTATATCGACTTATCATCATGACGTGATTTTGAAAGATTTTGACGTGATTGAGAAAGGAATGGCACGACCATGTGAATGCTATTTTGAAAGAAGGAAAAATAAGGAACTTGAACAATCGACGATTATGAATGAGACGATGCATGGATGTAAATGAATCTCGGTTCTTTCTGCTTACCCCGTAAGCAGAAACGCGGCGTTTCCCCTTACACGGCGTGATGGTATGTATGTTTTCAGTCGCTCTTGATGGTTTTTTAAAGATTCCGATCAATCGATTAAATTTGGTTTTGCGAGCGTATTCAAAGTTGATTGTCACGACTGCATCTGTATGAGGAAGAGGTGTAAAATTAATAAGGAGAAGTGCTAATTAGTTAGTTTGAAATGTCGGTAATCAAAAGTCATATTATATTTATAAAACAGGTCGATTGACGCACGTTCAATTCTTATCATGACATGTCATTATATAGACACAAAAAACAAACTTCCGTCCTCGTGATTTAGCGGACCCCTTCAAGATAGTCTTCATTCTACATTAATTTGTCGGCATTCGTGGCTCAGATGGTTAGATTTCTGACGTCTGAGTCAAAGTTTCCGGGTACGATTCCCGGTAGAGACACAGTTTTTTTAATTGTTTTCAGTCTGGATCTGTGGAACTACAAAAATCACAAGTCTTCATTTATGGCAACTTGTTATTGGCGTGCGTGTTAAATTAATATTTTAAATAGTAGTATGTATCTGTTATTTACTCAAGAATCAATAGAAATTTACTACATTGCAATAGTGGAGAGTTACGATGTCACAGAGTTTAAGCATATTTTTTAATCAATTTCTCTATGGGTATCACGTAGAGAGCGCATTTTGGTCCCCTTTAAAGGTCAATTATATTCATATTTATATCATTATGTTGTGTTACTGATTTTTTTCCAAAGACAACAGTCGATTTATTTTATATGATTTCACTCTTTTTCAAACATTCTCATGTTCTGGAATGTTGGGTTTTATTCATTTTTTGTTTAAAGAATAACGAGTTTCATAAAAATGTATTCAGGGATTGTCAACATTTTTAGAAAATAGAATTTAATGTTGATCTCAACACTCCTTTTTATTTGATATCAAAATTGCCGAACGACCTATATATCTAATTGTTTCATTTTTATTTACGTTATTTTCTTAAATATCTATCATAAAACGAACAGTAGGTACTAGTCTTATAAATATCACCAAATATCTTAAGCCAGGCTTCCGGGTGCGCAGAGCGCAAATTTTTGTATTTTTGCTCCGTTGGTTTACGTGCAAATCGCTCCCCTTAGCGAAATGGTTCAAGATATTCGGCGACAACTATATTAAATATTACTTGAGATTTATTTTTTTCAATGAAGAAAATAAATTCGTTAAAAAGCAAAATGTTCGTACAAGTGTTAGTGTACAAACGAAGACTATTTTATATATATTTATTAAATGATATATTTGTAAAATATTTAATATTATGTAACACATTAGAGGAGATACGTTTTCTTTTAATATACATACTTATCAAAAATGTTAATGTATTTAATCGTTCTGTATTAATTTTACACAAAATGCCGTTGTAATTAATTTTGTGCTCGGCTTAAAAATGTTTTTTTTTAGAAACGTTATTTAACTTGGCGTGTCTTATGGTCCAATGTCAAGTTAGTCAGTTAGCAGTTACCGTAAGCTGACAAGTTATTTCTGTAACAGTCAGTGCCTACGGTACACTAGCATGTTATTTTACAGCGAATAGTTTCATTTTGATAATATTTAAACATGTTTTTAATATCTGCTAAGCACTCGATGTGATATAATTTTTAAAGAATTATAATATCAAAGACGGAAACGTAAGATGTTGAACAAAAGGCGGATATTCATGAATGTAAATGAGACGATGGGTAGGTACTTGTTGTACCTTAATTTTCGTTGTAGGTACCTTGTTTTTATAAGCAATCGTTGAGGAAGAATCAGAACCCCGTATCCTGATTGCTAGTCTCATATTTTTTTTAGTCGTTTTAACTAGAGACTTATCTCTATTATTTATATGTCTCTCAATATTTACTGGAAAATTAATAAAACTACGTGAGATCTGGCTCCTTAACTAAAACTCGTGTTGTTTACGACAAGCCTGAGATGCTATCTGTACACGTGGGAAAATGTCGCCTATTAAATTCAAGTCGCATTTCGGTACCCATCATTTTCCCCTTATAGCCTTATATAAAGCTTAGTTTACTTTGGGCGAGTTCTAGTCCATTATAACATACATTATTTACTTTGGGCTAGTTGTAGTACTTTTTAACACAGTTTTCTTTGGGAGGGTCTTATAAACTACAAATGATGTCCTATTCTAATTCATTTCAGTACGAAAGTAGGAGTAGAGTACGAAAACATCTAAATCAACGGGCGACCGTGGATAAAAGGATATTATGTAATGAGTCCCGTATAAATGCTGTAAACTTTTTGACATTTTTCATATACTATTCAGACGGATAAATTTAGACGAATTAGAATAAGACATTAAGTGCTATTTGAAAGAAAATGTTATTGATTTTAATACATACTATCATTCTGATGTATTAGCAAATTTAGATCCGAGTAAATCTATTCATAGAATTAAATCTATATTGTTTACCAATATCCAAATGAATTAACAATATACTCCCATGTAATTCCAGGCAAACGGAATGTTAATATAGTTTCAAAAGTTCGCGAAGGTATTCTATTTTAAATTACTTTATCATAAAACAAACAAAAAACAGTTAACTTTTTATCGAACTGCTGGACCACTGCTGAATTACCTACTGTCCTCGGGATACTTCGGGTGAATCCAGCGACTAGTTCCATGTATCTCGGATTCAGCTTTCATCGTTATCTAGCGACTATACGTTGTCGTGAATTTCAATAATACCTATATCGATACATAATAAACGGAAAGCCATAAAAATAAATTAATTCAACTATCCATTACCTAATTGGTAGGAATTTTTAAACCGGCCTTTGGCGGGTTACGTTACGTTATTGTCTTCAAATAGTCGTGACATATGACCATGAGTTCGAATTCGGCATCGACTTGTTTTGTTCATCAGCATTCTTGATAAATAATTTTTTTTGAAGTTGAAACTTGAAGAGTGAAACATAAAATTTTTAGATACGTTTTTGTATGTAAGTAGGTACGTGTTTATCGTCTGTCTTCGGTGCCGACGTCCTGGGTTTGATTCCCAGCATAGGATAAATTAATTCAAATTCATTTCTCATGCAATTATAATATAATTAATTTTATATAATAATTATTTATTATAAAATATTTATTTATTTATTTATCTTCTTTAATGGAGTTTCACAATTAATCGATTGTTAACTAATAATTGACGAATAATATTATTTTTTTGTATTCAATTTAGGTGTTAGTTTGCAAGTACAAAGGTAAGAGATACTTTTGAACATAAAAATACACTGAAAATTTTAAACTCGGTATCTATACACGTACAATATTTGCTTAGATTCTTGCCGCTGTGTTTATCATTGTTACTCTTTTAGATGGTTTTATATTTTTATTACATCAATTACAATATCTTGCTTTTTAGGGCCTTCACCCCGATTGTAAATTCTATTAAATACCATTAGTAATATTGTAGTTGAGACACTAAATATTGTGTTTATGTGTTAATAGTTTGGTACGTATTCTTCAATTATACATACTATCGCCATCGACAGTTGGATCTCATGTGTTTGCAGCGTCAATCGTTCACGGTTTTGCAGCGTAAATTGTCTTTTCAAACACGTGTTTAAGGCGATGCAAATGCGAGGTAGCACTGTCGCCTATTGAACACGGAAAGGGAAATACGCTTTCTGATATTTTTATCATCTATTTCAGTCTATTTCCGTCCACTCCTGAACGAAGGCCTCTTCCATTTGATTTTACGTCGTCATGTGTACTTTTGCATACAGGACGTGCCAACATATCGTATATCATCCCTCCATCTCAGCTGCGGTCACCCCACACCTCTCTCTGTCGTACGAGGTCTCTAAGTCAGCACACTTATTGTACACTTATCGTCCGAGCTTCTTGGCTACGTGTCCCGCCCATTTCAAAGTCGCCACACGGTGGATAACCACCGTTTTTATATTCTTCTTGTGTCATGTTAGGTCCCGCCGACGTTGACGACCACCATAGAGAAAGCTTCCCTGTCGTCCTGGGCAATGCGATACAGCTCTGCCTCAGTACTCATTCCAGTCCATTCCCGGATTTTCGATCTCAGAATATGGTTGAAGTACGGCACTTTACGGAGCTTAATATTGGTGAATAATTCTCTATTAGTGTTGGCTCTACGTAGTACAGTGTTACTGACCATCTCAGTATCAGCATTCTGCCGTGGATCCGCATTTCAAATGCTTCAATGCGGTTTATAATATTAACTTTGAGAGAGTTTATTTTTTATATTAATGAAGTACAAATTTGTTTGTAATCAATTAGTTTGAAGTCTCGGGACTTCGACTAGTCTGTGTTGATTTTGGCTAGATCCGAGTGATGATGTCGACAGCAATATCACGGTGAGAAGTAGAACGCGACCCAGTATCGACATAGTATGGTGGTATATATGTCTGTATTCAGACCAACCAGTACATAATAATTATATTTGTAGTGACATAAGAAGACTAAAGCACTGTCAGTCTTGTCTGCCTGCCCGGACTAGATTGTGTATATTTTGGAACTTCGTCGGTAGTCAATACATGGAATACAAATTACGCGATATCATCGATTAATTGACAACCAATAAACTCAGGTCGAATGATGTCTGTCTATAAACGTCTATAAAGAGGCAGTTTATTTTTGACATGATAACATACACTTATTTCCACGAATTTAAGGATCTAAATAAGTCACTGTATCGCTTCAATAAAACATACATATTCAAAACAATTTTGTATACAAATTATTTTTTTTCTCCATAACCTTGTTTTGCTGTTAAATATAAGTTTTAAATTTTTCTGATGAAGGATATGATAATATTAAACAATTTGAGGAAATAAATAACTGATAAAGTGTCATATAATGTATTTAATGTAATAATAGTAAACACTTCCTTGCATCCTGCGCAAGTGGCGAGTTTACTGCCGTATGGCAATAAAATCCTAACGAAACAGTGTTTCTATCCCAGAGAAGCAATATTTGCGTAAAAAAATAATTTTAGTAAATTTCTCCTCTGCTGAGGATCAAACCCATGACGCCCACACAGAAGCCAAACAGATAATGTGACTCAATATTTGAAAAATATAAGTTTTCACGATTTCAAGATTAGGAACGAGTTTATTCATCACAAAGTGTATGTAATAATGTGTAGTGTATGTAATAATGTGTAGTGTATGTAATAATGTGTAGTGTATGTAATAATGTGTAGTGTATGTAATAATGTGTAGTGTATGTAATAATGTGTAGTGTATGTAATAATGTGTAGTGTATGTAATAATGTGTAAGGTGTGTGTGTATATCTTTTACTGCTAACGATGGTGAATGATGCGGGTTAAAACAACCTATTATAGAACGGTCGCTAACTAACCACAGACCTGTTGTGGCCATACATACCCCTTTAGCAAAAGCCAACTTGTTATGTATAACTATTACTAGACAGTGAAACCAGTGTTACGATTTTAAATTCATTGACAGTGAATATGTATCCATAATTTTTCAGTCACGTAGTGTTAGTACCTTTTTTTATAATCATTCCCTAAACTAAACATAAATGCTTGTTCTATACGTTAACGAAATTGGTCGTGGCAGGATTTGAACTCGTGACCACTGGATTACTAACCCAGTGCGCTAACCGCTCTGCCACCACCCATTTGATGCATGAATTGAGATATGGCAATATATTATGTCAGTCGAAATTGAAAAACGTGTGTCTTTTGGTTCTCTCTGCCTACCCTCCGACGGACGAGGCGTGATAGCGCGTTTGATTGCAAAAAAATGTCCATACGTGTGTTAGGGTACGGATTTATAAAATTCAATGGTAGGTATTGTTATCCGCAAATAACGACAATTTTGGGAGGGGGTGAGGGGGTGCACGTTTACCAACCAAGCAAAAATCCCAAAATGTTCAGCGCATCCCACGCGATATTTAAAACTATTTGCCGATAGTTGTTTGTACTGAGATTAAGATTTTTAAGTGCTGGTCGTGCGACAAGTGACATAATGAGTAATTTAAACGGGTATATATTGTAATAGTAGTTTGAGTGAAAGAGTTATGTTCCTTTAATGATAGGATAGTAGGTACAATTAGTTGGTACTCAGATCCGTGAGAAAACCAATATCCTGAGTTATCTTCCCGGATGCCTATTGCATCACAACCACCAGCCACCAGTATGACAGGTTACTGATGTTGGATTCTCACTGCACCCACTCCGGCTGCATCATTCCATGGTGTACCTACTCATTAGAATGCAGCCTTATCAATTTAACTGTAGATATTTTTTTCAATGTTAAATTAAACATATGGACTTTCGCCACGTCTGTTTTTTTATTTCTAAATATATAAATTATGTAATCTAAGGCTGTGTTTCTCGAACAAAGATTAAAGTAATAGTATAGTTAAAATACTTTGATTTCATAAAATTGTTCAAAACTTTTGATTGTTTCGTCGAAATCGAATGCCATTGAACGACGAAATTGTGAACAATTTTATGAAATAAAAATCACTAGCTACACTATAGGTACTATTACTTACTAATACTTTTGTTGAAACAACCCCGCCTTAGAAATAAAAACGTCGATTTGATAAATAATGAAATGATAAGGTTTTCATAAAACTATATTTATAATCAATAATAATAATTTATTCCAACTAACCAGTGTTTCCAGGCCAGAGAAGTAATATTTGTGTGAGAAATGAATTTAATCTCCTCTGCTGGGGATCGAACCCAGGACACCCGCACACAAGCCAATCGGCTTACCAACTGTGCCACGGCAGTCGGCATTCATTTTATGTACAATTACACAATGTGCACAAAGTCTGGTTTATTACAATAAAAATACGGCTTCAATTAACTAATAAAATACTTCAATTTACAATAAAAGAGTACTTATTGTAAATGAAATATACAATTCTATAAATGAAAACTGTGATTTTTTGTTAATAAGTTAAAAGTAGTTACTTTTTTATACTTTTTTATACAAAATTACAGTGACTACTGAACAATTTTGTGCACACAGCTAAACCGGTACAGATATGATAGCCAATTTGGCTAAAATATCGGTAGCGAAACAGTTAAGTTATGCTATTTTTATCATTGTACGTCAAAAAATTATTTCAATATTTATTTATTTGTATAATATAGACATGAAATAAATACGATTTTATTTACATACTAATTACATCAATTAGGAAAGAATGCAGGGAATTTAAGTAGGTACTCTAAAATATTATAAAAATAATGTGAGAAAAGGGCTGCATCTAGTTTGATTACATTACGAGAGGTATGTTACGAGATCATGCCGCCCCGGTAAAGTATATCGGTTTCCAAGATCCTCTCATCGGGTTTCGTGTCCTGGCTATTATTATTTATGCCGTTGGAAACACGACACTGTAGACTACCTACCTACCTTCATACATACTATATTATTCACACATAGCACTATAGTAGAATATTCTTTACACCATGCTATGTCCATTGCATGTTATATTGCACTACACAAAGTAATGCATGCCCTGTGAATCGTCGTAAAGTAATAATATCACTAAAGGTTTTAAAACGTTTCTTATTTATTTAATAAATAATATTTCACCGACTGTCACCAGCTGTCACCCATAAAGTATTATTGGTAGCTGGTGACAGACAGAAACATGGACGTGGCAAAATACGCATATAAGTAGAATATATGTCCTAGAAATGAGATCACTAAGAAGAGTAGGAATGTAATACAACAATATATGATTGAATAAAAATGAGGACATAAGGAGAGAATGCGAGATTAAAAAGGATATTACAAGTAAATTGAAAGTGAATGCCCAGAGATGGTTTGGGCATATTGAAAGAATGAATGGTTGATCAAAAAAATAAACCTGGGTGTTCGAGATGGAGGGAATAGCAGGGACCGCCCCAGAAAAGGATGGTATGACCATATGAATGATATTTTGAAAGAAGGAAACATAAGGAGCTTGAACAATCGACGAGCATGTATGAGACGATGCATGGATGTAAAGGAAGCCAAGAATGTGTGCAAAAATAGAGAATATGGCGTTCGGTTCTCTGCTTACCCCGTAAGGGACATGGCGTGATGGTATGTATGAATATACCATCTAAAGTCGTTGTTAAGTTTTTCTTTGGAGGTTGAAAATTTCTGCATGCATGCCCACTTCGATTGTATATACTTCTAAAACAAAAATCATCTTTGGCGTAAACCAAGCTACGTGAATCACAAAGTAAATGAAATACATTTAAAACTAAGAATCCTAAAAAAAAAACATCACTGCAAAGACGAAAGGAAAATGTGAATTGAAGAACGCAGAAGAAAAATAATAATAAAGTGGATACAAAGAATTATCTAAAATGTTCTTATTATCAAATATCATCTATATTATATAAGATAAATCAAAAATACTTTGTCCACACAAACGACAAACATTATTCAACCATAGGATTTGTAACGATATCTGATAAATCACGCAAATGATACAATGATTATTGATTGATTTGCGCACTTTGAAGAAAAATTCGCAATATATTTGTTTTATTTGTTCGTTTTTGTCTTTCAACGTTATCATTCATTGTTAAACTAGTTTGATAATAATTCGCTGATCTTGTTTTTATTTTCATTCACACGTTCCTAATAATATATTTTTTGTTCATGTTGTGATATATCGTTCCGTTAGATCAGTGGTCGGCAAACCGCATCACTTTTGCACCTCGAGTTTCACAAAATATGGTAGGATTGAAATGTTTTGGACTTAAGTATATAGAAGATGAATGAATGAAGATAGGCGAAACCAGCATACAAGACGAGATTGAGACGAGGACTCGACTGCAGCGAACGTACCTCAATCAGATTGAGGACGTTTTGAGCAAATGCCAGCTTAGGAGTACGCTAATAACAATTTATCAACCTATATAATACATCGATATATCATATCGATACATGGGTAAACAATCAAATAAGATTTTTAAATGAACGATTTTTTATTACTTCGTATAGGTGTTTTGATTTATTTTTATTTTATATAGATAATCGATAGATTACAGATGGTGTTTAATGCAGCGGCAAGGCTCATTTATGGAGCGGAAAAACGATGTCACATAACTCCACTACTTAACGAATTGCATTGGTTGAAGTGTCCAGAGCGAGTTGACTACAAAATCTGCTTAACGGTGTTTAATGCTTTAAATAACCTAGCACCACAATACATACAAGAGCTGTGTCAGAGAAAAGATCTCTCTGGGAGGCATCTCACACTTAGGTCTTCTGGATCACAGAGTACCAACTCCCTAAAGGAGTTGGACAGAGCCAATAAAGCGGCTTACTATGACCGATGCTTTGGTGTGAGTGGTCCTATAAAGTGGAATAAATTGCCTCTAGATGTCCGCAGTGCAAATAGTAAGAGCACTTTCTTTAAAGGACTGAAAACAGTTTTGTTTCGTCGAGCAATATAATATCTATCTAAATAACAGCGCCCTTGGAATGATCTTGAATCATTAAACGGCGCTATACAAATTATTATTTTTATTTTATATTGGTTGAAAAGTCTTTACACACCCAAAGGTCGTTCTATGAAGAGCAATAAAAACTTTGGAATAATTTATTTCGTTTGATTTCAACCTGTATCACAATCTTGATTTGTATATTAAATAATTTAGCTTTCTTATGCATAACTATCAAATTTGTATGTTAGATACCTACTATAAATAAATAATATGAAATACTACAATATACCTAAACGCTATCAAGTTATGAAAAAAAAAACATTTTTTATTTTATTGTTTATTTATTTATTAAGAGAAAAAACAATTTCACATCACACATACATACACATTTTTGTTTTATAAATAATAAATTTGATATATATATATATATATATATGTGCCATCACAATATTTCCCATAGAGAAGTTACATACAATATAAACATAGACGTGCTTAGAGATTAAGATATAGATAAAAGTAATAAAATATAAAAAATCAATACTTATTGAAAAAACATATTATGAAGTATAGTTTGGAATGCACAAGAATGACATCACTCATATAACATTACTTCCTCAACAGTGCATTCCAGCCACATCCAGGTCCTTAGAGGTTGTATCAGTGATCTTTTTTAAAATTTCGCTTTTGAATATAGATTGAGATGCAATAAGAATTTCAATATAGTCATTGAATATGGTCATTGAATTATTTACTTACTGTTAACTAATGGGGTCTGCCGACCACTGCGTTATATTATTTCGTGATTTTTTCTTAGGTACTATATTTTTGTTTGTGAAATTGATATAGGTACCTACATAATATTTACGAGTCCACCGCATTGTTGCTTCAAATAGAGGAATGCAATCAAAATGATTTACTTCGATCCGTTTAATCGCGTGTACGGTATACTATAGACAGACGGCTGTGTATCATTTCGAAACCCGCTGGGAAGTAAAACTCCGTGTGATCCCATCTAAACTTACAGTTTTTTGCCGGTCTAGGGATGAGCCCAGGAGTATAAAAACATGTTTGAGATGTGTTTTTGTGTCGGATTGTCTATACAAATTTATGAATGCTCGTCTCGTTATTAATGGAAGGGTACAGAACGTCGCGTGTACGCAGCCAACGGTGTCAGATAATATGAATTATCCACATAGATGAGTGTTGTTCGGGCCCCTGGTGTATATATATGTATATTGGGTTGTTCGATAGGTCATTTCGTTTTTTGTTTGTGAAAATTAAATATTAAAATTAAACAGGGTTCGATTCCCAGCAGAGTTATTATTTATTGAATATTTTTTAATTGCATATTCGCAAACATTGATTATTTTTCACCCAAATCTCGCTTCTCTGGACTGGAAACACTAGTTAGTTGAAAGAATTTGCCATTCCGCGATAAGCTCGTCAATTGCACAGGGTGTAACGAAGTTGCTAAATAAATATACTGTCACTTTTCAAATTATAAACAGTTGAACTCGATAAATATAGTATCTATAGTAATCACGAATTGTTTTTTGACGGTTTTCATCGATTTTGTCTTTATCAACTTCAACCTATCTTCAGATTACGGTCCGTCTTTAACATAAAAATTGCATACCTACTCCATATTTGATAATGTACCTACTAAACAATAACTGTAATGCGGCTGTGTGAAAAAATACAAGTAATTCCTGTGTTGAGAAAAAAAAACTAAATAACTCTCCGAACGCCCTCTTATGTACGAGTTATGTGTGTGTGTGTGTGCCTGTGTCTGTAACCGGATTGTTATGAAGAATACCTCCACGATTCGTCCTGACCCCGGGACGTGGAGCGATGAACCAGCCCTTCCCTTCCCTTCCAGGGAACGGATCGGTTCTGTCGCAGGGACGGGAACGAACGAGCGAGCGTTGTTTTGCTGGAAAAAAATGGAAAATATCTCTTGTGTGTTTTGTACAGTATTTGATAATATCCCCTCGTAAATTTTAAAGTTATGACATGTTTTAAATATCGAGCGTCTCTTTGGGAGCTTATCTTTTTTTTTTTTTTTTTGTTGGCTCTTCACCCGTTAAGAGTGTTCTCAGCCATCTAAGTTAAAATATTAAACTGTCAAAATAGAGAAACCTAAATTATTTTTGTATATTTATTTTACTTCGATCAATTTAAATTTTATGAACAGAGTTAAATTTTAATGTCATTAATTTTGATGAATTTTTTGAGCAAAATGTTTACCTGCCTGGAATTGTAGCTCAACAATGTCCTCACATTTGTTGGCATTGGAACCCCAATCTCTGTGAGGTCGGTAAAAAAGGACGGATACCTATCGTTTATGGGGCATTCAAGAAACAAATGATCCAGTGTCTCATCACCAATCATACATTCGCAGAGACTGCTATCAATGATCCCTATTTTTTTTAAATGCTCTCTGGTACAACAGTGTCCCATGCGGATACGACACATAACGCTGATGGAATGTTTGTCAAAAGCTTTATCATGGAACCATGGCTTATTGACAATTGTTTGTTGGGTCGTTTTGTAAAGTCTACCCTTTTTCAGTGAGCTTGTGTCCCAATATAACTGCCATTTATTCATCAGACGGTTTTTTGCGATTGGTAGGAGATCGTTTTGTGTAATATTGGGATGTGTCCGTGTGTTTCCATATGTTGCTCTCTTAGCCAATTCATCCGCTTTCTCATTTCCTGGTATACCACAGTGACTTGGTATCCATGCCAGACAAAGTTTTCTGTTTTGGTTGCATATTTCTTTAATTTTTTTCCATATATCTATACAGTAGTGGTCATCACTATACAAAATAGGGGATTTAGAGAGTTTTTCGAGTGTACTTAAGGAATCGGTCAATATTAATGTCTTTAAGAATCGTTTTTTATTTGCATAGTTCAAAGCCTCTAGTATAGCTATACATTCTGCTGAGAATATTGTAGAATCTTTATGGAGAGTCAAAAGTAATTCAACTTTATCTGAATCACTAAATACTGCTGCTCCAGTATTGCTTTTGCAGTCCATTTTTGATCCATCCGTATAAAGTATTTTCCAGTCATTCCATTTGGATTCAATTACGTGTTTAAGTCTTTTAGATGCAAAAGCATCTGGAGTTATTCCTAATGAGTGGATTATGTTTGGCGGCTCGATTAAATTTTGATAGGGTAATGAGTAAACTGGGAGTGTCTCAGATTTAATGAAATCCGATGAGTATTGGTCTAAAAAGGTGAGGCTATTTACAAGAGGAGGGAAGATTTTATGTTTCCAAAATGGTGATTGATTTGTGAATATTTCAAGCATAGCGATTTTTCTAATTAGAGGGTGGAATTTAATAATATTGCATTTTAAAACAAATTTATCTGACAGATACTGTTTTCTCAGCTCAAGTGGTGGGTCCACGGCTTCCACCTGGAGTGCACATACCGGTGTCGATTTCATAGCGCCTAATATAAGTCTCAGACCTTCAAATTGTATTCTATCTAAGCGTTGTAAATTTTTCTTGGAAATTGGACTAAGTAAAAACGCTCCATAGTCGATTTGACTGCGAACGTATGATATATACATTAAACGTAGAACAGAAGGGTGACCTCCCCACCAAGTACGGGTTACAGCTCGCATTGCATTTAGTCCAGACTGGCATTTGTTAATGATATGTGTAACTTGAGAGTTCCAAGATAGTCTGGAATCCAAAGTGATACCAAGAAATCTTAATTCCGAAGAGACAGGGAGGATAATGTCATTTAGTTGAATTTTTATATGTGGTATAGAGCGTTTTTTTGTAAACATAATGGCTTTACATTTGGGAGGACTGGGATTCAGGCCATTTTCAGATAACCACGAAGAAATATTTTTGAGAGTATTATTCATAATGTTCTCCATTTGTTGGATTTTTTTCCCTGATACATAAATAAAAAAATCGTCTGCATATATCAGTAACTGTGCCGAGGGTAACAGTACATGAAAAATCTCGTGAATATAAATATTGAAGAGGATAGGGCTAAGGACTGACCCCTGTGGCAAGCCTCTGTCGACTTTTCTTTCTTGAGTATCAATTCCTCGAATGTCGAGAATGATTTTTCTATCCAGGAGAATATTCATTATGAAGATGGCTAATTTTAGGGGGATTCCAATTCGGAGAAGTTTAGATTTAAGAAGGGAGAGAAGCACATTATCATATGCACTTGTGATATCTAAGCTTACTCCTATGACCTGTTCTTGTCTAGAGAAAGCTAAAAGAATATCCGTTGTTAAATTGGCTACACTTTCTACTGAGGATTTTTTTTTTCTGAAGCCAAACATATTGTACGGCAAAATATTTTTGTTTTCAACGAACCAATCAATTCGTCTTTTTATAATATGTTCTGTTAATTTAAGCAGAGTTGATGATAATGCTATTGGTCTGTAGTTGACACCTGAATTAGGGTCCTTTAGTGGTTTCAAAATTGGGATAATGAGTTGAGTTTTCCAAGATTCTGGGATAACCCCAGTATCGAACATTATGTTTATTAATTTTAAGAGATATTCAAGAATTTTGTCGCTACTATTATGTAAGATAATATATGGGATCCCGTCTATTCCAGGTGAAGTATTTTTTACCACTTGTAAGACTGATTTTAATTCGTCTATTTGGAATGGGGCATCTAGCCAGTTACTGCTAGTATGTGAATATTGTAACGAGATTTCATCGATGTTAACAGCATACGGTGGGGCCATTTTATTTAAGAAATCTTCTGACCATAGTTTAGGGCATGATTTAGAAGATGGGGTTTTGTATGAGCCACGAAATTTTCTGATATTATTCCAAACTTCTGAAATTGGAACTTGGATACTAAGTGATGTGCAGAAGTCTTTCCACCCTTTTCTTTTCTTGTTTTTGAGGAACCGTTTGACTTTAGCTTGAACATTTTTAAGATACAAGAAATTTTCAAGTGTCATGTTATGCTTGTAGTCTTTATATGCTTGCTTCCTAATTGACGAATGTTCTTCGCACGCTGAGTCCCACCAAGGAGGAGGTAAGGGATACTTTTTGAATTTGGGATTCTTTTTAGGTATAAATTTTTCTGATATTTCAATCGTTTTAATAAATTCATCGTAGCATTCTTGTAGGTTTTCTATTGAGGGGGGAGTAAATGTTATATTGGGGTTGTTGGTGTAATGATTATATCCTGACCAATTAGCTTTTCCAAAATTACAAACATTTTTATCGAATTTGTTGTTTCTTTTGGATTTTGAGTTTTCAATATGAGAGGTATATATGTATCTGTATGACGGTTGTGAATAATGCAAAATTATTGGAAGATGATCACTATTGAATGGGTCAGAAAGTATTTTCCTATTCAAGTATGGAGCAATATCGGGACTACATATTGTTAAATCTACTGCGCTGATTCGTTGATTTGGCACAGGGATACGTGTCGGTGACCCGTCGTTAATAATGCAAAGATTCAACTCATTTAGCAGATCAACTATAATTCTACCTAATTTTGTGCATGATGATGAACCCCACATGTTATGGTGAGCATTAAAATCTCCCATAATTATAAAGGGATGTTTTATTCGAGAAATTATGGTTCTTAAAATATTTTTGGTGGGTTGGAAATTAGGAGAAATATAAATTGAGACAAAAGTTGTACCGTCTATTTCCGCAGCAACAACTTGTGATGGACAATTTATTGGTTTTAAATTTATCTGGTTAAAGAAAAATGTGTCTTTTATTAATAACGCAGCTCCACCTTTGCCATCATGTCTATTATCTTTTAGGCATTGGTAGCCGGGAATTTTTAATGTTTTTTCATCGCGGAGCCAGGTTTCAGATAGTGCCGCTATTTGAACCTGGTTCTCGGATAGCAATTTTAAAATAGAGTCTTTATTAGGTATTGCACTTCTGCAGTTCCACTGGGCAATATTTAAGGCCATTTTGTATGAAAGATTATACAGGGAATTATTGTGCGAGTTACAAGTTTAAGGTCTAATTTGTTTCTGTGATAGAGTTTGAATCGATATCTTCTTTATTTAGGTTGTTATTGAGTATATTGACAGTATTTTGTAAGGTGTTATTAATAAGTGCATCGTTGGACGGTACTGAGATATAGTTTTCTGTGGTAAGGAGTTCATGGATCATATTGTATATGCAATTTAGAATTATTTCTTTACGACTATAATTAATGTCTTCAGGTATTATTGTATCTGGGGTAGTTTCATTTGTTAACGGGAGAGCACATCCATTTTTAGGTACTGGATGGTTTCCATTTGGTGCAATTAATAATGAGTTGATTTGTTTTTTATCCAAGTAAGGGGGGGTATTACTATGTTTTTTAAGATTATTTTTGTTTGAAGGGGTGATTACCCTCCATTTTGGCGTGAAATTATTTTGTGTTTCAATTTTGTTTGAATTGTTGACAGCTTTCGTTTTTTCTGAGTATGATATTTTCACGGAGGGAAACATTCCAGCTGCTTCGATATACGATATACTTTGGTCAGCCATTACTTTCTTAATGTTCCTCTGTCTTGTCAATTCTGGGCAATTTATATCGATAGCCTGGTGATTTCCCGAGCAATGAACACAAATAGTATTTTCTTGAGTTACATTACATGTGTTTCCAAGATGATGTAAAGTGCATTTAAAACACCTAGGTGCTGCAGATTTGCAGTTAGTTTTAGTGTGTCCGTATCTTAAACATTGATGACATTGAATAGTAGGGAATATGTAAGTTTCTACTGGTAGACGATTGTAAAAGAGGTAAAGGTGTGATGGGAGTTTTTGCCCTTCGATTGTGACCACAACAGTTTGAGATGGTTTCCATGTCGGGATTTCAATTTTACGGTCTCTGTAGTTAAGCCTTCGAATTTTTATTATTTTTCCGAATCCCGGAGGGACTTCCAAATTACTTAATATTTCCTCGTCAGAAAGAGATGTAGGTATATCTTTTACAACTCCAAGACGAGTTACGTGAAAGGAAGGTATAAATGGTAAGTAGTTGTTTTGTTCTAAAATTTTGTTATTAAGAAAAGTATTTGCTGCTAAATAATTTTTGAATTCGATTGCAATTGTGCGTTTACCCAACGGCTTGATTTTTTTTATATTATCAATTTTATTTTTGTAGATAAACGAACCGAATGAGATAGCCTGTATTTGAAGACTTTCTCCCGCTACTTTCTTTTGTACATGTACAATAAATGGGGAAAGAGAGGATTCATTATACAGTAAAGAATTCTCTTGGTGTACTGAGGGGTTTATGTTTGGTTTGAATTTTTTGGATACTGAACTATCCAATAATGTATTATCATGATCTATCGGTGTGGACTGGGCCTTACGAGTTTGTTTTGATGGCGTACATTCTAATACATTGTTATCTGTTGACTTGGCAACAACGTTACTAGGTAACATTTCGCTAGCACAGCGCATGAAGCGCCGGCAAATTGTTTGCTTACCTACCTCCACTAAGCAATTGTTTTGACACACTTACAAAATAAAATAAAATAAATAAAAATGGAACGAACTCACCGGTTACGTGGGGACAATATTTTAACTAAGATATGTTCACATAAGCATTTAAACAAAAATTAACACAAAATATAAGTTTTTGCACCACTTAAAACATCAAAAACACAAAAAATATGAGGAGCGAACTACAAGCGTCGTGATTCATTCAGCGGCAATTCACGTCTTCTCGGGAGCTTATCTGCTTGAATAAAAATGTGTATTTTTAATTGAATATTGTGTAAAATGTAAATACCTACATGGATACAGATGACGTGGGATACAAATGGACGTAATTCGTTTTCCTTTTAAGGAAACTGTACCATTTTCCATAACCATAAGATATAATTGATCTACGAAGAAAAGTTATAGATCATCAAAACAAATAAAACATGGATTCACTTAATTGAAAAAAAAAAAAAAAAGAATGAATATGCTACATTAGCTATCGCATTTCACAATACAGAAGTTTTCAGTTCTTCTATTCAAGTACAGTCAGCTAGACTATGGAATGGCCTACGTTTTTTTTTGTCAAATAGTTCCTTAATATTCCTTCTAGTTCCATGTTTCATTTCATCATTGCTACGAACAGTGTTAGTAGAAATTGCCCTACGGTAATAAATCCGCCTTTTTCCACGTGATGTTCACTGACAAACTGTTTATACAGTTTAGTGCAAAAATAATCGATCCTAATGTTAATTTTATAAATTAAAAATTAATAAATAATTTAAAAAAAAGATGATTATAAATTGAATATTCCTTTGTAACAGGAACATATACATACATCCTCATAAATTCCCTGATCTTAGCAAATGTTTGCGCTTTAAGTGAACGAAATCGATGGAGGCAGCTTCGTAGCAGTCCTTAATGGTTTTCTAGGCACTCTGGCTTATCGTTCCGTTCCCACTTGTGTGTTAGGTCCTACAAAATGTCGGACGTTTGACGTTTTTTGACATTTTGTCGGACCTAACACACAAGTGGGGACGAACTCTTACGATGGTATAGTTTCCTTCAAATAACTTGAGAATTTACTTCTTAGAGTGGGGCGGTTTGCACATATATTATATACCAACCAACCCACGCGATTTTTCAATTTGTTTTCCGATATTTTCTCGATTTGATGAATCTGACCTGTCTTGAAGGTTGACATATTGGACGTTCTCTCCCCGAGGTCTGTCTCTGGTGCGATCCGCTCGCTGAACATCAAGTGGTAGTAATGACATTGTCACGCAATTGTAAAGCAATATAAATAATGATGTTTGTGTGTGTATATCGTATGGTTCGTGTATCATGTTATGATATACCTACCCGCCAGTAATTATTGTATTCCGGTCGTGTCTGTCTATTATGTAATGTACCCACTAACTATTCACTTCTTTTTTTTCACCTTCTACACTTCAATTGTTTCCTAACGTTTTATTCACCTTACTTGAAATAGTTCAAAAATAAAAATGTACATATAAAAAAAAGCTTTTGTCTTTAAGAGGACATATAACGCTAAATTTAGTCACAAAAAACATGATATATTAAAACCGCCTAATGGCACGCGTTAGTAAGGGTTACTATCGCGTGCGTTAAAAAAGGTTTAAACTTGATTTAAATTATCGGAAACTCAAAATTTGTTGATTTTTTACAATTTAAGAACAAACCTTACTAGAAATGAAAAAACTTTATCGGTCATTCACTTTGATTTTATGCACCCTTTTAGCATATACAAGATTTATTTCTCTACGACACATAGTTATGGAGTAATTTAAAAAAATGCTGTAAAAAAGGATATTTTAAATATCTTTTTCAGAGGAATTTAACCTGAATTTTAAAATTGTGTGACGAACATTCACTAGAGAAATGTTGAATACACTTTTAATATTTTTTCTAGAAACATTCTGTCTAACATATTTGATGAATTTGATTTGAAATTGAGTTGTTTAGGTTTATATGCCCCCTTAAAGGCCCGTTCACACTAACACTGCAATCAAAGTAAGCCAGGCGGTTTTATTGCCATAAGGAAAGTTTTCGAACCAACCAAAGCAACGTAAGGCAATAAATAATGTGTCGTTGTTATGAATGTTATATTTACTGTGTTATCAAATCAGTTTTGACACTGATTATTCCGTAATACATATAACGGTAAATGCAAATGCATTTATCTCTGTTAAAAGTCGTATTCATGATTGATAACACTTCGCTCTGTACTTGTGACTTTCTGACGGAATATGATGCCATTAAGATAAAAAAAATCGTAAGTATGATGACTTTAGGATTACCGTTTGGTTGACAATCGTCACTGTGATGAGAGTTTCATTATACGAGAAATAAACTTAATAATTTTCGTGTGCTCAATTTCACACATTATATTTGGGACCTTGGGACTAAATCATCGCGTATATATCGCTATCACTTTATCGAAATATTACACGCAGTCTTAATCGCGTTCTGATGTCGCGGAGTTCGCGGAGAAACTCTATGAATTTGTTCTCTATCTTTCACATGCGCAAACTACCGCATGGCGTTTGCATATTATTTATTTAACAATTTTTTGGTACAGAGTATATAATACATATTTACTGTAACATACATATACATACATACACACATTCACTTATACACATACCAACAATAGGCTTGCATTCACTTATTGTGTTGGATATATTATTTATTATATCATCTTATATCGTTTTGTTACATGAGTCCAAGCACTTGCATACGTCAATTATTGCATTATGAATGACAATTTTGGCTCAAATATGTAACTTTGGAATCTTATATTAAAGTATACTTTTTGAAAATCTGTATTGGCCCATATAATGGTTTGTCCAAATGTTACGAATCTCGCCAGCAACCAAAGTTTAACCATCGTCTGCCCAGTTCTAACAAAGCGAGATTATAATAATTCACAAGGTCGTAACATATTATAACAAAATTCGAAAAATATCACAATACTGAAACGTATCACAATCACAAGATCGAAACATTTATTTCGCGCTACGTTCTACGACGCGATGATTTATATCAAAATTCCGGAGAGCAATTAGCTAAATTAGTCATCTCTGTAGGTTTTAACATTTCCGTTTGTGACAGAGCGTATAAAATGTGCTTCGTAACATATCCTGTGTGCTTAATTCAACGTTATTTTTTTTATAGTTGGGGGTATAAAATGTGCTCGAGTGTGTTTCGGGGCATTAATATGTCAAGATTGGACAATGGATTTATGGGAAGTCGGGAAATGGAGGTCAAACAATTGCTGTGAATCGATATTAGTGGAACAAGGGATAATCCTAGGATATCGTACCTAATATACGTTTTACGTCTCTTTGTTCCTCGCTAAGTATATAGAATGTTTTGCCAAAAATAGTTGCTTTATTTATTTTTTCATTATTTTGATAAAAATATGCATCTAACATTTCGAGAACATTCATCCTCGCTTTTCTTACTAAAATATTAAATAAATCGCTTCGATCGCTTAAACCGGTCGTTATAACTCACTCGTGATTAGAATAATGTGATTTATAATATAAAATTGTTTTAAAATTTTGCACCAAGTAGTTACTTGAATATATGAAATTCATCGTTAGTAATGAACCTATGTAAGTGCCTTTCACACGTCCCGGTAAAAGCCGGGCCGGCGCCGGGTATGCGCCGGGTAACTGGCAGCGAAGTGTATGGGCACGTATGGTAGCTATCACACGCACCGGCATGCATGCTCATACAATTACCCGGCTCTTACCCGGCGCCGGCCCGACGCTTACCGGGACGTGTGAAAAGGCACTACGAGTTACAAAATTTATCTTTGTAATTAGGTACATTGCTTTTAAAATCTGTTTTATAATGTAATAATTTTTTATTTTTTTTTTATTTTCAAGGCATTGCATCCTATTGGATGATTTGTGCCAAAAATCAACAAATTAACAATTTAACATAAACAAATAAACTCAGACATTGTACTGAAATGAAAATATAAAATTTTTAACAAATACATAAGAATTAAATAAACAAATTAACACAAACAAATAAACTCAGACATGGAACTAAAATAAAAATATATAAAATTACAAATACATAAGAATTAAATTTAAAAAAAAATTAAAATAAAAATAAAAATTAAAACATATATTTTTGTTTCAATTTTTTATTTTATATTATTCGGAAACAGCTTTTTAACAAATAACATCATAATACAGTTACACAATTAACAAAGAAATAACCCAATTATAATTTTTCACTAAATAAACCAATTATAATGTGAGGCATGGATCTACCACTGCATTGATTTACTTGACAACAGGCGTACTGTATCTGATATGATACTTCTCTACAATATTCTTAACAACAAAATTGATTCTCCTGCTCTTTTAAATGATATAATCTTTCAACATCCCTACTCGTAGAACTAGACACACTCCTCTTTTCCACCTAACCACTCAGCATGCTCAACATGCAACAATCTACAGAATCTGTAATACATACAATAGGCCAAGAGTTCGACATATTCTTACTAAGCGCCCCCACATTTAAAAAATATATCAGACTTAAAATTTCATCATCATAATCTTACTCAACACTTAATATACTGCACACATTTATATATATACAATTTCACACATCATTCACATCACCATAATATGTAACTATTCTTAACTTATCTTAATACACTACAATAACTCCAGTGACAGTCAACCTGTAATTGCCTTTTATATTTACTCAAATCATCTTTATTTTATATAATTAATTATACGCTGTATGTTGTCCTCTAAATAAATAAATAAAATTATATAAATATTTTTACAAATATTATTCAATGGAGAGAACATTGATCAGGTGAATGAGATTTAGGATATGGTAAGAATTTTTTTATAATCACGTGATGTTTTCTCAAAAAATATCAGATACTGGTGGCATTCGACAAAATGATACACAAATAGTCCTAATTTTATCGGCAATTTGCATATCGGTCAATTCGTATAAAAACTGGGTTATATAAATTGGGTCGCGCGGTTATAACTCGTATCGAATGTTAACCATCATCGGCTAGCTATTTACGTAGCATTCGATGGTTTGGTTAGCATTTCAGCAAAGCAGCGTAGGAACGGATGCAATAGCCCCCCCCCATCCACTCTCACCGGGTGTCGTTCGATCCTGTCAAATTAGCACATTTTTAAATTTTCTCATGATAATTAGCACATGATAATTTAATCAAGTCTGGATAAAATTTACCAATTGCATTCTATTATCGGGTATTCTAATTTTAAATGGTTGATTAATTTTATTTAACGAATATTCATTATAAACTAAGAGCCAGCGACTGCCAGACTTACGTCATAGTATAAAGACTCATTATTTTTTGCTGATGAAGGATACTATGAATGTATACTATGACACAAGGTATCGTTGGCTTTGGCCTAATACTGCCTTCAACATGTCGAAAATTGCTATTTTAACACATCAGTTTTAGTATGAAGCGAATGAATTAGACTTATATAATATAAATAAATAAATAAACATTTATAGAGACGAAAAGAAGTTTACATACAATGAATAGACATATATCAACAAATGAAAAGAAAAACAACCTTTCTGTTACAAAAGGACCATGCTCAACTATGTTGCAGGAAGACAAGCCCCCCAGCAGCTGATTGAGCAGCATGATCCTATTGCTTATGTATTATTATATAAATATTAATACAAAAATGCTCCAAAAATACACATATATAAATATACACACATACATCAATATACATATACACACATACATATATACACACATTTATTTATACACACCCACACACATAATACACAAATTCTTACATACTTCACACTATGATTGCAATGCCATAAGCATATACTTGTTTTTTTTTCATAAATTAATTAAATTTCTAATTATCTCAATGAATATTCCGCTATATCGACGAAATTATTAAATATCGGTTGTGGCTAACACTTTATTGTTTTTTTGCAACGCTTGTATTCAATCAAATTTTTAACCACCTCTCATCTTACTAAAATGTTGTACACCTACACGATTTCGATGACAATATTATAAATTCGATCGGCTATTCCTTCACATTTACCTTCTCGGACAAAGGCGGGGTATTAATGCTAGTAATGTAAATAACCCTCTTTTTTGGAAGTCGGTCAAGAAAACATACACTGAACGTTCCAATAATAAATTCTAATTTATATATAAAAATAACTGTAATATTGTGACACATTTTATTTTATAAATGAATTGTTTATACAAATAAATTAGGTTTATGATGAAAAATAATACCCACTTGTCTGTCCTGGGGGGGGGGGGGAGCGGTCATATGAAATTACATACTTACTGTTTTTTCAATATTTTTTTTTCATTCATAAAATCCTTATTTTGCAAACGGATAACGTCTTGTAAATATCTGAACTTGATGCGGGTTATTTTTTGCGCAAGAAAATGGTTTTCTCCTTGGACAGGTGAGGCGGCAGGTGGTGATCACATCTTTCTACTCCCCAACCTTCCTTTCCTCTCCACAACACACCACAATGGACCAACGCAGATGGTCAGACCAACCTTAACATATACGTATACATGCCCAATTATTGATATAGTATAATATCTCAAGATATATTTCGATTCCATACAAGATTTGACTGTCGTTTGTGTTGGTATTCTTATATGCAAAGCGCCCTTAAGGTGGTTTCACAAAGCGTCCCTTTAGAAATAAGTCATTTTTATTATTATTTTAAACATTCAAAACAATCTTTACGTGCTAACTTTTTTTCTACAATGACGTCTTATAAGTACGCAGGTGTACTTAAAAATACAATTTAAATTAATATACTTCATATTAAATTTAAAACACAGTGTTTCGTGTATATTTGTCCGTCATACCTGGGCAACCGTCTGAACCAGGAGGGCAAGTCTGCTCAAACGGCGGAATCAAAACCATCCATGTTTACCCATATCATGGATATAATTATTATATGGAGTTCTATAATATCTTAAGATGTTATATAACTAACTACATATGATAATTATATCCACGATATGGGTAAACGTGTATGGTTTTGATTCCGCCGTTTGACCAGACCCCAGATTATCTTGGACCAGGCATATCGATCGTCATTTTTAAACAGGAAAATATATTTGAAAGGGAAAATGTACGTGTGTTTAGTGACTTCTAGTTTTAGAACAAAACTGCTTCTTCGTGTGGACAGGCTAGAACTACTTTAAATTAAAATTTACTATGTATATTTTTCTGTTATTAATGATTGTATATTTTTTATATAGTAATAACTATATAAAAAATATACAATAGATGGGTCGGTGGCAGAGCGGTTAGCGCGCTGGGTTAATAATCCAGTGGTCGCGAGTTCGAATCCTGCCTCGACCGATTTCGTTCACCTAAGCACAAGCATTTATTTGCTTATTTTAGGGAACGTAGGAAGATGTATATGTACTTGTTTAACAAGGGCATATTCATTTTTTTATTTAAAAAAAAAAAAAAACTTCTTTATTCTAATTTATTTTTGTGGTTTTTCTTGTGTTTTTTTTTGTCTTGTTTTGTTATTTTTTCTGTGTTATATATCGATACCGGAGTTTTAAGCGGCGATAAATCTGAAAATCATTTTTAGTTACGTTTTTAGGGAAATCAGAAAAAAAATATACTTTATGATTAACAAAAGGATACATAATAAAAATGGGGAGAAGTAGGTTTCCTTTTATTTCTAACTAGCTGAGAAGCATCGCTTCGCTCAGCTTCTAAGCTAGGGCTTTCAGCCTACTTTTTACCGCTGCGCGGTAAATGGCCGCCTTCGGCGGTTCATGCGACAAAATGAAACGAAGCTTTTATGGTAGGTACTTAAAAAATATATTCGGTACAGTGTTAACCAACACCTGGTGGACGTCACAATGTCTAGTGGACTTCACAAGGTGCGGGCTTCCAGTGCATTGCCAGTGTTGTTTTTGCGGCTACTCCGCATGGACACATGGCCCCAGCCACACGCCCCATGAACATGCCCATGACGATGCCAATAGTCCATGAAGACTTGGCCACGTCAACCTGAGCACCCGCGAGGAAGAACGAACGCTTGCCCTTAACCGTGAGTGCCGTGAAAAGATAAATTACTCTGGATGCTGCAATTTATCGACCTGCATCTTCGCTTTGTGTCTCATGGGCATATTATGATGAGTAACAGCACTCTATTCTCCATCATCAAAATGTAGTTAATTACCTCATTTTGATTATTTTTAAATACATAAGTATTTTTTTTATTTATGTTAGTCCAATCAATCCAAACTTTGGGTTGCCCATATAGAACGAATGTGTTTTTAAAGTTGTAACGTGCACAGCATACATTATTTTATAATAAATAATCAATAGTTGTTGATGATAATATTTCATTTTGATGACCTTTTTATTATTTCGATATTATTCTCATCGGAAGAAAACTTATATTTTTTAACGCATTGCGGCGCTTTTGTGATGTCATTCAAATAATACTCCATAGTTAAATAATAATTAAATTTCAAGACCTGACGCGAAAGTAGAAGGTACATAAATATTTTGTAATTTTATATATTTTTAAACTGTAATCAATAATCAATAGTTGTTGATAATAATATTATTTCATTTTGATGATCTTTTTATTATTTCGATATTATTCTCATCGGAAGAAAACTTATATTTTTAAACGCATTGCGGCGCTTTTGTGATATCATTCAAATAATACTCCATAGTTGAATAATAATTAAATTTCAAGACCTGCACGAAAGTAGAAGGTATTTAAATATTTTGTAATCTTATATATTTTTAAACTGTATCCCTGTTTTACAAAATTTCGTACAAATAAAGTTATTTTTTGTAAAAATGATTTTATATTGTGTTTCCATAAGTTTGAAAATTTTCCGATAGATGTCGAAAACCAACCATTTATACACTTTGTATATTTTTTCGTATTTATTAAAAAAAAATTAGGCGTTACCACAAAAAAAGAATATTTTTCCCGAAATATGTATAATATTGACTATCTTTAAACAAAAAATCAATATAATTGGCGTTGTAGGCCACTTGTAAAGAATCACCATTTTGACAGCTAAATCGGTAAAACAATGCAAGTAAAGCAAATCTGACCCACAATGCAAAAGGAAACACTTGTTCCGTGTAAATTGTTCCCTCTCCCTATGTAGGATTTTATTATTTCGTGCCTTTTGAGCTCTGGCTATGACGGGAACAGACAAAATTTTACGTTGGCATCAGTGTGCATTATAATAACCGTAAGGATATATTCTCATAAATCAATTTTGGCGACTCGGCGAGTAATGCAAAAAAGCATTCTATAAGTCTTATTATATAACATTAAAACATACTTTCTTTTGAAAATAACATAAAAAACATATTAGCTCGCGAGGCTTTGTGTTTTTATACTGTTTCAAATGTTATATTATAAAAATGTAAAATTATAAGATTTTTGCTCTACTGTAAAATTGACGATTTTGACATAGTAAGGTTTCAAACGAAAGACAGACAGACAGACTGACATGAATTTAGCCGTGCACAAACATGTGCAAATCCAGAACGACAATCGTACCAGGTCTCTTTTATTTATATGCAGATGAATAAAACAAGTTTCTGAATTATTAGGTATAGGAAATATTATAGTAATTACCAGAAGGAAAAAGAAAAATTGTCATTTTCGATTTGTTGCTCTTTAAAAATGTATCGATTTGTAATTTTTTTTACGTCTAAATAAAAAAATGTTAAAAATGTTACTACTTTAAATATAAGGTATCGATATTTTTTTTCACGAGAAATTAGGATTTTAAATTTATTTATTTGAATAGTTGATTTTTTTACTAGTCATTCTCTCTCTCTTTAAAACTACTGTTCACAAAAAAAAAATCAAATTTAATTTTTTTACCTAGCCTCAAAATTTTTGCCGACCACTGATTTATAGTTTGGTCAGTTCACTGTCTGTTTGCCCAACTGAAATGAACGTACATATTATGCATGTACAAATAATAGTGATTTAGGTGGTTAACACGTTACGGGGGTTAGGTTTGAGCTGCACACAGCTAAATCCGTGGCACATCTGCACAACCCCGAGGGGTCGTCGACCCCCGTAGCTAGAGGCCAACTCTACCCGCACACTGTGCTCAACCATCTGCCATCGCCTTCTCCTCTTCTCTCCGTCCACTGCTCAATTCGTGTAGATTCTCAATAATTAACCAACACGTGCCTATTCATTATTATTCAACGAAATCATTTAAGCTCGTCTCACTGCTGGGTTCGAACCCGTACCGAAGCGAGCATATGTTTGATAGTTTGTCTATAAATATAAAACGTCATTGTTTGGTCTGTTTTAGGTTTAAATTGGGTTTTTTGTGTCAAATTTTACGAAATTGTTAGTTTCCAACTTCGGGGTTTGATTTAACTTCAATGCTTGATAAGTTCATACTGCAATAATTCCAAAATTTTCAATGTATAATATGTATGTTTCTGTAAAATCCAGTATATTGATAAATCATAGGTTTTCCTTGTAAATCTCAAGATTAACCAACATGAGATGGTAAATGTAAGGTTTTGTATAAACCTCGACGATTTTTTGGGCTTTTACTCAGATTTTGGTACAAGCTAGATTTTACCAACGACCGTTTGTAAATGTCGGTATCGGGAATAAGAAATGAGTATTAATCATCACATTTTTTTTAAACCAATTTCCATTTCATATTTAAAGAAAATCGCTCACGCGAGTCGTTATTATTACTGTAGGCTTATTGAACCTAGCCAAAAAATTCGGAGGAATTGAGATTTACGTAGGTACACATCATATTATTATTTCGTTTTCGTATTTCGTTACATCCCATATAATTTTTGGATAGGTTGAGTTAATAATAACAGCGACTCTCGTGAGCGAGTTGCTTTATATATTGAATGTAAACTGGTTTAGCGTCTAAATATGACTGTTTTTAACATTTACCGTGTCTGAGATATAAGCTAAGGTAAGGTGCGCATGGAAGCTAAAATTCATCGGCCGATAATAATCGGCCGATCGGTTCTAACGCGCATGGAAGCTTATAGAATCGTCCGATTGGAAATCACACGGCGGTCAACATTCACATATTTAAAATACAATATGTATATTCACAAGTTTTAATATACATATGATTAGAAATATGGATTTTTTTATTCATTAAGTGGAATATTTATTAAATTACCTATGTAACTATTAATCAATTACTCGTCACAGATTTTTAAATCGGCTGATTCTGTTAGCTTTCATGCGCGCTCTTACATGTAATTCGTATGTTGTATCTCACCGATAATTAATCGGCCGATGAAATTAGCTTCCATGCGCGCCTACCTAAAGAAGAGCAAATGCTGATAAAAGTTCTAAATAAATGATGATCAAAGGACAGTTTGGACTTTATACCTTAAATTAAGTGTTAATCTAACTGGAAGATCTACCGTAGAAGAAGGATTTACCGTAGTTCGAGCTTTTATAGTTACATACACAACATTATTAAATTTATTGTATTTATAAGTATTTAATATGTTCTGTATAACCATGTTATGTATATCTTCGTCTTCTTAACATGCCGTCTGTTCTACGATGGTTGGTGACCATCAGGCCTATCTCCACTTTATTCACTGCGGCCCCAAACAGTGACGTACCACTGTTTTACGGAGCAATGAAAATATACGTTGCCCTGTTCATCTTCTCCTTTTTATGCTTTATATATTTTATTACTCTACCGATAGAAAGAATTAAGTTCATCTAATTAGAAGCCATCCCTGTCAATAGATTGAAGACTGCAGAATATCTCTGCTTAAAAAAATTTTGAATATTTTTACATATCAGGTTCGGAAAATTAAACTTTTACTAGGCTGCGTTCAGAATGAACGCCGAGTGCACTTTATTAAATAGACGCTCTAAAGACACTAAAATAGTCCGGTGAAAAACGCTCTGACAGGTATAGTATCTGTTTACTTGTATAGTATCTGTGGTAAGATTGTTTCCATTTTATCTGTTGTGTCTGTTAGGACACTTGACGTTATATTGGATGACAAAGAGGTTCATCTAATAAAAATATCATTCAAAAGTTTCCAATAGAAGGTCAGATAGCATTATTTACCCCATTGCCTAATTGTTGTATTTCGATGAAAATGTAACCTAAGACGACACGTGTAAGATAAATGACATTCAATTTGACATTTAAAACGCCCCAGACTGCGTTCAGATTGAAACGCCCGCCGCTCGAAAGCGTTCAGTGAGATTGGTGTGAAAAACGCCATAATCTGCAACTTCAGGCACTCGATGTCGAGTGCTCTATCCGAACGCAGCCCTAAGCTAGTGACTAAACTTTGATGTAAATCGTCTCACAGATTCAGACTGAAAACACACGGTAAAAAACTTTGTCCCCGTCGGGAGTTGAACCCGGAATCATTTTCAGATATTTTTCTAACTGTGCCACGAAGGCCGGCCGATAATAAAATGTTGGCCACTTAATCACTCGTTTTATAAGGATACCTCTTTCACCTAAACCGAAAAATAATTATGGACATATAGAAAATTATACTTAAAATATAATTAATTCATCCGTATGAATTTCCCAATTTTTTTCTAGTTTTCTTTACAACCGATTCCATTAATGTTTATTGTGTGGTGTAATACTCGTGTTGCTAATGAACCGTATATCCCGTACATACCGTGCCGTGTAGTTACGTACCTATTTAATTTCATGTATGAATGGCGGGTGCGGTAAAATTTTCATATTATCCATTTGTATTATTGGTTCACAATAAAACTATTATTTTTATTATTTGTCATTTCATTGTTCTCATTGTGTCACTGTGAAATTATGTTGTGTTTCTTTAAATATATATATATATAATTAAGATACAATTCCACCAAATTTTTTACATAGAAAACCGATACGTATTCTATGTACCTATAAATAGTGAATATATCTTCACATTCTGCTATGAATGTAATTGAACTTCCACCATTCGTTCCTTACATTAATATTTTATGTAATTGCATTTCGTACGTGAGAGATTGATGTTTGTAAAAATAGATATATGTGGCTCTCGGTTCTTTCTGCCTAAGTATTTATGCGAAAACTTTTAATTTAATAAGTATACACCTCATAACCTCAGCTAACCGGTCGATAGAAGGATAGTGCTACCGAAACATATCACATTTAGTCGAATAACTATTGTGAATAGAAAAAGCAATATTTAATTCAATATTTTTGTACACAATTATGAAATTGTGCACGATGGCGGGTTTGTTGCCTAATGGCAATATCTTCCAACCAACCATAATATAATATTGAACCAGGGATAAAGAAAATTTGCGTTTTTAATCTGTAAAAATACCATAATATTTTACTAACGTTATTTAATGGTTAATGTTTATTTATTTTGTTGTTTCAGGGCGGTGACGGACCCTCGCGATGGTCGTCGTGTGGCTCTCAAGAAGTTACCAAATGTCTTCCAATCCCTCGTTTCATCGAAGAGGGTCTTTAGAGAACTTAAGATGTTATGTTTTTTCAAACATGAAAATGTAAGTACGACCGCATTATATTTCTTCTTTCTTGTACGTCCATTTCTGTTTTTATTTTAAATTGTGTTTTTTATAAAAAAAATTATATCATTAAAAATGCAAATATATTTCCCGAATAGACAATAATGAATATATTTTTAAAAACCCAAGAACAAGCAATAAATACCCACCTAGTAGAGCGTTGTTGATCATCTTAAATATATAATGCTATATTGTACTAAATAAATGAAGAAATAAATATACTATATGAATATGCTATTTGAGCGAAACTCGTCAATGGTCAAGGTTATAATTTAGTGGAAAAAAAGTATAAAAGAATTTGTCATATTATGTCAATTTTTATTATTGATATTCCTGTTTCATGTTTGTTATTAATAAATATCTTCTTCGACGCTTTTCTTGGCCTTTTGCATACGTATTGTATATCCCGACACAAGAAGTGTATTCAAGGAATTTATTTTTTCGTTTATTTAAAAAAATACTTCTTAAGAGGTCGCCTGCTGCCAGTGTACCTATTTTTCAATTTGATATTCCATCATTACTACAAAGTGAATAATTTTGAATAAAATATCTTAGTTTGTTACAAATGTACTTATTCCTTTTGTACATATGATTAGTACACTGGCGGGCTTATCGCCTAATGGTAATTTCTTCCAACCAACCAGAATACATGTTAAATATGCAAAACAGTGTATTCTATGGCAATAAGTTAATCCCATTACAAAATAAATAAAGATAGCAGAAGAAAAGTAAAAAAAAACAAAGGAGATAGCATATAAGAACAATTCATAGCAATGATAGGAAAACTAAAGGATTAGGAAAGGAAGAGGAGAGGAAGATGTAATCAGGTGTTGTCAGATACATATTTTTGCTTTAGCCTTTTCTTGAAGATGTTTAGTGAGAATAAAAATAAATACAAATGAATAAAAATATTCCGTAACTTTTTAGTTTTGTTCTGAAAAAATAATAAGCGTAGGTTTATTAAGCAACCTAAAATAAACATTTATTTTCCATTCAGCGCCATTACGAAATAAGTTTCAAGGCATATTTTTCCAAATATATTGCTCTACGCCATATGGTTTTTTGGAAATATAAGATAAATGTTAACAATCGGATTAGACATATGATCATTATTTTTCTACAAGAATATAATATACAGGGCATTATTAAAAAGTAAGGCAGTATTTTTCTTCATTAATATATAAACTATGTAAGTTATTTTTTTCATATCAGATTGAAAAATAGGTACCCTGGTAGCAGGCGCCCTCTAAATCACCACAAAGTATTCAACTCGGTGCATCCGTGCAATTTCTTTGTGTAGTTGAGCCAAGATTAAAGTGAATTATTTTGAAATAAGTTTAAAGTGTTCACGGATAATTACAATACCTACCTACCTACATATTATTACATTTCGTTTTTGTACCTTTATTATTCATGACATACAAATTTATGTTCGTGTCACTGGGACCTGTGGGTGGTTCCTCTCTTCAGTTATTATATCCAAGATATAATTAGATTCTTTCTCTTTTATTAAATACTATTTCATACATATACATACATACATACCATCATGCCATGTCCCTCGCGGGGTAATCCGAGAGAACCGAACGCCACATTTTTCTATCCTAGTACTCTTCCATGACCTCGTCAACAATCATGCATCGTCTCATATATGTTCGTGTGTTGTTCACGCTTTTAACATTTCCGTCTTTCAGAATGTCGTTCACACGGTCGTGCCCAGGGGCGTACTTAGAACATTCGGACTAGGCAAACCGTTCATTTGAGTGGCCATGAAAATATTTTAAAATCACATGCCAAAGTAATATTTACATTTGTGGCCCTGTCAAGCATCGTATCTACATACGGTTCAATTTTTATTCTTGTATTATGGTTTCAACAAAACACACAGAAAAATATTAGGTCTTGAATTTCTTAACATAATATTCATAGGCAAGCCGACTTTCGGCTTGTATAAGCAATTCCGCTACTGGTCGTGCCATCCCTTTCTTGGGCGGCCCCGTCCTCTCATTCCATTCCTGCACTGTATATTTTTTCGTCATGTTCGTAAATCTTTTGTATTACCAGTACATGTGTCTTTAGAAGCTAAAATTGTATTGACATTAACGCCGTCGCATAGTTGGTAAGCTTATGTGCGGGCGTTCTGTGTTAGATCCCCAGCAGAGGAGAAATTTATTTTAATTGATTTCTCACGCAAATTTTGCTTCTCTGAGCTGGAAACACTGGTTAGTTAGAAATTGCCATACGGCAATAAACTCGCCAATTGCGCAGGGTGCAAGGAAATATTTATAATTTTTAATTATTCTTGTACCAGTGATCCACGCGATTTTAATATATGGTGGCTTTGTGATGGTACATTTTTGACACAATTTTTTAATGTAGAATGGACCAAAGTCGCGCAGAACTTTGTCGATCAAAGATAAATCCTCTTAATATTTGATTTTTTCAAAAATACAGAACCAATAGTTTACAGTAAATTTTAATGGTTATTAAGTTATAAATCTTTAAAATATTATTTTAAATTGGTTTAGGTTATGTAATAGTTTCGAAGGTAATTTTGAGTTATAATCAGCTGTTTTTGAAATCTGCATTAATTCATTTCCAAAAGAATTTAACTCTGCATACTAGAAACCAACAAACGCGTTTCACTAGGCAAGCAAATGAACTGAACTTCTCTGTGCCTATAATGGAAACCTCGTTTGGACAGAGATGTTTTGGAGTCATTGCTCCTAGAATATTCAGTAAGCTCGACAAAAGAATTAAGCAAATGGAAAATAGTCATGCTTTTAAAACTAAAATAAAGGAATGGCTCTTAATATCAGGCAGACACTATGCAGAGGAGATTTTTCACCCATAGCTTTCGACCTCATACTTTATTTTGCTCTAGGTATATTAGTGCAATTATTTTATGTTATGTTTTTTTGCAATTTTTTTTATTTCCATTGTTGTTTGTGATATTATCACTTTTTATACACGATTGATTTTGGCATCAAATAATACAATGTCACTGTCTCGAGATTCATTGGCTCCGGTACAGCTTTTTTGCCTAGTGGGGCATTGCAGATTCAATAATTATTGTAATGTCATCAGTGTTTGTATGAATAAATAAAATAAAAAATAAGTTTCTATTTAATAAATTGTATTTGCCCACTCTTTTCTTTTCGTGTCCATTTATGTTTACACTTCATTGTTTTAATATTTCGGTGCGCAAATTCTTGCTTTCACTCATAAAAACTACACTTTTATATTATTTAGTTGATATGTAGATTATGGCAACCCTATCACGACCCAAAGTTTGAATTTTTTATATGGCCGGTGTCTTCTCTTTATCGGGAACTTGGTTGAAAATACGACACAATCTCAAAACATGTCGGTACCTACCCACATCAAGTTTTTCATTTCAAAGAGTTGGCCTTTTTCCTGGTTGGTACCTACCTACCTTATAGCGCAGCGCGTTCCACTTTTCTGTCTTCTTCATTTTCCAACACCACTGGAAATCGATTTCCTACCACCTGGTTTTATTACTACCTTCCCTCTCGTCACTTCCATAGTCAGGTCTGCGCATTTAAATATATTAAACTTTCAAGACGAGAACCAAGACATGAAAAAAATAAACAAAGTTTAACATCTTTCAGTGTAATTAGTCTCTTTCTATGGCTCTGAAATAAAAATCGCGTCAGAGATTGGATTTATGACAGGTATTATGGCGAACATTGGGATCTGGTTGATCTGTTTTGTGTGAGCCTATATGTTTGTTGTGATAATGATTGTGATTGCAGAAAGTTGAGATTGTATACATATTTAGTATGGAACGGGAAAAATCACCTGGTTCATAATTGCATATAATTGTCAATATAAATTGTAAACTGCTAGCCCTAGAACAGGATTCCTAGTTGGGCAGCAGTAATCTACTTATGTATTGTTGTCATTTGAGATATTCACGAAAACGGCGCTATATAAATCATCCAAATTTATTATTATTTATTATAAATATGGTGTGATAAATAAATCAAATAAAATAAAAAAAAAATATCTGGTTTATGTCAGATTCATAAAAAGGAAGTAGATATTCTCAAGTTTGGGTTTTAAGTTATTTTTGTTGGTATGGCCATGGTTAACATAATATATTAATATGTACCAGCGTCCTAGGTTAGAGTTACAGCTCTGGAGAAATTTATATTGAAATAAATTTAAAAATTATAATTTTCGCGGCATTCTTTAAAAAAAAATCTGGCTCAGTCTCAACTGATGTATGAAATTTTAATCAAAACTATGTGTTTGTAATTTTTAAATTGTAATCATAAACTATGTGTTTGAATATTATTTTACAAAATTTTAGGTATTATTCAAATAAGGTTTCTTTTGTTATTTTAGTTTCATTTCAGTGTATTATTATAAATTTTATTTTTTATTTAAAAAAAATGAATATGTCCTTGTTTGTAACAAGTCCTCGTACATCCTCGTACATTCCCTTAACTAAGCATAAATGCTTGTGTTATAGGTGAACGAAATCGGTCGTGGCAGGATTCGAACTCGCGACCACTGGATTACTAACCCAGTGCGCTAACCGTTCTGCCACCACCCATTATTCTTTAATTATTTTGATAAAACAATTAAAAAAAAAATAAAACGCACTTTATGAAATACATACCATCACGCCATGTCCACCTTTCAGAATATCGTTTACATGGTCGTACCATCCTTCTCTTGGACGATCCCGACCTCTTATTCCATTCCTGTTCGCCTTGTATATTTTCTTCGTCAGGCGATCCTCATTCAATCTTTTCAAGTAAAAGTACCTACTCGTGTAGTATAATTTTATTTGAAAAAAATATGTGAATAGTCTGTGAATAGACGGATTACCATTTTGTCGCAGCATACTTTTAATTAATGTAGTTTAATTGTATGTTTTTTTTATTTCAGGTTCTTTCGGCTCTGGACATCTTGCAGCCTCCTCATTTAGATTTTTTTCAAGAAATGTATCCTTTTTCACAATTTTCATAAGCAATCGCACGTGTTGTTTTTTTTTTTGTTTGATTATATTTCGTTCAAAGTATTTTCCGGTTTATAGACCGTTAATTTTAATAACCTCTTGTATCTTTATGTTGGCAAGCGTTCATATATAATATAAATTTCCATTTTTTCTCAATTTTGAGAATACTACACTAAATTTATATGTATGCATGCTTTACAGCATAACGATACAATGGGAGTTATTATAATGAACGGTCACTATACTCGTATAGGTCTTTTTTTGCGCACGCAATGGTTACCCTTACTAACACGTAACTTCATAGTGCATTAGGTGGTTTTAATAGGTATATCATGTTTTCAGTCACTAGATTTAGCGTTATATGTCCTCTTAAGGTGTAATCTGACTTTATTTTTAATTTATTATGTAAACATGTACAAGAATGTTAGGTATTGACCACAAACCACTTTTTGTCCGTTTTCGTACATTTTTGACATGCTCGCAAAGATATTGAATTTAAGTCTATGTAACTGAAGAACAAAATTGGATTACACTTAGCGAATCAGTAAGTGGATTATAGTCTAATATATTATCTTGTATTATAATATCCTTCTTAGGTAACGTACCTTCCTCAGCTATTTCCTTTGTATACATAGTACTCGAGATAAAGTTTTATTACTTGGAGAACATTTTTCGTCAAAAATCTATGTACTTGAGAAAGTATGGTAGGTACTCAGATAAAAGCCGAGAGAGAGAGAGATTTTTTTTACCAAAAATTTGTTACGTAGGTACTGTGAAATCCGGTCTGAAGTTGAAATGTAGGAGAGATGCGTCTATGTTATAACTGTAAGTGCGTGCTTTAAAAATCCAGCGGACCGTGTTTATAGGAGACTGGAAAATCCGGCACCTAAAGGGCTTACGACGTGTCATTGGCTGGTTAATGTGTTCACTATAAGCACTTGCGTTCACTATAAGCACTTACGACGTGTCATTGGCTGGTTAATGTGTTCACTATAAGCACTTGCGTTCACTATAAGCACTTACGACGTGTCATTGGCTGGTTAATGTGTTCACTATATAAGCACTTGCGTTCACTATAAGCACTTACGACGTGTCATTGGCTGGTTAATGTGTTCACTATAAGCACTTGCGTTCACTATAAGCACTTGCGTTCACTATAAGCACTTACGACGTGTCATTGGCTGGTTAATTTTTTTTTTATTTATTTATTTATTTAAATCCACAATAACCATACATAAAAAATTACAACAATACGACAGTGAAACATAGAACAAAAAAAAAATTTTTAAAACTTGACAATTTAGTATAACATGTTGGCACTGACAAAATGAATACAATCTATCAGTACCAACATCCAGTGGATAAGAACTATTCCACTAAGCAGTGCTTGTGTCGGAATAGCTTTACAATTCATTTTAACTGACACAGTCTTTACTTATGTAACCCATTTATGTCTAATATATAATTATAACATATAAAAAAAATCAAAAATACAAATTATAATATAAGCTATAACATCACGGTTTTATAATCATTTCATAATTTTAAAAAATATATCTTCAATGTTCATTCTACCTTTGTTGAGAATCCAAGAAGATAGTTTATTTTTCATAGCACTTAGTGATTTTATATTATATATCTCAGAACCAATCAATTCTTTTGTAAATATGTTTAAAATACGAGGCAAAATAAAATCAAAATGTTTTTGAGCAAACGTGGTATGAGCTCTGGGGATGGGTAAAAGTCTGTGTCTAATATTGTAGGAATTTTCAACTCGAGTATATTGTGTTATATTGAGCTTATGTGAGTAAATGATTAATTTCTTGAGGTATAGCTGACGAATATCTAAAACTTCAAATTCAAAAAATAATGAATTAGACGGATATCTAAAAGATTTTTTATTAATAACTCGAATGATACTCTTCTGGGCTATTTCAATGGGACTTAGTGCGGTTTTATACGTTCCTCCCCAAACTATGATGCCATAACATAGTATAGATTGAGCAACTGCATAATAGATGAACTTAAGGTCATCTATTTTAAAAACATTGCGAATACGTAAAAATAGATAGATTAGTTTTCGAATTTTTATGGAACATTCCTCAATATGCTTTTTCCAATTTAAGTTATTGTCAACAACAACTCCTAGATACTTGATCTCGTTACATTTTTCCAGGGGGGTACATTGACAGAAATTTTTGTAGCAATTGTGAACTGTAATAGAATGTTAATCCAAAGGTTGTCCTCGTGTGTCAATACTGAAGGTCATAAATTTAGTTTTTTTTATATTAAGAGATAAGACACTGTTATCTAGCCATGATTTTACTATATTGACTCCCTTTTCTGCCAATACGTACGCTTTTTCCCATGTGTCACTATTGAAAAGTAGTGCAGTGTCATCTGCAAAAGTAATAATTTTTCCTCCAATTTTAAGAAAACAGAGATCATTTATGTAAATTAAAAATAAAAGTGGTCCAAGGTTACTACCTTGAGGAACGCCATAATTTATTTGCTTTATGTCACTGGTTGTGGTTCCAATTTGTACAAACTGGGATCGTTTTTCAATATATTCTTTGAAGAATTTTAATTCTGTTCCATGAATTCCCACGTTTTCTAACTTTTTTAATAAAAGTTTATGAGAAACCGTGTCAAAAGCTTTGGCTAAGTCTAAAAATATTGCTATGGTTTTTCTATTTCTATCAATGTTACTAGCAATATCTTTGATTATTGACAGAAGAGCTTCATCCGTACCCTTATTTTTTCTAAAACCATATTGATTTTCTGCAAGAATATTGAGCGTTTCTAGATGTTTTGTAAGTTGAAGGCTGACACATTTTTCAAATATTTTTGATAAAACACTCAAAATGGATATTGGCCTATAGTTGTTGGGATTTTTATGGTCACCTCCTTTATAAAGTGGGATTACCCTAGCACATTTGAACGCCTCAGGAAACTCACCATGTGATAAGCTACAATTTAGAATATGAGTTAATGGTTCAGCGATTTGATTTTTTACTGATTTTATTATTTTGGCTTGTATTTTATCGTATCCCTTAGAATTATCTGTACGAATATCTTCAATATACTTAATGGTGTCATCTTTGGTTATGTTCATTAATTTAAACTTTGCGTGCGTATATTTTTTCCGTTCATAATTTTTAAGAATCTCTTGTTCAGTTTTCTGTGATTTAGAGAATAATTCAGTAGCTAGTTTATTACCTATACCTGCAAAATGTTCATTCATACAGTCAGCAATTGGTTTATCTCCATGAATCAGAGAATCGCTTATAGCAATTGATTTAATAGTTGTTTTGTTTGAGTCATTTACATTATTTAGTTCTTTCACTATCTTCCAGGCAGTTTTTGAAGAATGATCTTTTTGTAAAATTGATTTGTAATATTTTTCTTTATGGTGTTTTATGATTTTATTACATATATTTCTGTATTTAATATAATATTGATAGAAAGATTTATTATGAGGATATTTTTTAACCTCTAGATGTAATATATCTCTTTTTCTGACACAACTTAGAATAGATTCATTCATCCATGGTTTCATGGTTTAATAGGTAATAACTTGGGCTTTTTAGCTTTAATTTCTGTACTTTCTAACAAATGATTTTCTAAGATCAACATAAAAATTTTCAATGTGTTCACTATAAGCACTTGCGTTCACTATAAGCACTTACGACGTGTCATTGGCTGGTTAATGTGTTCACTATAAGCACTTGCGCAACTTTCACCAATTATACCCTCTTATTGATTCGCCTTATTAATCCAAAATTGAATATTCTATATGGGTCACATCATTAGAAAATAAGCTTGGTTACATCATCGCTATCTATCGAAGATAATGAAACTTATTTACAACGTCATTTATTGAAAAATGAGTTTTTGGTAAATAATGGAAGCTTCTTTAAAAAAAATACTGGGGGGCAAGTCTGGTCCGACCGGCGAAATCAAAACCCTAGTGATTACCCATATCATGGATATAATTATCGTATGAAGTTCTATCACATCTAAAGATACTTTTGAACTTCATATAATAATTATATCCATGATATGGGTAATCGTGAGGGTTTTGATTTCGCCGATTGAACCAGACTTGCCTCCCTGAATTCATCGACAAGTTTTTTTTTTAAAGAATGAATAATGTACCTACTTGAAATAAGAACATACCCGAAAAATTTCTAAATTTACTATTTGGCCTACTACAAAAGTTTGACGTTTATCTTTTTCTGTGTTGGTATATGTCGTTACTTTTGTCCACTACTATCATACTATGTAGTAGTGTAGTGATGTCTACTACTATGTAGTAATGTAGTGATACGAATTCTACAATGGAGACCTTGGGAAGACAAAATAATAGTAGGTCTACCCCAGAAAAGATGGAGATGCTGTCTAGGGAAAAAAGTGGTACAGGGACGCCCAGTATAGAGAAAAGTGGAAAAAGTTGAAGGAGGCCTACATACAGCAAGGCTGAGAAGAACAAGTAGAAGATTTATTAATGGAGAGTTATCAGTTTTCGAATATATTTTATACCAAGTATAAATTCTCGGCGGATTTCATGTTTTGAGTATGAGCGTAATTATGAATATTTCCGAAATGTTATGTCTACTGTAGGAGGTACAATGGAATTCGCAATCATACCCACTACATGTTCACTTACTTTTCGTTTAGTAGTTTTCCATATGATTGAGGTTGTTCACAATGCTTTATGTACCATCTTAAAAAATATATTTTTGTAATTCGTTTAATAGAAATATACTCGTTGACATCTGGGGGGCAAGTCTGGTCAACCGGCGAAATCAAAATCATCCATGTTTACCCATATCATAATTACAATCATGATATTGGTAAACATCGATGGTTTTGATTCCGCCGTCTAACTGGACTTGCCCTCCAGTATTATTGCTGCAAATTAATTTAGTGAATTTGCTCAAACCTATTTTTTATATGGTTATTTGTGACTGCTCTGTTCCTTGAACCAACATGTTCGGTTATCTGTCACCGCGCGCTTTTTCCACTCATTACGGTTCAGAATTCTCTAGCTTCGTCGGCGACGATCAAAGAGATGATGTGCGTGAAAGAGGCTGGCCTCGTTGATGACTGAGGCCGACCCTAAAGTATGTTGAATGAATATTGTTATTTATCATTTGGTCTCTCTGCGGTGGTCATACATCGGCCATCCTAGTGTTATGTGCGGTGCGGGACACCGCGTCGTGTGATGTCGGCCGATGTCATTAGCGGTCGGGTACTTATTTCATTGGTAATAGTAACAAACTAATAATAACAGACTACTAATTGCCGTTGGTATTATGAAGCGTATCTCGTTTTTAATGTTAATTTCTTGTTTTTTTCATCGATTGTGTCACTTCAGATCCATGTATGCCTTCTCACTGATGAGGACACTGTGATATCTTCTACCAACGATATTTTTGTAACCTTCTTTTTATTCTTCTTCTTTAGCTTTCTTTTCTCCATTGTTGAATACAGGCCTCTTCCGTTTGCTTCCACTTTCATTTCTTTCGTGTCCCATTCGTAACCAACCAACAGTAAAATGTCGGCAACCATCCTTTAGTTCGTCTACCAAACATTCATCTTGTTTGTTCATGGTATAACTGTATTAAGAAATGTCCAGTCATGATATGAGCAGCTAAGTTCGGCAACTTAAACCTCTTCGATTCTTAATTCATTTTCGAGGTTCACGGCATGCATCCCTCTTCATGGAACTTTAATTTAACTTTCTACTAAGTGTAAGGACTAAATGTGAGGATTTATGTCCTACCGGTTTACATACTACATGATATATTATATACTACAGGATAAGAATATAATATCATTTGTATTCAGTATGCAATCACGCCTTGTGCTTGGTAGACATAGAGAATCAAACTTCAAACATTCCGATCCTGGAAAACAACCATCATCTCTTTTATCTCCATTAATCAGTTCATACATGTTCTCAATTAAATGAGAACTTATGAAAAATAATAATAAATTACATATTAACTTTTCATATTTCCGAAGTTTGTTTAATGACACAGTTAGCACAATTTTCTTTTGTACAATTCGCTTCTTCTTTATGTTTGGTAATTTTTACTATCCACTACTATAGTGGAGAGTCACAATTTTTATCATGTGAGAGTGCATACTATGAATTTCGTGAAAAAAAAAATTGTGTGTATGGTGTATTAAGAAAACTTTTTTCCTCTGGGAAAATAATATTTATTTACGAATCTATGTAATAGAAATACTGTCATATAGGGGAATATTATTTTACAATGACCTGCCCACTTCCATTAGAGAAATAAAAGATCTAAATAAATTTAAAATAGCATTAAAAGGGCATATTTTTGGCAATACATAATCCTATATGTTGAATTTTTCTTTCTGTATGTAATTACGATACTCCTCTCTCGAACACGAGTTTTTAACTCTATCGAGAGAGTATCAATACTGTAATTTTTGTCATATTTTATTTTATTTTATTTTATTTTTATTTTATATATTATATATTGTAACTTAGTCAAAATATTGTGTAATACTCTTATGAAATAAATTAATAAAAAAAAAAATGTACTACATAAATATGCATTTAGGGATTGTCAATCTTACAAAAAGAAAAAATGTACACTTACTATGTAGTGGAGAGTTTAGTGTTGTCCACAGCCCACTCGTTTATCATATAGAATTAAAATTCCGGCTAAACATTACATTTTTATCGAAAAAATGGAGTAAACAAATGGATTTTATGAGTTTAAATATATGAACAAAAATAAAATGGTATACCTATTTAAGATAATTAGCACAATAAACCAGCCAGTGTACAAATTATATGCACAACAAGTTACAAATAAGTTTATTTTTATTTTAATCATTTATTTAACTTTTTCTACTTAATATAAACAAATATAATGCACACTGGCGGGCTTATTGCCATTAGGCAATTTCTTCCAACCAACCGGATTACATAGTGACAGAATTATATTTATTTATTTTTAACTTTCTGTATATATGTACATAAACAAAAAATGAAAGCCAAAAAAGGACAAAGAAAATATACCTACATAACACCAAAATCTAAAGTAATAAAGCAATCAAAATGTTAGTGTATGTGTGTGTGTGTGTGTGTGTGTGTGTGTGTGTGTGTGTGTGTGTGTGTGTGTGTGTGTGTGTGTGTGTGTGTGTGTGTGTGTGTGTGTGTGTGTGTGTGTGTGTGTGTGTGTGTGTGTGTGTGTGTGTGTGTGTGTGTGTGTGTGTGTGTGTGTGTGTGTGTGTGTGTGTGTGTGTGTGTGTGTGTGTGTGTGTGTGTGTGTGTGTGTGTGTGTGTGTGTGTGTGTGTGTGTGTGTGTGTGTGTGTGTGTGTGTGTGTGTGTGTGTGTGTGTGTGTGTGTGTGTGTGTGTGTGTGTGTGTGTGTGTGTGTGTGTGTGTGTGTGTGTGTGTGCGCGTGCGCGTGCGCGTGCGCGTGCGCGTGCGCGTGCGCGTGCGCGTGCGCGTGCGCGTGCGCGTGCGCGTGCGCGTGCGCGTGCGCGTGCGCGTGCGCGTGCGCGTGCGCGTGCGCGTGCGCGTGCGCGTGCGCGTGCGCGTGCGCGTGCGCGTGCGCGTGCGCGTGTGCGTGTGCGTGTGCGTGTGCGTGTGCGTGTGCGTGTGCGTGTGCGTGTGCGTGTGCGTGTGCGTGTGCGTGTGCGTGTGCGTGTGCGTGTGCGTGTGCGTGTGCGTGTGCGTGTGCGTGTGCGTGTGCGTGTGCGTGTGCGTGTGCGTGTGCGTGTGCGTGTGCGTGTGCGTGTGCGTGTGCGTGTGCGTGTGCGTGTGCGTGTGCGTGTGCGTGTGCGTGTGCGTGCGCGTGCGCGTGCGCGTGCGCGTGCGCGTGCGAGTGCGAGTGCGAGTGCGAGTGCGAGTGTGAGTGTGAGTGTGTATGTGTGTTTGTCTCACGCCTTCTGAAAAACCAAGAGCATCTAAAAATCTAATTTATGTGCGAACGTGTACCTGTATACCTGATGCAGTGTCACGCTAAAAATAATACGATAAAAATGCTGAATTTTAAAAATATTTCAATAATTATTTTTTTCATACAAAATTTTCCAAGTCGTATCTGTCAAAAAAGTGTACATTTTGCACGCAAATATCTGTTAGTTTAAAAGTTAGAAGTACGTATTTACACGAAAAAAATATATTATCAAGTATAACTTAGCGTTTAAGTGAAAAACATGGTGAATAGTTTGTATAATTATAATGTATAACTTATTTTTAAAGTAAGCGTTTTGTACATAAATGCCGCCATTTTAATATCTTTTCATACAATATTTAATTTTCCTACCGAATGAATATGTTCTTGAAAATAATAAACCTTTGAAATAAATATAATTATGAAATAATAAAATGAAACACAAGACATTACAGCAAGTTTTAAGACGTATATTGTAAAAGTCTGTTAATTATTAGTAAAGATATAGGCATAATAAAATTGCATAATTTGTATATAATATTTGATATTTCGGACAATTTTCATTTTTATGGCATCGAACAAACCAATGTAGGTACCTACATATTATTCAAAAAATGTCTACAAACCATTTGATATTTTTTACATGTTCTATGGTTACTATGGTAACGGATATATTCTGATATTCAAATAAAATTTGTTATAAATCGAATTCGAATTAATTTAGAACATCATTGTAGGTAGGTACCTACATACCTAACACTACTTAAAAACCAACAATATACTAATTTCGTATAGGAAAATTATTAAACTATCTTAGGTTAACTACAATACACATGTCATTCAATCTACAAACTATTTCCTATAGTGAAATTCTTCTTTTATTTATTTTATTTTATTTATTTAGGTAAAATATACAGGATTAAACCTACAATTATTTTACACGTTTAATCATAAAAAAATAATTACATCAAATTTGTATAACATTTCAAATTTCAAAGTATAAAAATTAAAACAAGCCAAAAGCATACAAGGTAGTAGGTATAAAATCAAAACAATCAATTTAAGTAGACCTTTGGGTGATTTTTTATACAAACTATTTCTTGGAGTTTAATTCTTCTTCCTCTTCTTTTGTGAAGTCATTTGGGACAGTTCATAAATAAACTATTTCCTATAGTCTAATTTTTCTTTTTCTTAATTTATGTAGACCTTGGGTGAGTTTTTATACAAACTATTTCCTATAGTCTAATTCATCTTCTTCCTCTTCTTTTATGTAGCCCTTTTGGTGAGTTTTTATACAAACTTATTGCTATTATCTAAATCTTTTTCTTCTTATTTTATGTAGACCTCTGGGCCAGTTTTGATACCAACTATTTCTTTTAACGTATTTCTTCTTTTTCTAATTTTATGTAGACCTTTGTTGAATTTTGTATAAACTAACTTCCTATAGTCTAATTTTTCCTCTTTTATGTAGACCAAGGGAGAGTTTTCATGCAAACTTTTCCTTTAGTCTAATTCTTCTTCGTCTTCTTTTATGTTGACCTTTGCGTTAGTTTTTATACAATCTATTTCCTGACGTATAATTATTCTTCTAATATGTAGACCTTTGGGTCAGTTTTTATATTAACTACTGTCTATAGTCTAATTCTTATTTTTTGTAGATCTTTTGGTTAGTTTTTATACAAACTATTTCCATTAGTCTAATTCTTCGTTTTCTTATTTAATGTAGACGTTGGGTGAATTTTATATAAAATATTTCGTATATTTCAATTCATCTTCTTCTTCTTTTATGAAGACCATTTGGTCAGTTTTTTATAATATAATACATTTACTATTGTGTAATTCTTCTATTGCATCTTTTATGTAGACCATTGGGTCAGTTTTTATTACAAACTATTTGTTATAGTCTTATACTTTTTCTTTTTTTTCATTTAGTCTTTTGGGTTAGTTTTAAGTCTTATAGTCTATTGTATAGAAATATTATAAACAACATGCACACTTGACGAAAATACATAAAACGAATGGGATGTGACCATCACTAGAATCTTCTCAATACTTTTTTTCAATCGAAATTTACACCATTTATTATATCATCATATATTGCTTAATTTTCAATAACTACATATTTGATTTTGATGACAATATAATAAAAAATCGGGGTTGTGGCCATTACTGGACTCTTCACAACGTTTATATTCAAATCAAAAACTATTTAAGTCTTCTTCTGTAATGTAGATCAGTTTTATTGTGCAAAAATATAATAATCTATAGGTATGCACACTTGACGAAAAATATAAAAACGAATGGGATGTGACCAACACTAGAATCTTTTCAGTACTTTTGTTTATTTAATTTTTAAGCCATTTCCCATCATCCAAAATTACTAAATATTTAAAACACATTTGCGTTCGATGACAATATATAAAAATAGGGGTTGTGGCCAAATCTAAACTCTTTACAACGTTGTCTCTTTATAATCAGTCATATTTAAAACCATTTACCATAGTCCATGCGTGCAGAAATTGTATGTACCTACTTATATATAAAAACAAATGGGTTGTGGCCATCACTTGAACATTTTACATCGCTTAAACTCAATTAAATTTCAAACTACTTTTCATACTTCGAATTAGCAAATATTTTTTGTGACAATATTATATAAACGATTGCTTATTCCTTCACTAATTTACATTCTTGGCCAACGGCGGGACATAAAAGCTAGTAAATAATAAAAACAAAAAAAAAAATTAAAAAAAAGATTGGGAAAGAACAAGAAGAGGAAATCGAGTATAAATAGTGCGTAATTGTATAGTATTATTCATATAATAATTTCATATTAAAAAAATCTGATATTTCTTAAAAATATGATTCTCTATTCTGTGTTTTAAAAAAACATTCAATGGCTGTGCTAAGATGAATAGAATTCATTTTGAATATTAGCAACATCGATTCGTTACTTTCCCCCGTCGGGGGTATTTTCGAACGCACTCTTTTTTTTCTATATACATGGGCTTGTTACCTTCTAACATTTGTTCCGAAATTATCGCTAGGGGATGCTTCGCTTTTCGTTCGTCGCTCGGGGGTGTGGGCTCGCGTTGCCTGGCAACCGTCCTCGGGATCTCCCGTCCCCCCCTCTCACCCGATATCAAATATTACTCCACTCGGCCAGACGCCGCCGGAGCTCGGCCTGACGAGGGGGCGGGACGGGGGCGGAGGCGTAATCACCGATTGTTTCTTGCGTATGTAGGTATGTGCGTTTCTTTATTTCGCAGTTCTGCTCGCTCCTTGGGAATTTATCAATGGAACGCCGCTCCATCTCTTTATTGGTAATGTTGATGTAATATAATAACTAGTGATCGTGCAGAGTTCAAAATTCGACGGTTATTCATTAAATTATATAGCTTATATTATCAGTAAGTAACTATCCTCATAATTGATTATTGACTAACTATGAGATTCATGGTATATAAATAAAAAAAATATTAAACATTATGCTTATCGTTATTGAGGTGTCTGTATTCTTTGTTTCCTCAATGCTAAGAATTGTGATCCAGGACAAACAGCTTCCAATCCTCTTTATGCGCTTAGGTTAGTAATCCAATATAGCACAAGAATTTGATTAGTCTAGGGAATTTACTAGGATGTTTTTGTTACAAGGGCATATTAAAAAAAAAAACATTTCTCCAATATATTATTTAAATGTCGTTCACGTTCGGAGGGAAAAATTGCAGTTCCTATATACAATACAACTAGCATGCATCATCACTATTCTTATATAGGAATTAAATATTTTAACAATCTACCCTTAAATATAAGAGACGACAATTAAAAAAAATGTATATTCAATCTTTATTATCTAAAAATAAACAATGTGTATAATATTAAGAAGAATTAAATTTGTTTTCACATAATTTTATGTTACGCTATTCCTCCACTGAACACGAGACATACTCTTTCAGTGGAGAAATACGTTTAGTATTATAATATGATTGTTATAATAGTTATAAGATATTATATTGTACATTGAACTGTATTTTGTTTAAAAAAAATGTCGAAATAACTATGTCCTATATCACAAGCATTTATGTTTATTTTAGGGAACGTAGGAAGATGTATATGTACTTGTTTAACAAGGACATATTCATTTTTTCATTTAAAAAACAAAAAAAAAAAACAAAATCTGTCGAGAATATCGAAGGCCGAATTGAATGGTATAGCTCTGATAATATTCAAATTAAACGTGTCCTTGAATATGTGTAGGTATAATATTATTTGTTCGACAATAAAATAAAAAGTTCAAAACCCATTGATGTGGTGTAGTATGTAGTTCTTCCACACACATATAATTATATGTACTATATATTATTATAATGTGTCTTGTAGTGTTTATTTATAAAAAGTTTCGAATGACATTGAATATAATGGGTTTGTTTACCTTTAAATACGATACTGACCAAATCATATATATCATTCTATCTATATGTTTTTACGTATATATGAATACATATATTTTATTTTTATTATTTATTTTTCCCAAAGTAAATTATATATGATATAACCTAACCTAACGTAACCTTGCTACTACATTTACAAGTACATTCATATGAAATTACTTAAGTAGTGATTTACTGGATGAAGTTCACCACCCATTCTGAATGTTACCTTTTTAGGTGAGACGAGACTGGTGTGTAGGGATACACGTTTGTATCGTGATTATCTTTATAAGATAATGCACACCCGCAAACCTGTCGCTGGTTACTTTTGCATTAAGCATTTCTTTTCTTTAGCATCGTTTTCGCTATGAAGTGGTGTGTCATACCATTAAAGATGAAAGACAGGCAGACACGAGACCAATTTTGTCGCAATTGCATTATATCCGAAACGCTTTGTTCGACGGGAAATTCATTTTGATGTAAATTTGGAGAAATTTTGTTTGTTGTGCGTCGTTTGAGCTGTCATGTCCTTTGTGATTAATTGAAATTGTTCTGGAGTAACTGTGTCCATCACATCACGCTTATATCTATGTATTATATTATGATAATATAAATGTGTGTTGTTGTATGAATCGGCGCACACGTCATCGAGCGCGCCGTCTCATTCATTAGACGCCGCGATGTCTCGATTCGGCGCACAGGTCCTATATACATGTTACATATTACATTACATACTTATGTATTGCAGTGTAAGGGCCGGTCTTATAAACGAAAGACCAAATATTCGTAAGTATGTTCACGATTTATTAACGGATAGATGTTCCTATGTAGATATTACTATCGGCGGTATTATAAAACTATTTTTACTGTCCGTTTATTTGACAGTTACAGTCTAATTAAACTACAATGGATTTTCATTAGATTTGTAATGGACTATAATGGATTGTAATGGATAAAGCGGTGCTGTCATTGCAATATATAAACAGAGAGTCTTTATTTTTTTTGCGTACTTCAAACAATATAAAAAATTACAAAAATGGTGATAATCCTTTATTTAGCTAGCGCGCTCAATTCTCGCCTCAACTGATTTTGTTCACTTATATCACAAGCAAATGAAATTTAAAAAACTTAATGCATATGTTGGTACTAGTTACAATTATTTATTCTTTTATTTTTATAAAATAAAAAATACTTAATAATTAAAATAAAATAAATCGAAATTCAGTGTTGAAATAATAAAATATTTGGTCAAACACAAACTTGTAATCAAATTCGTTTTGGTTATTCAAAAACACTGTCGGACGACATTTTTTACCGAAAAAAAGCAATTCAATATAAAAATCCAAAAAATATAAAACAGTATATTTCAAAATATTTGTAATATTAAAAATGTACCGTAACATAAAAAAAAACAAGTGTGGTAAAACACAATCCTTCCATAACTTATCGTTAACGAACGCTTAATCGGTGGTCCGCCCGTCGGTAAAGGCTATCGGTAAAATCTTACTAAAATTTAACTAACGGATTGTTATACGACGAAATATAGAGCATTTGTATCAAATTTCGGTTTGTTTGGTCTGAAATCTAACTAACGGACGTTTATAAGACCGGCCCTAAGTATGAAATTGTCACACGTTACATGCCTAGATAGACAAATTTATTATTAATTATTCACACGAAAATAATTCAAATTTTACTTGCTCTTTTTTACTCCTCAGGTCCCCAAGGGGATATAGTGGGAAGTTATGAATTTGCACTTTTTTTATTGCAGATTATCAACTAGTATCGTGCTGAGATTTTGCTAATTTGTAAATCTAATACTCGCTCAGACTCCATTAGATTTTAAAGGACTCCAAGCTCAGGAAAATAAAAATCTGATATTTTTATTTTCAAATTGCTATAAAGGCACATCACATTCATTAAATAGCGTTGAAGAATTATCAAGTTTTCATAATAATATATATATTTAAATAAAAAATAATTTGAAATATCATTTCATGAAAATGCTGAAAATTTTCCATATCAAGTTTGCATACTTTGTGGAGTCACTTGGTAGTGAGGAGTATAGCATTGGCCACAACCCACTCGAATTATTTTTATTTAAACATTAAATTTAATTTATAATTACGAATGATAAAACTATAAAATAATAAAAATCGGTATGTATAATCAACAGTTTTTTTATTGTTATCATAAAAACTGTAATTGTTTTTTTGTGTTTTCAGAAGAAATGAGTTTCTAAGGAGAAGAGAGTTAAAATCATAATGTCGTCTTTTAGTTGTGTAAGGTCAATAACTTAAATAACTTTTATATTTAAAGAATAAGAAAATCTATAAATATTCACACACGACACATGTAATTTAGTTTTATTAATTTTACTTGCGTTCTCTTGATAGATAAATTCAATGGTACCATGTTATCAGAATTAAATGTTTCCTCTTGAGCAGGGTTGCCTTCATGCACCTACTAAATGTGAGATTTTCCGGGATTGTAAAAATTTTCCACGGAAAAAAATTGAAAAAAGCTATCAGCCATGGCGAAGAGAAAATCTATTTTTTTTTGTCTATACGAAAAGCTTTTGTCATTTCGGAGAAATACTTCATATTGAAACTCTATATCTATAAGATGCTTCACACAATGGTAAAAAATGCTTTAACACAGAAAGTGATTGAAAACATATTTATATTTGTTCTGAATTTTTTATGTTATATATTTATGTATTCAATTCATTTTTCGTGTACCGCAGTTCAATGGTTTATAATTATTATTAGGGCTCTGATTTTTATGTTGATTCGTTTGAGTGTGTTAAAATAATAAATAATTAATTTGTTTACTTCAAAAATATCAACTTATTAAATATGCTGTTCGTTAATTAATGTGCATTGCACGAAATCGGTCGTTGTAAATAAATGTGGAATAACTTTTCGAAATAATAAATTTAAAAATATTTTGTATTGGCAACCCTACTCTAGATTACATTTTCCGCTTTCCGCCTTGGATGCTGTACCTACACAACAAATTATTATATAGATACATCAATTATACAATGTGAATATAGCGACACTGCCTGATGATGTTTTTAGTTGGAGTATGTGTGGAAATTCAGCGCTCAAGACACATTCAGTTGAGTCATAATGTACATTATAGTCACTTGGGATGTGTGTTTTAAGGAATTTTGGAGGTCAATATTTTACATGTTTGGAACCAAGAATTTCGGTACACCAACACACAAAGTAATATTTTTGTATCCCTCTACTTTATTAATAATAAAAACGTTTGTTTGAAGCCAATTTTGTCTGTCATATAAGTGCAATGTTCTTTTTTTTAAAATTATATATGAACGATAATGGATAGCAAGAAGGCTATTGCTCAGCTACACACTATCAGGATTCCCTAAGGTGTTGCTGGTTTTTAGCAATGCCTTGCAATACCAAACACAGATAGAGCAGACCACATAACCTATAAAAATAAGTCCTCGTTGCTGTCCTTGGACCTCTAGAATGATCTCGATAAAAAATTTAAAGCCTTACTATTGGTAGATAAAGTTTATTTTTTACCGAGATCTTGGCCACCCCTTTGATGCTTTAAGTCAATGACAGTCCACGTGTGAATCTTCTATTCACAATCTAATCTAAAGAGCTTGCTAATCTAAAGAGCTGTATATGTTCTTGTTACAAGCTCCATGATCTACATTTCGTGCTATGCATTTGTTGTCGCACTAAGCGTTCTGTAAAGGGGCCGTTTTTTCTCCATATCTGTTTCAGCGCCCTTGAGGTGATATATTCACGAAAACGACGCTATATCAGTTATCCAAATTATATATTATATCCAAAGCGGGTGGTGGTGGAAGTAGTGAACCCATAAAAAAATAAAATTGGATAGAAACATATTTAAAATAATATGTTGCAGATTTTTCAATCTCTGCTACTGTTGGCACCTTTGTTGCTTCAATTACCATACTTTGTTAATGGATTTGTTAACCTTTCAAGAACAAAAAACGGTTTATCTAAGCTTACTGTGTAGATTGAAGAGTTGAGTGTTGGCCACAACCCACGTGTTTTCTCTCTAAAGTCTACTGATTTTAAGCACCTGTGTGATGGATAATTATTTATTTCAAACATTTTGAAAACATTACATAATAAGTGCACAATGGCGGGTTTATATATGTAATTACTCGAGGTGTTTTCAGTTTTCCACTACGCAGTGTCTCTGGGGATTCCTTTGTTGTCACTCTAGTTTCTTTGTTTCGTCCGTGCAGTTTCTTTTGTTAACAGTCCCTCAGTCCAGCAATCTCGTTGTACTTTATAGTTATATTGTTTGTGTCTACACCGCGTGTAGATACATTTAGTGCACCCGCTCTCCTGCCAAATTTTGACTGTCACCTTCACACATATACACACACAAACACGCTTTGCTTTGTCTAGAAAGACGTAGGACATAATATTCTTCTGACATAGTAAATAATGAAATAGTACATCGGCACAAAGTTGCTAATGGCCTCATGGTATTTAAGCGTAGGTACCTATACCTTTGTATTAATTTTACTAATAATATTGGTTTGAAGTTGTGGGGAAATTTATTAACACATGTTTTGACATTACAATATTATTAATGTTCCTCGCTAATTCTGTATCGCATATTACGTTATCTTGTTAATGCTGGAATTTTCAACAAAGTTATTATTAGTATAGTAAATGGTATAGTTGTTGTTGTAAATGTGTATTACTTAGATTTTGTAAAATTGTATCGTTTCGCATAGTGACATTTTACCGGAACAACTATAATTATTATGCTTCTTCTTGTATAAGGTTGTTTGACCTGTTTGTGAAGGTGGATTATCCAGGGAGGAGGATGTCCTGCTGTCTCTTTGGCAGGTCTTACGGGTAGTCTTCCGTTGTTAGATATTTATGTATTAATAACAATTCTACTATCGTACATGCGTTTGATGTGGTCTCTCTAGAAGCGTCATCTGCTACGTCCCCATCTTATGTCTTCTACACCGCATATAGACCTGTTTTTCCTGCATGGAGCGTAGGGTCTTCATTTCAGCTACTCTAAGACAGCTTTTTGTTTTATTGGAGTCGGCTCGTACTTCTATCCCATATGTCATAATGGAGCGGATACACGCCTTGTATATTCTGACATTGCTAGTGAAATCATATATTTTTATTATTTCATAGTGATTGGGAATAAAAACACTATTAATAGACATATCCAAGCCGTTGAATACGTACATACCATCACCCCGTTTCCCTATTTGCGGTACGCAGAGTGAACTGAAATCCAGACTTTTCTATCCTGACACATGTTTTTCCTCATCTACATCAATACATCATTACATCGCGTATAAACATACTCTCCTATTATTCTTTCTTCATATGCTACCGTCTTTCAAACTCTTATTTATATGATCATACCAACTCTTTCTCGTTAGGCCCCTACTTCTCATTTCAGCCTTGTATACTTTCTTTGTCAGGTGTTTATATTTCACTCTCTCAAAGCCATCGCAAAGCATTTATTTTCATTTTACTCACAATTTCTTTTTCAATCTTACATTTTTATTAATGTTGGATGATGTTTTGACAATATACTTTGTGTTTTTTGTTTCCATACTTCCACAACGGATGTATATCGAAAATATCAGCACCTTTTTTGTAATTGTTTGTGTTTTTGAAGATTTCTTTATTTATGTTTGATATACCATTGGGCGGTCTTTGAAAGCCATGTTTCCTTTACATTTCCATATAACTATTTTAGATCTGAATCATTTTCTCTGTCTGTTTATTATTTACGTTTTGTCTTTTGTTGATCACCATGATTCATACACACACACACACATACACGCACGTTGCATGACTGACGCTATATATACTCTTTCTCTCTTCACTTTGTCCGTCATACATATACCTACCGATGTGGCCCCAGGAGTGCAGCGGCGGCTTCTTCCGCCATGCCATGGGTGTATTTTTAGCAGTTCACCACATATGGCACACCCGATGCTGCTAATTCACTTACATCGAGATGTTTTGCGGGCTAATGTCGTCGTTTTGTATGGATATACATACGTTCTTATGGTCATTAGTAGTGCATAGTATTGAGCTAACACAAGACCAAGATCGAGATGGTCTTGGTCTTACATTCACAGGTGTGATCTTGGTATTTATTGCATACATCATTGAGTCTTGGTGTTAGTCTTGCAGCTTTAAAAATCAGTATTTACAACGAAACATGAAAAATATCATCAAAATTGCAATAGAAGGTAGTTGATTAATTACTTTTAATGTCTTTGAATTGTGATAGAACTTCATAATCACTTAGAATCATAAAAAATACGTTCTATTTCATTGAGCGATACCAAGGAATTGGAGTCGTTTGTTAACAAAATTAAATAGAACTTGAAATTTCATAATTCTATGTGGTTTCTTATATGGTTTTAACTCTCATTTGTGGAATAAAACCGTGGTCTTTGTAAATCTTTATTTTTTATTTTATTAATCCTCTAACAAAATACTTTCTTCTTCATGGTCACTATCCTAGGATCGATTTGCACCAAAACTCCATCTCTCCACATATCTCTGTTGTCTGTCAGCCTCTTCATCTCTTGGTAGCTGCCACAGCGCACATCACTGATCACCTGGTCCATATAAATGTTTCTAGGGCGACCTCTATAGTTAATGCCCTCCATAATACCTTCGTCGATTCTAACAAGCAGACTCGTTTCTCCGGCTCTGCTCAGTATCACGTCGTTTGGAATGACATTTTCAAAAATAATGTATTTATCAAATTTTGCACGGCCCCGTGATTCTCGTGGTCGTCTCAATCTTTTATTTTATTCAAGACTTGCTCATCACTACTAGCGCAACTTTGAATGGGAAATACGGTGTCATGCCAACCGTTCGATTCGTCGGATGGTTAGATAGATTTTGTTTAAGTTTGATCGTTATAATATTATGTACATAAGTTGTTATAAAGTGTTGTAGTATGTACAATTAGTACCATACAACGCAGCTGTTCAGTTTCTTTTTATCGCGATGTTCGGAATGTTTTACAAAATGTTTTGTTTTCAGATTTGATTACGAGATTACATTTCATTTTGTCGCGTTGTGTTTTTCCGACATGACGTGTTTTCTGCATTTTCGCAGTCATGACAGATTTTTGTGTTAAGGGCCTTGTTAATATCTATGACTTTGGCCATACGAGATGTACATAAATATGCACACTTATTACCTTCTAATGTTCTTCTTCGATGGCGCTACATCCCAAGTCGAGCCATGGCCTCCTTCAACTTTTGCCTCCAACCCCGTGTCTGTCCTCAGCTGCCGTCCTCCAGTTTGTAATACTGCACTGCATCCCTCCTCACCTCGTCCTCCCATCGCAACCTGGGTCTTCCTATATTCCTTCTTCCTCCTGGATGGTCAGTCATTCTCCCAGGAATTCATTCGTACATTTGGCATTTGACCTTCTAATGTATGAAACACAAACAAATGTTGCATATTACCAAATCTGTGTTATACATACAATATAGATTTTTTTAATAGCAAAAAAGGTAATTCAAAAATAAAAAAAGGAAAAAAAATATTTAATAGATTTCCATGTTCTCTTTCGTTTAAAGTAAAAATGTACTTTGTAGGCCTTATAGATTTTAGTTATTTATTACAAAAAATGGTTTTAATTAAAGTAATTTTACAAAAAACGCTGGGACGGCCGCGGCGGTCGGGTGCGTTTCTACGCACTCTCGGCTACCATTGACTTTACGCCGGATATTATGGCTGGACCGCATTAATTTTTAGTGCAATAGATGCAGTGTATTTTTGTCTACCAGTTACCTAATTTAAAAGCCAATCTATAAACCGATATACGTACAAAACCTATTTATTTACATTTCATTACTGTGTTATAATATGTGTCTAAGTGAGTGTTAAATCAGACCCGTGCATCCCTTGAAGCTTGCATCACAGTTGGTGACCACATGTCGATCATGCAGCCCGACCTACAGATACACTACGGAATGCAGGTACCTACATCCAGTGACATTCCTAGTAATGGTGCATATTTTTTTGCGACTGACCCCAGGAAAAAAAAAGACGGTCAATTATTATGACAGTATAGGTGGGAACAACATGCCATATATTACGATGCCCCTTTTGAAATATTCAGTGGACAAGGAAAGATCAAACTTGGCACGAGCGGCTGGAAAGAAGGAATATGTCAAATACATACCGCAGAAGATGAACGGGTGCGTCTGTGGAATGGTTTCCTGCACATTTGCCGAACTTATATCCTGGGATGCCTCGATAACCCCCCCTAAAAGTGACATGCCCTATGTAAAAGTGACATGCCCTACGAATACCGTTTCTATCCAGATAGAAGAAACCGAAAGCTGTCTAATTTTATATAAACTTCACCTAGATTTAAGTGATTAAGTGGACTAATTTTGTATAAAATAGTGATAAAAAAACAATATGTAGTATAAGTATCAGTAGATGTAAAGTGATTATAAGTAGAGTATAAGTATATGTAGAGTATAAGTATCAGTAGAAGAGTGAAAAATTGGGACTAACATAGTGTCATAAGTTTTTGTAAGTGAGTTATTTTGTAGGTAATTGTAAGTAGTATAAGTATATAGTCAAATAGTGTGCCCAATTGTAGGTGATGTATGTAAAAGTGCGATGTATGTATAAGTAAAATAAATAAAACCTCCTGGACTCCTCCGGGAAAACATCGATGAAGCCCGCCACTCGTCATGTTACGGTCCAGGGGGTAGGCGAAAAGAGGAGAACCGAGTGTAGAGTGGGAGTCTGGAATATCAGAGGAGGGATGGACAGAAAGATGAATGAATTGTGTGATATAATGAAAGGAAAAGAAATTGACATATTGTGTGTAAGTGAGACAAAAAAGAAAGATAGAGGAATGAACGTTAGGAATGATGGAACGATAGAGCTGTGGTCAGGAGTGAAGAGAGACGAATTTGCATGCAAAGGGGTCGGTGTGATTCTAGCGAAACGTATGGGGAAATGTATGAAAGAGTACAAACTTGAAAGTTCTAGACTGATGTGGGTAAGGCTGAAGATCGGAATTACAAGCGTTTTCCTAATAGTAGGATATGCGCCTGGAAACTCCGACAGTGAAAGTGAAAAGGATGACTTTTGGAACAGTGTGACCGAAATAATAAATGAGAAAAAAGATAATGAAAGAGTGATTCTGGCTGGAGATCTAAATGGATGGGTTGGAGTCCGTAGGAAAGATTATGAATCTGTCCTTGGACCCCACGGTGATAGCAGAGTGAATGACAATGGTAAGAGATTACTGGAAGTGTGCACGGAAGGGAATTTATTTGTGGCGAATTCAGTATTCAGCCACAAAAGAGTTCACCAGTATACATGGGAAAGGGGAAATGAAAGGTCGATAATAGACTATGTATGTGTTGACGCCGCACTAAGGAAAGCGACAGTGGACACTAGAGTGTACAGGGGCGCGGAGCTGGAGTCAGATCACTACTTGGTGATATCAAGAATTGTTCTGTTTACTGGCTGGCGCTCTAAAACCCACCGAAGTGAACCACCGAAGCGAACCAAAGTAGAAAGGCTGCAAGATGAGAGTGTAAGAAAACAATATACGAAAGATACGGAAAGTGAACTTCTTAGAGCAATACACAGGAGTGAAAATATCGAAGAAGCATGGACGACACTGAAAGAGACCGTATGTAAGACAGCGAAAAAGGTATGTGGTATTGCTAAAAGAGGTGGAATGAAAGGCGATGCATGGTGGAATGAGAGAGTTAAGATAGTTGTGGGTGAAAAGAAGAAAGCATGGATGGCATTAATAGCCGCGAAAGGATCGAATAATGAAGATAGAGCAAAAGAGAATTATAAAGTGTGCAAGAAGGTAGTCAAAGACACAGTAAAAAGGGAAAAAGATGGTATAAAAGAGAAAGAAAGCCTGAAAATAGCAAACGACTTTCCTGGAAACATGAAAATGTTCTGGAAAGGCGTAGCGAAAAGAAAAAATGGAACTGTGAAAGCTTCGAAAGGAATAAATGATAAAGATGGAAAAATAATTATGGACGAAGACGGCGTGAAAGAACGATGGAAGGAATATTTCAAGGAACTGTATGATAGCGGAGTAAGTGGGGACGTGAGTCAAAGAACATGGCAAGTAAGCGAAAGTGATAAGGATGAAATAACGCAAGAAGAAGTGTTTGAAGCAGTAAAACACGCAAAAGCGGGGAAAGCTGCCGGATATGACAGTGTATCAGCTGAACTTATAAAATATGGCGGCGAACAGACGCTGGAGTGGTGTCTCTCTCTTTTCAACAAATGTTGGGAAGAAGGACACACTCCCTCAGACTGGAGAAATGCAGTCGTGGTACCTTTGTATAAAGGTAAAGGATCGAAGCTCGACTGCAAAAACTATAGAGCCATAAGGGCCCGCTCACATTGGATACGAATTTGGTCGTACGTAAACGTACGATGCTGGTCGTACGAATCGAGTGCGCGCACTGGCTTGCTCACATTGGATACGAATTCGCATCGTACGTATACGTACGATACTGGTCGAGTGCGCGCACTAGATACGGCTTTCTCCGATTTTTGATACGAATTTGATCGTACGTCGACGTACGATGCTGGTCATACAATTTTATGTATTTAAGATTTGGTACACGGATAACAAACAATACACATAAACATAATATCAATCACAACAAAGCTACCGTGCATACAAAAATCACACAAGGCACAGCCTCTCGGTGGGTTAGCCAATTTTTTTTTTTAGATAAAAATGAATATGTCCTTGTTAAACAAGTACATATACATCTTCCTACGTTCCCTAAAATAAGAAAATAAATGCTTGTGCTATAGGTGAATGAAATCGGTTGAGGTAGGATTCGAACTCGCGACCACTGGATTACTAGCCCAGCGCGCAAATCGCTCTGCCATCGACCCATCTAATTTTATTCCCATTTATTTATTTATTCATTTATTTAATATTTCTTCTCGGGCAACTAACAGATACTATGTCAAATATTTATTTAACACGCACCCAATAACAAGTTGCCACATTCTGGAGACTTACGATATTAGTCGTCTCACAGATCCAGACTGAAAACACAATTAAAAACTGTGCCTCCACCGGGAATCGAACCCGGGACCTTTGGATCAGCAGTCAGATACCCAACCAACTGAGCAACGAAGGCCGACAATTGTAATATATATAGACAAAATTATCTTGTTTATAACATTTTATAATAACATATTCTCTTCACATAGCACAAAACATCACAAAACCTTGGGGTAAGCAAATTATAAAAAACAGGTAACATCACATGAAGAGAAATTTAAAATAACAGTTTACAAAGATAAAAATACCAAGTCATATAAAAATATTTAGTTATTTGAATTCGGATCAAATTGCATAACGTAATCAGAAATCTCATAAACATTTGTGTCCAAAAACAAAATTTTCTGTATCCATTTATGTGTAATCAAAGTACGAACGGAGCAAAATATCCAAACAAGTTTGGATCGAATTCGTATGTCGGAACTATACGCACGTCAACGTACGACTAACTCGCACCCAGTGTGAGCACTCTCATAGTGCTCAAAGGAACGGGATTATTCGTGCGTTTTCGACGTTTTCGTACGTATTCGGACGACTGAATTTCGTACGTAAACGTATCCAATGTGAGCATGTCCATGAGCGAACTCAGACGTCGTAACAATTCGTGCGTATACGTACGACCACAGTACGACTACGTACGATCACGTACGACCAACTCGCATCCAGTGTGAGCACTCTCATAGTACATCAAGTATCGGGATCGTTCGTGCATTTACGTACGTTTACGCACGAGCGAAATTCGTACGAAAACGCATCCAATGTGAGCGAGGCCTAAGTTTATTAAGCGCAGTTGGTAAGATGTATGCAAGGATCCTGGATCAAAGAGTGCGAAAGATTACAGAAAGCAAGATATGGGATGTCCAAGGTGCGTTTGTGGGCGGCAGAGGATGTATAGACCAAATTTTTTCTCTGCGCACGGTCACAGAAAAGGTTCTGGATAAAAATCAGAAAATTTTCTGTGCCTTCATAGACCTAGAAAAGGCGTATGATAAAGTTGTTAGAGAAAAATTATGGGATATACTAGCAGTGTATGGAGTGAAGAGCAAACTAATACGCGCAATCGCGTCATTATATGAGAACAGCGAAGCATGTGTTCGTGTCAACGACACAGTGACAACGTGGTTCTCTATAAATAATGGCGTTAGACAAGGGTGCGTGCTATCTCCATGGCTCTTTAACTTGTACATTGATTTCTGCATAAGAGCCCTTAAGGATGAAAGCAAGGGTCTGAAATTGAGTACCGTAATGGTGCGAGATTTGATGTATGCAGACGATAAAGTTCTATTAGCAGAAAGTATGGAAGAGTTACAGTATCTTGTAAATATGGTTTATGAAGGATGTATAGAGAACGGACTTAGGATGAATGCCAGCAAATCAAAGACAATGGTCTTTGAAAAGAGTGAAAGCAGAACAGCGTGTAAAATAAGAGTAGAGAACGAATGGCTCGAGCAAGTCGATGAATATGTATACTTGGGAAGCATATTTCAACGGAACGGACGACTTGATAAAGAGATCGAAAGAAGAGTTATGGCAGGAAACAGAGTGAATGGATCACTAAGACCAATTATGAATGATCGCAACATATCAAAGGATGCCAAAGTTGCCATTCATAACGCCATCGTAGTGCCAACCTTGACGTATGCAAGTGAAACCTGGACTTGGCAGAAGACGCATGAAAGTAGAATAAATGCAGTTGAAATGAGATCGTTAAGAAGGATTTGTAATAGAACGATGTATGACCGGGTAAGAAATGAGGACATAAGGAAAGAATGTAAGATGAAGAAAGATGTCATTACTAGAATGAAAGTGAACACATTGAGATGGTTTGGTCACATGGGGAGAATGAATGAGGAGCGCCTGACGAAGAAAATATACAGAGCGGAAAGGAATGGAATGAGAGGTCGGGGACGCCCAAGAAAGGGGTGGCACGACCATGTGAACGAAATTTTGAAAGACGGAAATGTTAGAAGTGTGAGCAATAGACGAACATGTATGAAACGATGCATGAATGTGGACGAGGCGAGAGATGCTTGCCAGGATAGAAAGATGTGGCGTTCGGTTCTCTCTGCCTACCCCGCAAGGGACATGGCGTGATGGTATGTATGTATGTATGTAATTTTACATGGAAGCGTGAACAGTAATATATATGATATGATGCATGAATGTTGATGAGGCGATGAATGTGTGTCAAGATAGGAAAATGTGGCGTTAGGATCTCTCTGTGAACCCTGCCAGGGACATGGCTTGATGGTGTGTATGTTTGTATTTAATTTTACATGGATACTATTTAATAAATTTCTTGGAAAATGGAATAAAGTCCTAAAACAAACTGTTTTTTTAACCAATAACGTTATCTTTTGAGAGTTCTGGGGAAAAGATTTTCATAATTTAACTATTTGGCCTACTGTAGACTTGTTTATTTACTCCCACTAGAGTATTTCAAAGAAATTTATGGAATCGTGATATTTATTTTGTTTCTAAATAATGAATGCCTTTTATTAATTTTAATTAACAGGTATCTAATTTAACGTAATTTTCATTTGAAATTATTAAATTATTTATGAATGTATAAATATCAATTTTTTATTTTTTTTATTTTTTTTTTTATTTTAACAATTATACATTAATGATAAAAAGAATTATTAACAGTATCTTAAAATTAAATTATTTAATATCTATTCATCCCTCAGTTGAGATCAAATCTCGTGTTCGAGGGAGGAGCACAGTCATTTTATCGGTTCATTTATTTCAATAACATATAATATTACTAAAAATAACACGCATATATTTAAATTAATATTACGCGAACTGGTGAACAGTTTACGGATGAACCCTCACCAATGGAGCATACTCTAGTATACGCAAGCGCATACTGAGAACCGCGAACTGCATTTGCCGTTCACAGGGCCCCACTAGCAGGCATTCACCAATGCTGCCTTAGTTATGCGAGTTTAACGCTGAGATTTATCAGCATTTATTTTTTATATTTATGGTAGAACCCAAAATGATAGTAACGTTGCAACAATAATTTCTTAACTTATTATTTTTTGTTGTCTGTTTAGATTGTGTGTACCTATTTCACTTTTAAAACTGTATTTTTTAATTTAAAATTATGTAAGTATTCCTAATGTTTATTTTTATAGCTTTCTTATTCTTTTGTTTTTTACTGTAATGTAATAATTTCACAAATGTACAGGTGGCTGCTTCAGAACAGATTTATTCTAGTGAGGCGGCTATCTTATATTAAAATAATGCATATGTTTATATGATCATAAATAAATAAATAAAAAAAATAGTTTTTAAATACTTTTTAGTTACGATTTTCAACGGCATACGAAATGGTTTGCTCGATTTTGCTCCGATTTATAACTGCGATTCAAATTCCTATGATATAGGTAATAATGCTATCTGTATAAAGTCCCGCTGTGCCATCTCCAATAAACTAGAGCCCAGAAATGACTAGGGTGTGTATATACATAAGTACCTATTGTTTCTCTGTGATGGACAAGCAGCCTCCTGAGTGTGGTACAACCCTCGGACGATTTAACCCCGACTAGAGCCAATTTGCCAACGTGGCATTGTTTCGCGTTTGATATTAAGTCACTGCCTCTCTACAATGGAGTTTACCGCTTTAAGGGCGTCATCTGACATTCTTCTTCAGTCACATCTTTTTACTAAACGTCACATTTACACCCACTCAGCATATTTGTCGTTTAATCATATTATATAGAAGTATACAACGCTAAGCGAAATAATGCGGGTGACATAGCCTGTGCACAAACCAATTTTAGTGCAGAAAAATACTCTAATTTGTATCAACCTATAAAGAATAGTTGACTTTCGACGTTGTGCAGCGAATTTCGTGTCACTTTTTCCCTGACCTTTGCATCCATAGATTTTATAAAACTGTCACCGGCATTCTCTTGTTTGTCGAGCACTATTATCGTGATCGTTGAACTTTCTTACATATCTGACTCCCGAGGGTTCGAATTCTGGTGGCGACTGTTTTCTTAGCTTTCAGCCTGGACTTGTGAAACTATCAACATCACAAGTCTCCAGAGCATGGCAAATTGTTACTGGGTGCGTTTTATATCAATATTTGACATAGACCCCAAAAGCAACTTACAATAAATTGCGCCCTTATATATATATATATATATATATATATATATATATATATATATATATATATATATATATATATATATATATATATATATATATATATATATATATATATATATATATATATATATATATATATATATATATATATATATATATATATATATATATATATATATATATATATATATATATATATATATATATATATATATATGTTATATTTGATGTTTTCACGGGTAAAATATGTTATAATATTTTTATCTCGGTTTTCCCGTGTCAGTAGGTCTTGACTAAGACCATTTGTCTTCCGACGTTTCGCCTGAATATCACCAGGCATTTTCAAGGACTTAACGAAAAGCACGCGCGCGACACACGTCGGAAGACAAATGGTCTTAGTCAAGACCTACTGACACGGGAAAACCGAGATAAAAATATTATAATATATATATATATATATATATATATATATATATATATATATATATATATATATATATATATATATATATATATATATATATATATATATATATATATATATATATATATATATATATATATATATATATATATATATATATATATATATATATATATATATATATATATATATATATATATATATATATATATATATATATATATATATATATATATATATATATATATATATATATATATATATATATATATATATATATATATATATATATATATATATATATATATATATATATATATATATATATATATATATATATATATATATATATATATATATATATATATATATATATATATATTGTATTTAAAATCAAAAGTAATTCAACAATTTGAAATTGGGCTCTTTAAATATTCTTAGTAAAATCTAAATTTAAATATATAAAGCGTGTTTGCTGCCGGTTACTACATATGACTTTGAAACAGTAACTCTGTCTAATCTATACTTACTTACTTCCGATGGCCATACAACTCCGGTATAGCTTTAGCCTCCTGAACAATCGCTTTCCAAGCCTTCCTGTCGGCTGCAGTGGACTCCTAGTCATCACAAGCATTCAGCATGTTCAGATTTCGGATAACATTGTCCATCAATCTCTGCCTTGGTCTTCCCAGGGGTCTCTTGCCCACAGGATTATTTTGCAGGATACGTTTTGTAGCTCTTTCTTCCCCTGATCTGATAACATGTCCAATCCAAGCTAATCTTCTGGACCTGATTTCGCTGGTGATTAAAGGTTGTCCTGTCAATGCACGAAATTCCTCATTGCTTCGTGGTCTCCAGGTACCTGCCGCAATTCCTGGTCTTGGGTCTAATATTTTACGCAATATCCTGTTTTCATACGTTAGCAGTCTTTGTTGGTCCTTGAGTGTCATGCACCAGGACTCGGCACCATACAGGATTACTGGTTTAATTAGGTTATAATAGACCTGGAGTTTCACTCTTCGCGATATGGACTTTGGAGACAGGAATGCTCCCAGTGCCGCTGCTGCTCTTGTGCCACTTTGAATTCGGGACATTATCTCAACGCTCATCTCATTGGTGTTAGTAAGAATGCTACCCAGATACGTGAACTTATCCACTTCTTCTATCCTATCCCCACTGATAACCACATCATTATAGGGTCTAATCTATGTGCCGAGAAACTTGGAGTAACTCAAAGAGCCTTGCTGGGTCTGTCACTACTAGATAAAATAAGAAATGAAAGAGAGAAAGATCAAAAGTAACTGATATAATCCACCGTGTGGCGACTCTGAAATGGAAGTGGGCGGGAAAAGTAGCCAGAAGCTCGAACGACAAGTGTACAAAGACAGTGCTGACTTGGAGACCTCGTACGACAAAGAGATGTGGCTCGACCACAGCTTAGATGGAGGGATATTATCAAACGATATTCTGGCACGTCCAGGATGCAGATTGTACAGGACATGGCGACATGGAAGCAAATGGAGGAGGTCTTCATCCAGGGGTGGAAGGGAGGAGGCCGAGGATGAAGAAGGAGAGGAGATATGAAATAGAGAAACCTAAGATCAAAAAATGGTATTATTGTTCGGATCGTCTCTCACAGATGGAATCACGAGTACATATATGTTATTTTCATGATCTATGATGTAAATTAATCACAAAATATTGACAACCAATCATCATCATCATCAATGGCTCCACAGCCCATTGCGGGCCTTGGCCTCCTCCAGCATTCCTCGCCATCTCTCTCTATCCTGACATACTCCCCTCCAGTTCCTTACATCAACAGCCTCCACATCCCGTTGCACGCCATCGTAGCTTGGGTCTACCAACGTTTCGTCTACCTTGTGGCTTTGTGTGCAGGATCCTTTTTGGCGCTCTTTCATCGCCCATTCATTCCACGTATCGCAGCCTCCCTATTTTTATCACCTTTATAATGTTGGACTTATTATAAATATTGTAGACCTCATCATTGCGTCTTATTTTCCGTCTCCGTTTACCTGCACAGGTCCGAATATTTATTTAATATTTTTCTCTCGGAACACTAGTAGAATCAATTAATCTTTATTACTCAATATCCAGCATTCAGAACCTTAAGTTAATACGGGGCGTAGTAACGTTTTGTAGATTGTGAATATGGCGTCATTATGTCAGCCAGCCAATATGTTCATATAAGGTCGTATGTTCCTGGATATACCCGTTTCTCCTGTATAGCGTTTATGATTCAAGACAAGTTTTCACGTGAAGTATGTTTCATTAAAAATAAGGGCAATTCCAGCATAGCGGTTAAAGTAATATAGTTATGATAATAATATATTCGAGTGGATCTTGTCTACCATCAACTTTAGAACGAAACTCGTTAGTTGTTTGTTGGCTCTGGTTATCTCCGTGTGAGCCAGTCCAGTCCAGGCCAGGGTAAAATTTAGAGGTAGATGGTTGTTTTATCAGATATGCACAAACTACGTTCAGATCTGCAGCACTCTTGGCAACATGCCCTTGGAAACCTTTTCATATGGGTCATTGGTTTAAGGACGCAATTTAATTGCATTTTTTAAACAAAATTTTTGATAGTTTCGTGCATTATTACTCTGCAATTAACTGAATTAACTGCTATTTTTATTATACCGACTAACCATTTTGCTAACACCACTTAAAAAAGACTTGCGGGTTAAATGTCCATGTTTAAAATTTTCATAAAATTTGCGTTGATTGTTTGAAAAGTTACACGTAGGTAACCCGTAACAACAAATAATATTAAAATATAGTGAAAAATTTACAAAAAAATTATAGGTATTTTCTTTGAAGGCCTAAAATTTTCTATACTTTATAAAATTTTAAGCTCTGCTAATAAAGCGGATCAAAAGTTTTAGGGGGGGGGGGGCACAGACACACAAAAAATACATTAAATGTTCTACTCCGAATTTTGAAGAACTCATTCATATGTAGAACATTATTATATGCCGCGAAGTCGTTAAGTAGGTGTTTATTTGCATGCAAAAAGTCCATTACGCTATACAAAATTTTCCGTCCTTGTACCCGCGTCTTGGCTTAATACTGTCGATTCATTAAGAGAAATAAATCCTCTTGAACAAAACGACAGTTGAATACAGTAAAATCGAGTGATACTGTACCTACTTATGTATATCAAATGGAATACTTACAGTTGTGTATCTGCCCCATAATTATTAATTTAAGATGTTATATTGATTTTAAAGTAACAGTTTGACTTTTATTTTTAGTTTTTCACTCAGTAATATTATGTAAATAGAATAAATGTTGTTTATTTTATCCTTATGATATACTTAGACAATAGTGAATTCTGTGTTGGCTTTGCCACGTACCATTCCAGTCCCTAGCGGTTACCAAACTTTAGATGAATATGCCAAACTGGAATTGTAAACCTATGTACCCTTATATATTATTCCTGGAAACGTAAAAGGTTCTACCAGGATTCTCTGTGGTTTGTCAATCGTCCTACGGGCTATATACCAACCCTCTCTTTCTCTCGACTATTACATCATATTTGAACTTCAAAACGTTTCACAATCCTTATCATATTATAATATCACATAAAAGTTTATTGTTGTTCTTACATATTATTTTAATTTCTTGTTTCCATGGGTCGTTTTAAGTATTTTTTGACAAAATTGACCATAAGTTCTAATTTGAATGTGTTGGTACCACACATTTGTGATCTTATATTTAAAGTCGGCTGTATCGTGGGGTAACCAACGAAAGGCGTGCGGGTCGGAAGCTCGATATATGTTTGTTACCCCATACATCAGTCTCGTTTCAACTAAAACTGTACCAAAATGTTTAATATTATATTGTCTAATTGCAATAAAATTACTTGACAAAAGAAGTCATAATCTATAATTTTACTCTAGATTATCTAGCCAAGATCCAGATTGGTAAATGACCAATTTTAAGCAGAACATAATTGTATCTTATTTTATTGATCTTTTCCTTAACATTGATCCTGTTCAGATATGTGATAACGGAGTTATTGCAGAGCGATCTCCATAAGATAATTGTATCCCCGCAGCATCTCACAACGGACCACATCAAGGTTTTCCTCTACCAAATATTAAGAGGTAAGTTATATATTTTTGTATTACGAGAATATCGCAAATATATATGTACATGTGCACCTAGTATATAAATATAATACTCATCTCCGTATCCCTTGAGATCTTCCGCGTCGAGCAGAAAGAAACATCTCTTTCATTTCCTCTAGGCAATAAACAAACGATGAACCGTGCACAAATATCAACGGAAAAGTCGAGGAAATGAATTTTCCATCTATAGTTTCCTTATAACATGTATCGTAGAAGCTTTTATAATATGTTACATTATTTATCTTAGATTTGACTGCGTTTTGTTATGTGTTAGCAGTTTGTGTTACCAACATCATTTTTGTATGGTCAATATTTTGAAAATAAAAAAAAATCATCAATCTATTCCTGTTCTTTCCATTTGATTGAAAAATACATTCTGGATTTCAAATTAAATGAAATTTTTTATTTTACATTATTTTTACATATTTCAATAACGATAAAATAACTTTACAACTTTTATTGACTATAATATGCAATTATGAACCAGGTGATTGTTCCCTTTCCACACTAAATAGTTACACAATCTCAACTTTCTGCACTCACAGTCATTACCTCATCAAACATATGGGCTCACACAAAATAGATTAACCAGGTCCTAATGTCTGTCATAGTACATGTCATAAATCCAATTTCTGGCGCGATTTTTATTACAGAACCATAGAAAGAGTCTAGTTAACTATGTTGGTGTAGTTAATATGAAAATCGCATGCTTCCCAAATCAAATCAAATTGTTCCTATTTGGAAATTTACTGCCTCCCTAGGACGAGTCTGTTCTAAGACAGTGGTTTTCTAATTTGGTCTAAGGTAACGTGTAATTGAATTCAAAATAATTAACGGAAATAATTTACATAAACAGAAAAGAAAAATATACAGTGAGGTATTAGACTTAATGGGGATAAAGTGTGATGTTTTTTATGTAGGCTATGTAGCATTCTTTCACAGAATGATAACAATGATTATATTTATGTAACATTCTGTCTTTATATGTATAGGTTGATAAGGGCCTCATCAGATGAAACGATCTTCCTGTGAATGGAAATACTTATCTTATGGAGGCATCGACTCACCATAGATAATTTATAATATATAAAAATACGAAAGAGACAAATTTTAAAAGCGATGGAACAGGAATAGGAGAATTTTACGTCGTGCTTTTTTTATTGTTTTGATCGATTGACTATTAATAAAATGTATGCACGCTTTCATGCCAGGGGTATTTTACTGAACGTGCATTTCATTTGTTACTATAACTCATCTCTTGAGAGATCCAGTTTAGTTGCACAGTGATGTTTTCATTGGCCTTTGTTACATCGTTGATATAAGTTTTGGCTTTTTGCCAGTTCTAAGTCTTACATTGAACCTTGGGTATTAGGAAGAAGTTTGAGGATCACCATCGCTGTCCCATTTTATTTCTCTGGACTATCTTGCTTCTAGCATAATTTGTTTTTGAGGTTTTGTAAAATATAATTGATTACTTTAAAATATAAAATTTACGCGATGTTTTGTGGCCACTTATTTACCTACCGTAACATTCAGAATTTATAAAACAGCGATATTAAGCCTTTTTTTGTATTCAAGCTACATCAAATAACTATTCTCATTAATTTCATCTTGTTTACTGCTTCTCGAATTATAAATTGTATTAATTTTTGATTAACGGAAAATTTGTACTAACGGAATGGACGGCTTGATAAGAATATCGAAAGAAGGGTTTTGGCAGGAAACGAGTTATGAAATCAAAGGATGTCAAAGTTGCCATTCATAACGCAATCGTAGTGCCAACCTTGACGTATGCAAGTGAAACCTGGACATGGCAGAATTCGCACGAAAGCAGAACAACTGCAATTGAAATTAGATCGCTAAACGAATTTGTAATAGAACGACGTATGACAGGTTACGAAACGAGGTAACACTCTAATAATGTAATATGAAGAAAGATGTAATTAATAGAATGAAATTTAACGCATTGAGATTCTTTGGCTAGTTGGGAAGACTGAATGAGGATCGCCTGACGAAGAAAATATGCTGACAGGAACGGAGTAAGAGGTCGGGAGTGCCCAAGAAAAGCATGCAACGACCGTGTAAACGATATTCTGAAAGATGGAAATGTAAGAAGTGTGAACAAAACACGAACAATGAGTGTGTTTCAAGACGTGGCGTGCTGTTCTGCCTACCCCGGCCCCGTGAGGAACACGGCGTGATGTTATGTATGTATTTTTGATCAACAATTACATAATGTCTCCAACAACAGCCCCCTTATATGGTTGTACTGTAGAAATAAATAAATAAAAACATGTACCTTCAGATTCTGATATACTTTTTTTTAGATATAATGTAAAATCTATTAAAAATTTATATCGGAAAGTGGATTATGTCGTTTAAGGATAAATCGTTGGTATTCGCTGGCGATAATATGGTTCAGATTTCGGACGAAGATTCTTATTTTCTTCTGGTTGTTAGGACGAGTACTTTTTTCTGCCATATGTATGGTATTCACATAACACAATATTGTTTCTTTGGCCCTTAACGCACATCCAAGGACGGTTTATCTCTGAATCATTCAGAAGGAATATTGGGAAGTAATAATATTTCAGCTGAGACGAGAATAAGTAGTGATAATATCCAGTACAATCATCTGTAATGTATTAGGGTTGTGCATGGGTTGGGTAGTCTTTTCTCACTCCCAGCAGTCAAGTCCAGTCCAGTCCTCCTTTAGTCCTGATAGCTGACCGGTAGGTATCCCTAGCTTGGGTAGGTGGATCGATACCCTCCCTTCTTATACCCCCTGCACCCCCTACTGCTCTGCTCACCCAGACTACCATGTAAGAACTTATCACTTTGATATAAGTACTTATAGTGAGATAGCGACGTCAAAAAGTAATTCATTTTTAATGGCTGTTTTTTTATATTACCTTCCTTATTGAATGTAAAGAATGAAAAGGTATGTCTGGTACCTGGTACTTAGTGGTTGCGTTTACCAGTACGTATCCCCTTTGTATAGGTGAAAATTGCAGATTTTTATGCTCTTATACCATGCATCTGATTACAATGAAACTTGTTGATATTTTAGTAACAGTAAATATATATTTAACAAACGAATACATTTTATAGGTACAAATAACACACAAGTACAAATCATATTGGAATAATGTAAAATTTGCGATTTTCACCTATAAAGAGGATGAGCACTGGTAAACGCAACCGCTCCCAAGTGTGAGACTTACCATTATTCAATAAGAAAGAAAATTTATATCTAGAAACCAACCATTAAAAATGATTCATCGAAAAAGTTTTTATATCTCAGACATTACTTTGGATTTTTGCATTACTTTCCAATTTGTTTTCCGTAGATATAATGTATAAAATTTTCCTAATCTTTAATTGAACCTTGATGTGTATGTTTCCTCTTAAAAATAATGATAATAAAAAAAAACAATTGGCAAGGAAGTTTGTTTAATCAATATAATGCTTGAATTGTTTCCTATTATTTTTCAAGTGACAACATATAGCCAATACATATATAATTGGTTATATTTTGATGATATATGTATAGATGGGTGGTGGCAGAGCGGTTAGCGCTCTTGGTTAGTAATCCAGTAGTCGCGAGTTCAAATACTGCCACATATAGCGCAAGCTTTTATGCTTAATTTAGGGAATGTATGACGATGTATTTGTAACATATACATTCTTTAAAAAAATAGTTCTAAATTTTTCATTTTGTTTCGAAAATTCATTGTTTAAAATGTAATATTCTAACCTCCCCTGTTTTTCTCTTATCTTGATATGGGGAAAAAAATCATTTATGTTCCATTCCCCTGGACCTTTTTTGTATCCTGTAAAGTGTGATATATCGAAGATCTTAAGGCGTCCTCCGTTTTTTGTGTATCCAATAACTCCGCGGATGATTGCAAGGGATTTCCGTAAGCCATTCTACGTCAAACAGATTCAAGATAAGGTGACACATAGCGCCACGGTTGGTAAATCTTTAATCGAAATAATTCGTTATAAGTTTGGATTGGTGCATTGTTTATGAAAAGACGACGGTCTTGTGTTGCTCTCGGAAACAAAATTGTTTTCTGTCCTAGTGAAAGTGCTCTTGATTAGAGCACTGCGGTCGTCTGGAGGTGATGCTTTACATTTAATGCATTGATTATTCAGACCCGATTTGTTGACCTTTTCCAACTTCTTTAGGGAGTTGTTACTCTGTGATCCAGACGACCTGATTGGGAAATGCTTAGACCTCTTTTTTCTGACACACGTCTTGAATGTATTGTGGTGATTGGTTGTTCAAAGCATTAAGCACCGTCGCCAAACAAATTGTGTAACCAACTCCATCAAAAAATGTAATGGGAATTTCTTAAACGCGGATCTCAATATTTTGTATTCAAGGTCTACGAGAAAATCAGACAATTCAGTCAATAGTGTGATAACACCGATATGGAATATTTTTAGAATATGTCGAGAGAGAAAAATGAGTTGGTTGTGGTCATCGCTATACTGATCACTACCGAGGTATTCCACAAAGTAATTCATATTTTCTATGAAAAAATTTCAGCGTTTTCATCAAATGAGTTATTTTTTATTTCAATATTTTATTATGAAAACTTATTGATTCTTCAATGCCATTTTATGAAAGTGGTGTTCCTTTTTAGCAAACTTGAAAATAAAATATCAAATTTTGAGTTTCCTGAGCTTAGGGTCACTTTGAAATATTTGACAATTGAAAAAAATGAACACTGATCCTTCAAAATCTAATGAGGTCTAAGCGAGTATTAGATATACAAATTTACCAAATTTGAAAAGAATCGAATGAGTACTTTAGTTTATAATCGATAATGTAGAATAAACACGCCTTACATAACACATATCACATTGTACACATCATCACACATACAACACACATATACATTGTGATGAAACTTTCAGAGTACAGCTCTGCATGATACTAGTTGATAATCTGAAATAAAAAATAACCTTAAAAATTGCGAATTCATAACTACCGCCCACTACATTACCTTTTGGGTAATGAAGAGTAAAAAACGAGTGCGTTGTGTCCACCAATAATCTCTTCGAGATTCATAGTGTACACTTTTTTCTTCTCGAAAAGATGACAATCTCTAAACACATTTTGATGAAGTTCATTTTTATCGTATTAACAGGATGCACAACACCTAATTCGACAATCGTGCATTTGCTGGTGCAAACCAAAGTGGATGGAACAGGCTTCCACATACTTAGCCTCAGACAATCAAAAGAACTCAATTATTCAGAACGTAGCAGCATTATTTTAATGTTTTGACTGAACATAGAGGAGAAATTTATCGTTATCTTATTAATATGAATATGATGTCAAATGAAATTGTATTATTATTAATCAAATTGCACACAGAGGATTTAAATTAAGAAATTCAAAGTGGACACTGTACGTGATAACTTTTTTGGTTTGAGAGTATGTATAAACAATAATAGTGAAATATAAATAAGTATTAGTTGAGAAAGTCACGTAAAAAAAAAATTTAAACTGAAACCATAACTCTCCAGTATTCCATAAAGGTGGAGAGTAAAAAACGTTTTTTTTGTGTTGGATTTATCAGTTGCTGCTAGAGTGAGTGTGACTTTCCTCCGGAACCCACCCAACCACAGATCCTGGACTTGATGTAGTGTGTGTAGCTGTAGCGCTAGTCCAACTCCGGGACAGGCGATTTGTCAGGCTTTAAGTTGGCTTCGGTCACAAAAATTTAATATCCGATATCCCCCTTGTCGCACCGCGATCTCGGCTGTCTGAGACATACATAATACTTTTATTCAATGTCCTTACTTGTCCGTGTTCCCTGAATATTCGTCTCACGTACATTCATTCATTCATTCATTGTACCCTACCACCATTTTTGCGTGGAACGGTGATAAAAATGTTCGATTGTGGTTTGGGGATTTATATTCGTTTCCCTTTTTGTACCAACCTTTATAGAAAATGTGTGTCCTCTGGGCTGGGTTCAGATACAACACTCGACGTCGCGTGTCAAATGTACCTGAAGTTGCAAATTATGGCGTTTTTCACACCAATTTGAACGCAGCATCGGGCGTTTTAAATATCAAATGTCATTTATCATGCATGTCTCTTTTTAGATTATATTTTCATCGAAAGACGACAATCGGGCAGTGGAGTAAATAATGATCTCTGACCTTATATTAGAAATTTATGAATGATATTTTATTATTTTTATAAATTAACCTCTTTGTGAATGCATATTGTCATCATAAATAATGTCAACTGACATATCAGATACCACAGAAACAAATAGAAGTCATCATACCACAGATAAAATAGAAGTCAACAGATACTATAACCGTCAGAGCGTTTTTCACTCGACAATTTTACAGAGCGTTTGGTGCGTACACTCGACGTTCAATCTGAACGCCACAAAGTGTCTTTCGAGCGTCTGTTTCCGGTCATTATGAACGGCCTAGAGAGTCACTAAGTGCAGTCGGCGTTCATTGTGAACGCAGTCCTGTACAGTCGCTACCAACTACCAAAAATTCACACATAAAATAAGGAAAATTGCGCGAGAAATGGTTTTCAAGAAATTTGTTCTCTGCTGAAAATCGAAACCAAGACATCAAACTATGAACATGGCGGTCGACATATTGTAGTCACAAAACAATATTTATAAACCAAGACATCAAACTATGAACATGGCGGTCGACATATTGTAGTCACAAAACAATATTTATAAACCAAGACATCAAACTATGAACATGGCGGTCGACATATTGTAGTCACAAAACAATATTTATAAACCAAGACATCAAACTATGAACATGGCGGTCCACATATTGTAGTCACAAAACAATATTTATAAACCAAGACATCAAACTATGAACATGGCGGTCGACATATTGTAGTCACAAAACAATATTTATAAACCAAGACATCAAACTATGAACATGGCGGTCGACATATTGTAGTCACAAAACAATATTTATAAACCAAGACATCAAACTATAAACATGGCGGTCGACATATTGTAGTCACAAAACAATATTTATAAAACTGCAAATTCGCCTCACAATGGACATTTTTTCATTTAAATACTTTTTTAATGTATTTAGTTCTTAAGTGAAAACATGTCATTAGTTTTCTTGTTAATATACCCCATACCATAACATTACGCTATTTCCCTATTTGGGATAAGCAAAGAGAACCGAACGCCAGACACCGATCTCTTGACATAAATTTCTCGCTTCATTCACGTCCATGCATCGTCTCATACACGCTTTTCTGTTACTCCTCTAACGTCCCCATCTTCAAAATTCCATGTATGTGATCGTACCAACTTTTTATTGGCCGACCTAGGTATACTTTTCGTTCCTCTATTATCAGCCTTGTAAACTTTTTTGTCAGACGGTCATCACTCAATTCTTTCCATGTGGCCTTGTTAATATTACCTAATATTTACACCTTTAATTTGTAACAATAAAAAAATGTTGGTTTTCTAATCAATAAACAAATAAAATACATTACGTTATTTCCCCATTTGGTGCAGACAGAGAGAAACGAACGCCACACTATTCTATCTTTCAAATATTTTTTTTGCTTCAATCACATTCGTGCATCGCTTCTTACGTGATCTCCTATTATTCTTAATTAGTGCATTCACATATTTCAAGTTCCCATTTATATTTTACTCCACTATTTTCCGCCTTGTTTATTTGCTGAGTGACATTCATTCTCTCTATGTCCGAACTATTATAAAGCGTTTAATCTTCATTCTACTCATCTATAATTTTTATAATTAATTTAACATGTCATGTCATGAGATGATTAACATGGCATTAACATGATTGACGATTATAACATTACTTTTCATAAACAGGTAAAAATAATGCACCAGAGTCGTTTCGTACCTATATACCTACATATGTGTGTTTACCCGCAAACTTTCGTCGTTGGTGGGTAAAATAGTTCATAATTTATTTCACGTAAGCGCGGGTCAAATGGAATTTCATGTGTAGCTCGTTTATTTCCATTTCGCCAGCCTTTCAAGTACCTACCTACTGTCCCTAATATATACATACCTACCATCGTTTCGTCTCTCTACTCTATACTCTACTGACTCTACTCCTCGCATATTATACTGTGTGACGGCTTCCTTTCGCCGCCCGGTCTTGAGATTTCCCAGCTCTAGACGTGACGTATAGGAAACCGCCTCCCATTTCTGGTCGTCGGATATTAAAATGTTTAATTGTAAGCGTTGAGACATAACTATTTTCTGTATGGAATTTTTTGATTTTTATGTTTTAAGAGAATTTATTTCACTTATCATATCGACAATGCATCAAGCCAAGATACGCGACATTTGTATGCCATGTTTTTTGAACTTTGAAGCTAAAATATATCAACTTAGAGGCTTCGCAGCATATATTACAGCAGCAGGATTTAATCAGAATTCGGAGTAGAACATTTAATGTGTATGTGTGTGTCCGTCTCCCGTCATTATACATTTTTTTTTATTTATTAACAAAAACAATACAAGGTTCACATATAAATCATAATTTAAAAAGGTATACAATTTCCATCATATAATTCATAATAACCCTCTTTTATTGAGATAAAATCTCGTGTTAAAAGAGGGTAATATCTATTTAATATTGTTACATTTACCAAAACATTGTACATCTACTAAAAAATATGAAGCTACACAAAACAAGAATGAAATAACAAAAAATAAATAAATAAATCAGTACAATTTTTTAATTTTATTTTTAAATATACTATAATATTTTTGGAGTCTAAGACTCAAAGGGAGTTCATTAAACCACTTAGTACCTTTATACTTATAGAAATGTTGTGAGGCAGTTGTACGTAAAAGAGGAATGGTAATACATCCTTGTGAATTTATTCTGCTGCTTAAAGAAAATGACAATTGGTTTGAATTTGTAAGAATATCTTTATGAATTTGGAACAATGAGATTTTTTTGTAGATATTTTCAACAGTTGAAACTTTAAATTCTTGAAATAAATTAATAGTTGGATAATCAAATCTCTTTTTTAATATAATTTTAATAATGATTCTTTGAAAAACTTCTAAAGGCACTAAAGTGGTTTGGTTTAAAAGCTCCCCCCCAACATATAATGCCATATTGTAAGATGGATTGAAATAATGAAAAATATATTGTTTTAAGCAAGTTTGTTTGAAGTATATTTCTTAGTCTCAGAAAATTAAAAATTAGCTTTTTAACATACTATCGACATCGACAGTTGGATCTCATGTGTTACATGTAACTAGTTTTACTCGAAGGACTTCGGTGATCCTGTAACGGTCTTGACAAGGTAACTTAATAGGGTCGGAGAGCGACCTCTGAAGATTCACTAAATATATTATGCATCTAAATAAGCGCTTAGACTTTAATGTTTTAACACATTGCGTGGGTTACAACCAAAGATTTCCATATAATAAACTAGATGGAGTACTCCGTGCAATGAGTGAGTCATGGTATATCGCACTTTTGATTACTTTGTCGGCAACCTATTGCAGTTTTCCATACATTTCAACTTTTCCTAGATAACTGTTCTCTTAATCTTAATTAACAAAGTGTTTTTTCGACAATTAATTCCGAAAACAATTAACAGGAGTTGTTATTCTCTATACAAAAAGGATGTTTTCTGCCCACCTTGTTGTCAAAAGTCCCGCGGATAAAATCCTCACTTCGATTCATACAAAATTTTCTTACTGCGACATCTAGGATATTATATGAAAATCTATGATTACAACTTATCATGTGGGTAAACAACAATATCAATAAATTCTTCTTCTATTCTAATTTTGATTTGAAATGTGTTGCCACTGTTATGAATGAGTCGATTTATACCGAATAAATTCGTGTTTATATTATAAGCAGGTGCTATTAACAAAACAATACTATTATTATAATAGTGAAAAGTTTCTTCGGTGTTCGTTCGGTGTTATGTTAGGAGCGTGAGAATTATGTATTCAGATTGCGTCGTTGGTACAACACGGTCGCGAATACACAGCATCCGATCTGACACGTGACAAATACATACACATCATCTGATGTCGCCAGCTGATAAACGAGGTCGCTCTTCCATTCTCATACTCTCCTGATAACTCGGTGATAACGAGTTTACGTACAGCCTACATCTTGTCATGGTGATTAGTATCACACGAGGATAGTCATGTGCGTGATGTGTTTATCGCTCGATTGCGCATATTTATTGCTTTATTTAAATATATTTTTTTATAGATTATGCTCTTATCTCTTATTTCTATGCTCCCCTGATATCTTATTGACATCATCGAGTTTATATATTTATAACTTAAAACCTGATTTTGTTGAGATTTTTATCACCACCACAAGATGGTCCGTATAACTGCTTATATGCTCATTCTCTCCTGATAACAAACAAGTTAATGAAATCTATAACTTGACAAGATTTTTACTTTACTGTTTCATTTGCCACATATTTCTATTTATTATGTTTTTTTTAAGTACCTACTTATTAGCTTGTCTTAATATTTTTGTAGATTTTATGTATCGTTTGAATCAACAATTTACTAACTATTAAGTCTTTTAATTTTGTTAGCTAATTTTTTTTATTTTTTTTTTTTGTTGTAATGTAAGTAGATATGTGATTATTTAAAATGATTATCGTCTGTGAACAATCGTAATTCATCATCATCACCAATGGCGCTACAGCCCATCATGAGCCTTGCCCTCCTCAAGAACTTTCCGCCAATCCACCCGGTCCATCGCCCGCACCTTCCAATTAGTTACACTGATTGTATTCAGGTCCCTTTCTATACCATCCATCCACCTTAATTTGGGTCTTACCACGTTTCGCCTCCCATCTGGTCGTGTGTTGAGAATCTTTTTCAGGACTCGGTTCTCCATGCACTGAAGATGTCCCAACCATCTAAGGTGTGATAACTTTTTATGTAGGTTCTTTACTATGTTGGGACAAACGTAATTGGTCGTTTTTTTGTTTCTTTCATATGTTTTTTTTTTGTATATTTTAAAAGACTGTATTTGTCCTTTAAATAAATCAATTTATTTTTCTTTATACATTTCAATACAATAAGTAAGACTAAAGAAACTAAACGATTTTTTTTGTGCCTATTAGAACTAGTAATTTATAGACATAGTTTAACAGTAAAAAATACTAACAACTCGTAAGTGCTCACATAATATTGAGAGGCTGAAAGAAACTCCTTTGTTTGTGGTGGCCTTTGTATACTTTTTGTTTATCGGTTGAACAAGTTATATTAATTGCAAATTACACCTTAGTCGATCGTATCCACGTACTTCCAATTTCAATATTCACCTCCTTTCCTCTGTTAATTTTTATAATGAAGAGAAGATATTCCTTGGTATCTTCTCTTGTATGTTACTTAGTGATTGTTGTGAACTTATTCGATCGAACCATCTTTGTTTCATAATCCTTGGCCCACATGATTCACGATTTTTTTATTTACAATTTCACACTGCGTATACATTTATTGTTGTTTGTTATGATACTTATCTGAATTTTAATTCTTTGTGTAGACGTCATACAATGCCTTTGTCTCTTCCTGAAAGTAAAACATTTATTTTAATAAGCACAATGACAAACTTGTTATGACTGTTATGAGTCCCCATCCTTTTCTCGTCAACAATATCGTAAACTATGAATTTCGGATATAAAATAACTTTTATACATAATGCTGAAAATTATAAGATATAGGTATCGGCTCTCGTGGCTCAGTTGATTTGATATCTGACTCCTGAGCGAATGGTCTTTGACGATAAATATCAAATTCACAAAATGTGGCAACTTGTTGTTGGGTGCGCATGAAATTAAGGCTGAGAAGCAATACAAAAATAAAATAAAATATGTTGATGGCAAAAGTTGTCGGCAACACACGGCCTATCAAATTTGCACGCCTTTGGAAATTAACATGTGCCTGGTTTCTTAAATTTTTCAGAGAACCTCATTATTTGTAATATATTCACTCCAAGATATACTAAGTATAATATATCGGTACATGCCGTGTCGTAATCTAATTGCATTTCCTATCTTCGTTTTCTTATTTTGACTTTCCCATCTTTTAAAACCTGCGTGCATAAAGGATGATGGGCGTTTTGGTACCCATGTCCAATCATGATGGGTCATATATCGTTGTTAAGCTCTTCGATAGAGTTGGATAGACGACAAGCCCGTATAATTTGTCCGATTTGAAATATACTCTTTAGAAGGCACTAGATTTTACAAAATAAACTAACTTTCAAAATAAAAAGAAAACAAATCCTAAAATAAATAACTTTCACGGTAGAATTACTCTTTTTGGACAGTGAATAGGAATAAGCGCCATGGTTATTCTTATTCTACACAAAAATACGTTTCCAGCAATATATCAATCTTTTCGATTGGTGCCGGTATCTGGCTCCAAACATTTGTACCCATCATAGTTACTCATACAAAATTCGAAAGCTGTATGGTTGTTTATATTGCATGTTAGCAACAAAATACTTAATTAGTTAATGCTGTTCATAAATATTATTGTAATTATCTTGTAGCGTAATAATTATCGTTGTCCAGTCTTGACCCCATTACACAGTGACCGCCATATTTTCATCTTTCTTTAATCGTCACATCGTGTGCTAAGTGCTAAGGTACATTTTTTTTTACAAAAGCCTCCGTTTTGTCAACCTTGGAATTATTACACCGAAGAAATTTTACAATGAGATATGTATTATAAGGCTTATCGATTATTTTTTTCGACCTCAGTCCTTGCGGAGCATAGTTTGACCATGACAAAGCACTACTTGAAAAAATCTACCAAATATAATAGGTAACAGTGAAACGAAAATTTTATTTAAATTTAAAAGATTTACTGTTCATTTTTTTATTCCATTTTTCATAACGATGGTTCATGTTTATTACAATTACAAAGGAGAATTTTCATAGAGCACTGTCTATAATTTCAAAGAAGAATCGTCATAGTTCATTGTTTACAATTACAAAGAATAATCTTAAATTTTAAAATCGCAGAAGAAATATCATATTATACTGTCTAAAATGAGAATAAAAAGTCGTATGTATTTTAGTCATAGTAGGTATTGTGACTAAATTCAACAAAGGGGAATCGTCTAAATTCTCTAAAATTTAAAGGGAGTCATTATTCATTGTCTAAATTCTCTATAAGGAGAATCTAAACAGTGTGTTTATTAAATTTGCAAGAGGAGAATCGACATAGTAGGTACAATGTCTAAAATTACAAAGTTAAATCTAAAGTAGGTACAATCCATTCTATATATATATATATATGTGCGTTCATAAAAAATGACTTTTTATCATCTTGAGTGACGACGTTATGTGCCACTCTTCGAATTATCATATTTTCCATATAGATCGTGTTACACATACATAGATAGGCGCACCGCACCGCACCTACCACCTACCGACTAAGATAAAGTTTAAGGCAAGTTTACCAACAGAAATTATCACGTCACTTGGGGTAAATTGGTTAACAAACATTATTATTAATTTGTTGTTGTTATTGTTGTTTGCTAATTTATATCACTGAGGTTTGTGTTTAAAGGCAACCATTTCACTGGCTCCGTTTGGACCATCGATTGCCACAGTGTATTTTTAAGGTTAGCGTCCATACAGACCTAGTGGACGGAGCGCATAAGACGGACTTGTTTGGCAGTGCATCCACAGAGGCGCACCATCGCATTGCCGACACAACTGTCATTTGGATTTCTTAACAATTTTCGATAGTAAACATCACCATAGAAAATGCGCATATAAAAATCCGATCGGATTTTCCCGATCAGTGGACGCACGTGTATGACTTCCTATACAAAGGATTCTGAAATCCGTCCGATCCGTTCGCTGCGCCTGTATGGACGCTAGCCTTTAACCGACTTAAAAAAAAAGTTGTAGTGCATTTTGTCATTTTTCAGTTCTGTTTTTGTACCATAGATTTTATCCGGAGTTGGAATTTTAATTTTTATACGAAAATCGTTTTATTTTTTTTAGTTTTTATATTTTCGTTGTAGCAATTTTTTAGAGTCGGTTTTTATCAAATACAATTTGAAGTAAATAATTATTTTCATTTATACCGTCACGGCATATCTCACAATGTGGGGTAACCATCGACAGGTTTGCGGGTGTGCATTATAAAAGGAAGCACGACATGTGGATGTATCCCCCACACGCCAATCTCGTCTTACCTAAAAATGCACTACATTCAGAATGGGTGGTGAACCTCATTGCTGAACTGTGTATGATACGTTATTTTGTCTCTTTTCGATTATTGTCTATCTTGACAAGCATTATTTTCTCCGTATACGTTCTCACATCGCCTCATACACTCCTTCTCTTATGAAATTCTTATCAGGAATCTATTATTACATTTCCTCTACTTTTTTCACATTGAAAAATATAATGTCTGAATCTTATATTTTACTTATTACAAAGTTTGTTTGTAGATATATGGAAATATGTTTTTGGTTAAACAAAACGATAAATTGAGAAGTTAAATACAATCTAAAATAAGTGTTACATATACATTACATGGTGATAATTTCCTTTTTTTCGACATATATGTCTGTGATTATTTAATGCATTAGGCATTTATTGCACTTAAATGTTCATATTTACCATAAGAATTTGCGTATTTTCACTTCCGCTTGCAAATTTTCCTTTTCGCACGACGGACGTCTAATTCAGGGGTCGACATACTTTTTCATACTTTTCAATTTTGAAATATGGATGCTTATTTATAATGCTTCATTGTTTCGCTACTGTCACCGTCAACTGCTCCGCATGTGGATACTGTAATCGCCCCTTTAACAAAACGCGACATTGAGCGACAAAAAAACGTTTGATACGAAGAGCATTACGGAGCTCTCTAGATTAGCAGTCTCGGCACCATAGTGCACAGAGTAGAGTACTATGGAAGTGAAAACGCGTTATACTTATATTTTTTTGTTTTAAAACTGTAATAATCCATTGCTTTCACGGGCCAATCAATGAACCAGTTTGGGTCCCCAGACCGTAGTTGCCGACCCCTGATCTATTCGTGCAGTTAGTGGTGGGTAATTAGTTTTGTGAGAGGGCCTTAATTTGATTTTAAAACGATGATGGTAATATGAATATCACATCACCGCCATAGCCAACCATAATGAACGGTATCGGTCCAACGGATATAATTTGCGTCATTTTTTTTTACTTTTAATTATTGTACGAGTGTCATTGTACATTATATTGTGGAAACAACACATGTGACGTCATATCGGTTACGGTTTGTGCTGTTATAACGTTATTTCGTTACTTTCTCCGTTGTGACTGACGATCGCGACCACTGTAGGATTGTTTATTTGTCGTTTTTTTTAAAACGATTAATATAAGTATAAGATTAAGTACATATATGATTGTCCAGACGAGGTAACGGATAGGCTCTGTATTTATAATAATACTAGCGGACCCGACAGACTTTGCCCTGCCCGAACGTTGGCTTGCCTGCTATCAATTAGCTGGTTATAAAAACATAAAAAAAACCCAACCACCATAACTGCTTATCCCAGAATGTGTGAATTCAAATCTGTCTTTATTTTATTTTATATATTTTATTTCAATTTCTGTTATCGATGATTTCAAAATTACCTACTCTACAATTTACATACCTATGTTTTCGTTATTTAATTTTTATATTACGTATAATGTAATGTATGGTGACGAGGGAACTATTTTGGCAAATATGTAGCATTTATTGTTGTATTTCGTAATTAGCAAATTACTGTATGTTCCCTTTAAATTAAATAAATTAATACACATAAATTTATTATTCTCGCCTCATATGAAAAAGGCAACATTCAGAATGTGGTGGTGGTGCACTGTGTGAGGTGTTATTTTTCCTGTTGTATTTACGATTACCTGGCTTTATGGAACACCAGAACATGATAATAAAAAACATATTATCAAAATCGCTTCAGCCGTTTAAGAGTTAGGTGACATACACACGTTCAGAAGAATTAAGTAAAAATATATTAATGAAACTCATGTTTCGCGTTTTACGATTTATAATACAAGTTATATCGTTTGCATAACACTAGGCGTGTTATGCAAATCAAAAAACAAATTTTGATTCAAATTGTGAATCAAACCCATCCACAGACACTAAAAATTTCATCAAAATCGGTCCAGTTGTTTAGGATTTCAGTGACATACACACGTACAGAAGAATTATACATATAAAGATTCTATATTTAGAATTCAGGAATCATAATATACACATTATGCGCCCATACCTTAGTTTGATTACGATTGAAAATTTTTGTTATCTTATCAAGGCTTTTTCAAAATACATATCATGTATTTACTTAACAATATAATATGGTTTATTATAAATTTAAAAGTTTGATAAAATATCCAAAATATATACTTCTATCTATAGCCGAATTTATGTAACATCTATGCGTTTTGGTGTGCTTAGCATAGATGTTTTAAAAATACGCATCTAACGGTCTAATTTATCACTTCTGGATAGTGTAATCCGAGACAAAGCCGAAGGATAAAACGAATATCACATTTACTTTTTTTCAGAGCGATTAACTGCAAAATTTGTTTACGGTGTTTAATGCTTTAAATATCCTGGCACCACAATACATCCAAGAGCTGCTTCAGAGAAAAGAGATATCTGAGAGGCATCTCACACTCAGGTCTTCTGGATCACAGAGTAAAAATTCCCTAAGGGAGTTGGACTGAGTCGACTCCCTGGAATATATTGCCTCCAGATGTCTCCAGTGCTCAAAGCACGAGCAATTTTTTCTAATGGACTGAAAAAAGCTTAGTTTCATAGAGCAACATATGACTGAAATATAAGCGCCCTCGGAATGATCCTGAGTCATTTAAGACCCTTGTATATCCTGGGTATACGGATGTAAACAAAAATGCACACTAAATTACCTTGGAGTGGTTTACGAAATCAGAATTATAGGAGAGCGAGCTTGCATTACATAGTTCAGCACCACCTATTCTGAATGTATTGCTTTTTAGGTGAGACGAGGCTGGTGTGTGGGGATACATGCCGTGTTTCCTTTTATGAGGTAATCCACACCCTCACGTTTGTTGTTGGTTACCCGACATTGTGGCATATGGCGTGCTGGTATGAATGAAGAATTATAGGAGAGCATTCATGATACGATGCTAACCTCAAATAGGCAAACGGTGTGATAGTTGATGGTTGACTGGAAGAAATTGCCTCCAGGCAATAAGTCCGCCATTTGTACTATGTAATTTTATGTATGTACAAAGAAGTGTTATATAAATAAATATAAATAAATAAATTGTATAGATGAATTTTTGACGAACGAGGATGAGGACGAATTATTTAAGTTTTTTAATTTCCAGATTCTGTCATTTATACTTTTAGCACTGTAAGATGAATAGGTGCATTAATTCATCCTACATTGTTGCATGAATTTTATTTACTCAACCACTGCATATAAAGAAGTAGGTAGTTTCTCTTCTTTTTTCACCGCAAGACGTGTCATAAAGGTCGTCTTGCATCCTATGTATTAACGTATAATATATCTACTTCATTTTTGCATGCATGTGGCAACATGGAAGGTCGTATTCAATGTTTCGCAATACCTCATGTTGGTACCTACCTTTACACATTTGCGCATCTCTTTGTGTTTATTTAATTTTTGTGTTCACCTTTTTTATTCAATTTGCAATTTTATTCTTTTGTTTGAACAATCGATTTAGTGCGGTTTTGAAACAAAAGATCAATAGATCCTGTATCAATAATAATGATTGTATGGGGTCAAGGATTTCGATAAAATATTATTTAAATTTGAACACAAAAATATTTATTTCATTTATGCATGAAAAATAGGATATTATTTCAGTGAAAGATTATTACCTAATATACATTCAATAAAAAAAGGAATGGTATATCTATAGGTACTTACTCAAAAGTTAGGAAATGTAAAATTAATTCACCGACAAACAAATTTCCCTAAAAAATGTCGAGGATAAGAAGAATGACATGTGGAACTCAAGATCAAATATAACAGGAGTATATCAGCAATAACGCAGTGATACGAGGCATGGAATACCAATCCCCTTTATTCCCTCCCTACTCCCCGCGATTCCTACGTACCCCATTATTTATATCCCTAATTTTGAATTACTTATCTTCTTTATATTCTTTGTTTATTTTAAGTTGTATACTTTAATTTTTAACTCACTCCACTCTATATGTTTTCAAGCTAACTTATTTTTTTTATATTACGCATGTTGTGGGAACTATTTTGGCAAATGACTGATACTTATTATTGTTTTATTTATGGTTTATAAATTGCTGGTTGTTTTTCATAAATTTAATAAATAAATAAATAAATAATAAATTATATTATTTTCTACAATTGAGTAATTGGGTACACCCATTGATTATTTTAAAATTAAAGTCCCTGAATGGTATCACGATCTTCAGCAAACTATTTTTTTTATTATTTAATTATAATAACTTCAATAATTGTTAAATAATAATTAATTGTTAAATAAGTCCACCTCCTGCCGGAAGCTTGTTAACGCTTAGGTATTAATTGTTAACCGTTCATCGGGGTATTGTTCTTTGGCTAAACGTGCTTTCAGATCTTTTGTACCGAAAAAAAACTCGGTTATAAAAAAATGTGCAAAAAAGCCCCCACGTTTTTTTGTAAGATTTTTAATGAAAAATATAACCTTCTGATATTTAACATGACATCCACGGTGGCTCAAGGCCTAGGCGAAATAAATTGCTTTTAGTATAATATGCAATATATTAACTATATATACATACATACCATCACGCCATGTCCCTTGCGGGGTATGCAGAGAGAACCGAACGCCACATTTTTCTATCCTGGCACGCATCCCTCGCCTCGTCCACATTCATGCATTATTCATTCATTCATGCATTCATTTATATTAACTACACACGTAAAATTTACTGCTTTACCTACTTCTTCTTGTGCCATTTCTAACGTAGGTTGGCGACCATCACACCAAACTCATACCGATCTTGCGCCAAACTAATTACTAACGCAGCATCTGGAATCCCGAATCACTGACTTTTAGAGATTTTTAAGACACGATATTCTTTTACGCCCCATACTCAGTCTTCCTTCTATCTTTCCCTCCACTACAAGGGCATACGCTGACCGCCGTGGCACAGTTGGTAACTCGTCTCGTTTGGTTTGATTTGGTGCGGGCGTCCTGGGTTCGATTCCCAGCTGAGGAGAAATTTATTTTTCATGCAAATATTGCTTCTCTGGGCTGGAAAAACTGGTTAGTTGGAAGAAATTGCCACACGGCCGTAAACGTACCATTTGCGTAAAGTGCAAGGAAGTGTTTATTATTATTTTATTTTTATTATTTTTATTATTTTTATTTGTTGGCAAATTCACAGAATGTATTACATAACATTATTTACATAATCTTTAAAATATAAATACATTCCAATTATGAATTTACTCATGAAATATTACAAATTTAAAAGCTTGGTAGAAAAAAGTATTAACAAATATAACAAATTGAACTATGATGACAGAGGAAGTAACAATAACAATAAATTAATTTACAATAATTTGAACGAGAAGAAATAAATACGTTAATAATATAGAGAAGAAATCTTAACACATTGTGTAAAAAAATTGGTAGAAAAATCAATAGAAAAATCGAGATGCACAATCTATCAAGACTTACGTCATGAATTTTTATTATTTATATTGATATGCGGGGAAGTGAGGGCAAGGCGTATTATGAGGCCATAGCCGTTCCCTACAACCAAAAGGGCAGAGCAGTGAAACACCAGTGAATGTTGAAGTGTCGCAATTTATTAATTTGAAGAAGAAGCAGACAAGAAACATAAAATAAACATATTGAGCACAGCAAATAAACATATGAGAAAGGTCAAAGTAATACACTAAAGCCACTTAACACTACTGCATGTCCATCATGCTGGCCAGGGACGTCGCAAACGGTGCGATAGGTCGGATGATGATGATGGCGTGTCCCACACGCCTGAGACAGCGGTGACGGCCCAGGCCAGACGGCGAAGCGGTGGTGGCGGCCAGGCTAGAGGCGGCGGCGGGCGGCGGCGGCGGCAGCAGGCGGCGGCGGCGGCGGCGGCAGGCGTCTAGCGGGCAGGCCACGGGTTCGCAGGTCTGGTGCCTCTGGGGTTCGTCCCACTCGTCTGCAGTGGACGGTCCGACGTTGATGATGAAGCTGGGACTAGACATCCGTCTCAGTCCCAGGCGACGGTCAACCTGGCGTGGATGATGACGGAGGAGGGAGGCCAAGGCCGGAGGTTTGGCTCGGCCAGCAGCAGGGCCAGGGCTCCGGAGCGTGCACCGCCCTTGGTGCAACCGGTGAGTCCTGGAATCTTCCGTGTCAGCTGGTCGAGACGTGCGCCATCCTGCACCAGGGTCCTCAGTAGTGGAGAGGGCGAACGTGAACGAGGTGGCCGAGATATAAAGCACACCGGGCCGCGGCCAGCAGGCCGCGGCCAGCGTTCGTATTCCTCTTGTGGGTGTAGACTGGTTCTTCTCTGGCGGCGAATGTGTTGATTCTTGCTGCGAATGACGATTCCCGACGACTGCTGACTGCTAACTGCTAACTGCTAACTCCTAACTGACTACGGAGCGGAAAACGGCCTCTTCTTAACCGGACCACCGGTCCGTCGCCGAGCCGGTACAAGACGATCGCCGGCGGGTTCTCATTGGCTGTCTGCCTCGCGTTCTCATTGGCTGTCTGGCTTATCCGGCTCGGTCACGTGGTACGGTGACGGTCGGTACCGAATTGAGAAGCGACCGTAGCGTAAGCAGGCTCGACTTTTGGTCACTGCAAATCCGGACGCATCAATATCACCGTGGAATATGTGGCCAAAGCATGTGACTTTGCGTGTTTTGAATTTGTTATTAAATTTATTATTTATAATTTAACAAATTCAAATCAATTATTTTCTTTTTGATGGAGCATCTGTATATTTTTGTAATATTTTCAATCTTTCGTACCACATCACTTTCTATTCCATTTTTTATGCTTGTGTAATAATGATAATCTGTTATTAATTTTATGTAGGTACATAAAATTATCTCTTCTTTCCTATATAAGAATTTCAACTGTTGGTTTTCCATAAGCAAAAAAAAAAGTAATATTTAAAATGTCATTGAAATATCTCTGATTGTCAGAGAAAATATTTCATTAATGCAACATCATGGATTCCCGTAAGTCGTAAATTATAAATGCGTAGTCTTTTTTTTCTTTCACTCGGTGTGCGTTTTATTCGTCGTAAGCAAAAAGTTTTCCCAAAGTATCACAGTTACTTCCCCCCATCAAGGGTTCTGTCAGGGGCTTTTCATAATATTAAATTCATCTCCGTGTCTGGGGGTTCTCGCCCTTCTCTGTCTGTCGCTGGTGGGAGGTTGGATGCCTGCTGCGGCCCCCGATGCTAATTCCGCTGTCTGGATGTGAAGATTTGGAAGACTGCGAGACAGGACCGACCGCTAGGGGAGAATTGCGCTCAACCTTCCTTTACTTTCTATAATATAATGTAACCAAGGGAATAAATTGAATGAAAATTACCAATGTTTATTTATTTATTTATTTGCATCTGTATAATTTACCAATGCAAAATTACCAATGTTTAATTATAATTGTAAAGTTACAAGAGATTAAATATCTATTCTACAATTTTCATTCAATCCATCACTGACTGATGGATTGCAATCACTAGAACACAGACGCAGAGTCGGTATTTTAAGTTTATTTTATAGATACTACCACGGGAATTGCTCAGAAGAACTTGCATCTTTGGTCCCTCCTCCACCCACTCGCAACAGTCACTCGCTTTATTCAATCGCAGCACCCATTCACAGTGGACCTTCAACATATACGAACAAGTCGCTTCTCGAACTCCTTTATTAATACAGCAGCCCGACTGTGGAACGATCTTCCGAATTCTGTGTTTCCATCTTCGTACAACCCGGGTCTTTTTAAAATCCGAATTAATAAACTCTTTTTTAGATTGCAAATCCCTCCCAACGCTACGTAGTGCGCTTCTTCGGAAGAGTAAAATGGACCCAAATCCTAATAGCTGGTGTCCCCTACGTGGACATGTTAAAAAAAAATTGTATTTCATTTCTATATAATATTTTTTTGCCTTAGGATCAGTATGTCTGACTCAGACTTCTCAGCTAAGGTTCCGGGTTCGATTCCCAGTGAAGACAGTTTTTTCGCCGTGTTCTTAGTTGGATCTGTGAATCGATAAACATATGTAAGTCTCCAGAATGTGGCAACATGTTCAAGGGTGCGTTTTATATTTATTTTACATAATATATTAATTTTTAGTTGCTCGACAAGCGGGCTATTGAAATTATTATTTTTATTTATTATTTATTAACCTAACCAAATGGATATGGTTGGTTGGAAGACGTTGCCATATGGCAATAAGCCCGCTATTGTGCACTTATCAAAATTATTAAAATAAATAAATGCCGTTTCAATCGACAGTAAAAAATATGTAAAAATATTTTTTGTTATTAATTTAATTGAGCCGACTCCCGTCGCATAGTCGTGAGTCGTTTTGACTTCTGTGCTGTCATTTTGGGTGCATATCCCCAGCAGTACAAAAATGTGTTATACAATACAATTATTGCTTTACCAGGCTGGAATCACTGGTTAGTTGTAAGAAATAGCCGTTTGGCAATAATTTCCCAAATCTCGAAATTAAAAATATATACTAAAATAACAACCGTTCACCTTTTCTTGATTATAAAAAATAATACGTTCGTATTATTGAGCTTAATAAATTTGAATTGAGAGCATCTGTTTTAAAAAATATGATTCTAGGTAATCGTATATTGAATATACTATTGGATACGAATATGCCATCATTATTTTTAAGATGTATACCATATCATTTCCCTGTTTAGGGTAGGCAGAGACAACCGAAAGCCACTCTTATTTTGACATACATTTCTCCCTTTGTTCACGTCCTTGCATCGTCTCATACACTCTCTTCTGTTGTTTTTCTAATACCACAATATATTGTTTTTAAGTATTATTTCGAATCTAATTGTAGCAAAAAGTATGGTAACCCTACCATTCCATAGTAAACTCTCCATTCTCTCCCCTCTGTCTCTGTATCCATCTTGAATGCCAGCCTCAGTTTGATGGTGAAGCACTAATAGGTCTTGCCTTTTTTAGAACCCTTTTAGATTTATTTTCAGGTTTCAGTACTTTTTATTAATATTTTTTACATCCAAGAATGAATATGTCCTAGTATCTAGTATATATATACATCCTCATACTTTCTCTAAATTAAGCATAAATGTATGTGCTATAGGTGAACGAAATCGGTCGTAGCAGGATACGATCTTGCGACTACTGGATTACAAAAACCCAGCGGGCTAGTCGCTCTGCCACCACCCATATGAATTTGTTTATAACATGTTTTAGAACAACCAAAAATTTTTTTTAATCATACGGCAGCTGCTGCCAATTACAGTGTGAAATGCGGTTCTACGACTGCTACCTCGTTCGTGGGACGTTCAGAAGATTATGTCCTCTAACCCTTATGTAATTGGGTGGTACAAAAAGTCCTAGCCTATCTAGCAGTTCTGGACAATCAATAAGATTGTTGAAAATCTTGAAGCCGGTCAAGAGTAGTGCGTATATATTTTTTTATTATTAATCAAATCAATACAAATTTACATTTAAATTATAATTTAAGAGGTTTACAAGTTCCATGATATGTTTCATAATAACCCTCTTTAATTGAGATAAAATCTCGTGTTGAAAGAGGGGAGTATCTATTTTGTATTGCTACATTCACCAAAACATTGCACATTTACTAAATAATACACAAAACATTTAATCACTCAGGTTTACATTTATATAAAGACAAATCAATAATTTACATGCAAGGATTGTGTAAAAAGGTCAAACAAAATTTTCAAAACAAATTAGAAGCTACCCAAAAACAAGAATGAAATAAACAAAAAAATAAATCAGTACAATTTTTTGATTTTATTCTTTTGATTGTAGGTGTTTATATTATATATTAACGACTTATTTTGTGTTTTCTTTGCATTTTTATGTAAGTGATCTCACCGAGATTGGAAATTATAGATAAATAGATGTCTACCTAATTTGAGGCAGAATCTCATTTTCGCGCCAATAGTAATAGTAACCTAACTTGTAATAGTAACCTAAAAATTAGTTCAAATAAACTAACTTAAAATCAACAAAATATGGTTTTGGTTGACTGCATTTTGGTTGTATATCCTCGATATTATAATCTTCTCACCCTCACAGAATCGTACGATTCGTTTTGTGCATCTTAGTTTGGTAACCTCTGTAAGTATGCATGCACCCTCCCTCCGAGCTTTCCGTAATGTTGAGCGCCTGCATCAGGTGATGTCCCGAAAATTTATTCCAACAGTCGTCAGATGTCTCTAATTCTGAATCATTCTTCCTGTCGGAAATACGACATGTAAAAATTACTCTTGATATTGTTTAATTATAACGCGTGAGAAGAGTATGTCACAGAACAATGTATGATTGAATGAAAAATATGGAGAGAATGTATCATAAGCAGAATGAGGTGCCCCGAGGTGGTTGAATTGAATGACTGTCCAAAAATAATAAATATGTAAGAAATAGTTGGAGCCGCCCTAAATCATGAAATCTTCGAAAGAAGAAAATGTAAGTAGCTTGAAAATGATATAAAAGTAATAACTGTTGAAAGATTCAATCTTTTTTGTTTTTGATGGCTTTTTAATGTCAATATAAAGACTAACTTAAATAACTGTTTTTTTTACGTACATCGTATATACTGTACTATTTGTAAAGGTTTTTTTCTTACATAAACCTATTTTATTTGTTTGTACCAACATTAAAAATGTATATTTTTAAATCATATGTTTATTTATTTGTGTGTACGGCTCGAAGCTCATATTTTACACTTACATTATTTCCCAACCAACCAGGTATAAAGTTTGATAACAAGGTAAAGTGTTTATGTATGTAAAACATATTGAAAAAAAATGTATCAACTAAAATGACATGATCGTTAGAACAAACCTTAAACAGCATACAAGATAAAGAAAGTAAACGTTTTTTTCTATTTTTGCGAATTCTCCAATAGACTGTGAAATAAGCAATTTTGCTCGTAATGTATAAAAAAACAAGATGCAGGGAGGTTAATAATATAGTCACTGGACAGGACAGACTAGACCTGAGTAGACCCCCTCGTATTATGTGGTATAATATGTGGATGTTGGTTTTAGGCATAATGTATAGGTAGGTACTTCGTATATTCCGCGCACTGCCCTTTCACTAATTTAACGCTTCATTTGGTCCCTCTCAACTCACCCTACAATGCACCCACCTATATCTACCTCCCCTCACTACCCTCCCCCTTACACAGTAGTTCTACAAATTTTGTTTAATATTTTAACCGTTTGATTTATGTAATGGCGTCTGAAGTAGTTTGTTACTCATCAAACGGGAAACATATTTGTTTGAAAGACTGTAAATGAGACTTTTGGTCTTGGTGGTGCACCCTTGCTATCGACTCATGCAACGTGTGGCAAGTGTGAATCTTTTGTTCACACTCGCAGCTCAATTAAGCGTTTTGAACCGTGGTGCCGAGATCTCCTATCTGGAGAACTCCCTTGTCTATGCATGTGTTCTGTGATTGAGTTGATTGTCCGTCTATCTCCTTCGTTTCCTCGTGACGTGATCCATGGAGTTTTACATGAACATGACAAAGCGCCTTCATTTCCCGCACCGTCGAATTATGGTTTTCCCTAGTCATCTCCAAACTTGTCACACCATTCTTCCGAAGATCTGCCTCTAGTCCTTTTACCTGGAACAATCTGTGAGGATACTTTTCTGACATTTTCAAAAAAACCCGCAAATATTTTTATTGCAATGCAGTTGGAGAATCTCCGATTATCATTACCCCGTTGGAGGGGTATATTCCAATAACCCCCCTCCCTTTCTCCTCATCCGTCTGACTTAACACTATTTTTCCAAAATAGAGAACGGACAATTTTGGGTTATAAAGCGAACGTGTTTCAAACGAATGCCAAAATAATTTAATATCTCGACTTTTTTTATTCCCCCGAGGTGTTGTTCTGTACGTTCGCTTTCCACTAACGTCATCAGATATTGTGTACGTACGAATATAATATTATAGTATTATCATCCAACTGATGTGTGGGAACATACCATGTGAAATCGATCCATTGTTTCTTTATGATAGGGTTTGTCTGTAATTTGGACAGATCTGCGATTTGAAGTAATCGTCGAAGATTCCGTCTGCATTTTTCGTCTTTTTTTATTTAACAAATTCAATTTATATCATTTCCATTTTATTCATTTATGTTCATGGAGAGATATATTTCTCAAATTCTACCAAGTGTCTTGAATTGATATAAATTCGAGTTTGTATTATAAATTGGCATAATTAAACAATACATTTCGAGGATTTCTGACTTCAAATATATTTTTTTACAAAGACTTTCTTTCAGACATCAATTAATATAAATAAAAGTGAAGATTTCAAAACGACGATCAAAGGGATTACCTATGTTAATTTAAACATTGTTTGAACAGCCTCTAATAATGAAATCCTGTATTAATTCATTTCCCTTTTTGATGCGAATTATTAGAGTATGCGTGTGCCTAAAAATAAAAAGAAAATATTTTTGAATCTCGTAAGTAACCATAATAATTTTTCATGGAATCTTTTGTAAAGAAATTAATTACGTTTGTTGTGCAAACATCTGTTTTAATGATGAAATTGCGTAATTTATTTCATGTTGTCGCCATACATTGAACCAATAGTTGTTTTTAGCACATTATATGTATGTAGGAACACGTTCACAATAGATAGACTAAATACTCGATGGAACGCCCTGGAAATGAATGTTCTTTTTTATGTATTTTTATTGTATACAAAGCCACGATAAATTGACAATAACAAAAAACAATATAGCGCCAATTTTATTTATTTTTATTGGATGCAACAGCTAGTATAGATTTACAATAACAAAAAACAATATAGTGCTAATTTTATTTATTTTTATAGGATTTAACAGCTATTATAAATTGACAATAACAAAAAAAATAATATAGTGATAATTTTATTTATTTTTATAGGATTTAACAGCTATTATAAATTGACAATAACAAAAAAAAACAATATAGTGATAATTTTATTTATTTTTATTGGATTCAACTGCTAAGATAAATTGACAATAACAAAAAAAAAACAATACAGCGTCAATATTTATCGATTCAACTTATACAAGTGTTTTTATATACTTCTTTCATGGATCTACAGCCCATGTAGAACCTTAGTCTGCAGTTACTTCCAGCAACCTCTCCTGTCACTTTCTTCGCCCCTACAGTTTGGCACATCGTTAGGATGCATCTCTTACAATATCGTCCTCCCATCGCTGCCTCTGTCCTAAGTACCCCTCCAAGACTTTTTTTTTGGTATTTCTTTTTGTATTTTTAACTAAATTTTCTTTATAATAATCAATGCAGATCAGTTTCTATGCTGCATTTACAGTAAAATCTTATCATTTCTAATTGAATTATTGTTATTTTGTATCGATTCTTATTCAATATAATATAGTGCCTTCAACTTTCGACGGCATTTCGCCACGCTTCGTCAGAGTTCCGAACTGTTTTCGGAATAAAATCGATGGACGCCTCGTGGAGCCCGCTACTGTATGGCGGAACGGCGGGCGTGAGAACCTCGCGACCCACCGTAGCGTGACCACCAGTTTTACCGGTGTGCTGCATGGATTCATGACATAGGCTTGCCGTGGTTTGGCCTGTCTGTCTGTCTGAAGACCCTTATAGGTCTCACGGACCTATTGACTGACAACTGTCACTAATCTATTTATTTATTATTTTATGATTATTGCATCACAGCAGTTCAGAGGTGTACCGAGACTTTTGTAAGCGTTGTTTAACACTGTTTCTCCTTTTAATTCACATATATCTATAGGCACCTACACAACTAATATGTTTCGAAAAAATATTTCGCATATCGGAAAAATGTAATCATTATATTTTATTATAACACAATATATAAATGCAACTCGCTCACGTGGGTCGCAATAATTACATATTATCCTAACCTAATCATTTTTAATACAATAAAACGATTTCTTTGTTTTGGCCAGTATGTAATTATCGCGACTCGCGTGAGTGAGTTACATAATATATTCTGTAGTAATATTACCGAAAAAGTGTAATTTTTACTTAAAGTAATTTTGATAAGTGGTTTTCCAAAGTATTTTATGCATTATGTTAATGTGATATTGTGTATTCGATAGATGATGCTAGCGAGTCTCCTTCATAAAATATTTGCGTTTGTACAGTAGGTACTAAACAACGTCTAGTTCGTACCTTATGGCTATCGTAAAACAATTAAACCAGTCACGTGGGTGCGCCAATTTGTGTCTTTTTTTTGCTTGGTTGGTATATGTGATAACCGCTCTTCTCCACGGCGAAAAGGCTCAAGAATTTTGGTGGCATCTGTACTTGAGTTCATAATGTTTGTGTCGTTTCGCTAACTCGGACCATTTGACCCGTACCGCATGTGAACGACAAAACACAACGCATAGCACAGAGTCGCTCACGGAGCCCTCTAGATTTGCAATTGATCTGTATCGTGGTGCATAAAGTATTATCAGCGAATAGAATAGTTAGACTTCAGAAATTATATTATGAAGGTCATTAGAGAAGCGACCATGAACTCTGGAAATTACTAAGTTCACGGGATTTTAAGGGCAGTCGATGAAAAAAAAGTTTTGTACTGTATTCTACACAATTATGTTCTTTGTTTTTTAATGTAGTTTGGGCTAGGAATAAGAGATCTTTGACTATTCTCACGTTCCCATCTTTCAGATTTCTTATTTGTTTATTTACGACTTAATAGCCTTTTACACATACATAACAAAACAATATTAAAACATAATTAATACATACAAAAAAAAACAAAAAAGTTATTTTATAAGATTAAATAATATTTTTTTAAAGAAACAAAAACTAATGCACAATGATACTATCAAACAATTCAAATTTATTTATTTACCTTTTATCACACCATATTTATAATGTCAACAATAAATAGATTACTGCTGCCCAACTAGGAAATCCTGTTCTAGGGCTAGCAGTTTACAATTTTTATTGACAATTATATGCAATTATGAACCATGTGATTGTTCCCGCTCCACACTAAATTCACCCCAAAAAACTAAAAAAAATCTAATAATAGCATGTTAACATGACAAGGGTATCAAAAGAAATGAAAATAGCAAAAAATATGTTGTAGTGCCAGAATTTCGGCGTAGGACTCCTGTCTTGTCAGCTTAGAAATCGGATTGAAATTTTTAATATACCTAACTAAATATTGTTATTACAGCTTTGTTGGGTCTAGTCTGTTACATTTCGTGTGTATCTCTCGCGATAATTATCATAATGATATAATAGTTAGTTATGCACGACGTGTGTTGCCTTGTTTGTTCGAGGCTATGTTCACAGGTGTCGATGGTAGCTTTAGTTCCGCACTCCTTAGGGCAGAACATGAACTCACCTGCCACAAGAACGGTGCTATAATATAATATATTATTATAAACATAATAAGTTAAATATCGATAGTTCCAATCCATCTCAGTTATCACTAACTACCACGACCTTGATGGTGGGTTTAAAGTAATATGTATTAACACTAATAACTGTTTGTGAACGGTTCTAACTACTTAAATATATTTCTAGACAAATTAATATCTCAATAGAGACGAATATAATTTTTTTTATGAAAAAAATTACTGTATGCGTATCATAAAAATATTTGATTTAAATAATTTTTCGTATAAACTTAAATTATGCAGGCCGCATCGCGATAATACATTTTGTAGTTTTGGATAGGGCGAAGTGGAGGAGCGCAGTGAGGAGAGCGGACCCCACCACCATGTGGGATGCAAGCTAAGGAAGAGAGAGAGGAGAGAGTTTTATACGAAAATACATCAGACAAATAAATTAACATCTCACATAGTTTAACAATGAGGGGCGCCACCCATTCTGAATGTCGTGCCCTTTTAGGTAAAAAGAGACTAGAATGTGCTTCCTTCTATGAGGTAGTGCACACCCGCACACATGTCGCTGGTATCTAACATTGCGGGCTGGTAACTAATATGTAGACCGAAATTTTTCAGTTAAATTACACAGCCATTTTATTTTTCAATAAAAAATTGTTTTTTCCTTAGATAATGCGGTTACCGTTTTTATCAAGACAAAAATCTGTCGCGATTGTATTGTTCCCGTCAAATAATTTGAGATATTTTGTCGTATAGGGGAGCAGTGTGCAAATATAGGTAGGTACTAACCAAGAAAAATAACTTGTAGAAGAATAAAAGTAAAAGTTAAAACTTTTTTTCACAAAAGCAACTCGCAACACACAATTAAACACTTGTAACTTTATGACAAATTTTAAAATCTCGATAGAGCCGAAGATGGAACATTATAGGAGAACCAGGAACTCAAGGCACTTACAGTTACGACCTGTCATTGGCTGGTCTACGCGATCACTTTATGCGCTTGCGCAACGTTCACCAATTATGCCTTCCTATTGAGTTCCCTATCAATCCAATTTCTGAAAGTTCTATATATTTTTATCAAGAAAATCTATTCATATTCGTTTGAAAATAAGCTGAAAAACACCATCACCATCTATAAAATGCCGAAGAAACCTTTTTCTAACGCCATCTATAGAGAAATTGTATTGTAAACAATGAAAGCAACGGTATACACGAGGTGACAATGCTTTCACATGGATGTCACCCCTGAACCGCGCCAGAATTATAAGTTCATTTTTGCTTGTTTACTTGCTTGTAAAGTTGTAGCCAAACATTCTTGAACTTTTAGCCGAGAAGGGGGGCGATTCGCACGTAAACTAACGAAGCAAAAAGACACAAATTTGCGCTCTGCGCAACCGGAAGCTCGTTCAAGATGTTTGGCGAAAATTTACCAATGTATAAATTATTAAAATCGAATATTTTTGTAATTGCATATACGCAAACATTGGATATTTTTCCCTGTTCTGTTTCAGGAAAAAAAAATCAATGTTTGCGTATATCAACTGTAAAAAAAATCGATTTATATTCAAATTACTTTTCTTATGCAGTTTTTTGAATATGATCTAATGTTTTATTGACTCCCTGAACCAGTAAGCTTGTTAAAGTTTTTATTTTCTTTGAGATGTATATTATTATATTGTTATATATTTATACCTTAATTATTGAGTAGTTCATAGTATGTCTTTTGTTAGTTGCTACTAACTGACAAACTTATTTAAATTTATATGAATCTACACATGTAAACCTAATTCTTCTTAGATGGCGCAATACCTATACACCATCTATCTAACGCACTATGTAATTATCAATTAACTTGAGTTCTTACTATAATTATTGTTGGATTTAATAATTACATCGTTGTTTGTGAAGATATAAAGTCATTCTTATTTCTAAAAAAAACGTAACATTTTCCGTTTCAATTTCACGGATGACTCGAGCTTTCATCTTCATTGTTCCGTCCGTCCGTCCCGTTATACATAATAGATGAAACCAAACTCTGTGTCTTGTTCTCGTTAATATCTCGTCCCGTTATACATAATAGATGAAACCAAACTCTGTGTCTTGTTCTCGTTAATATCTCGTCCCGTTATACATAATAGATGAAACCAAACTCTGTGTCTTGTTCTCGTTAATATCTCGTCCCGTTATACATAATAGATGAAACCAAACTCTGTGTCTTGTTCTCGTTAATATCTCGTCCCGTTATACATAATAGATGAAACCAAACTCTGTGTCTTGTTCTCGTTAATATCTCGTCCCGTTATACATAATAGATGAAACCAAACTCTGTGTCTTGTTCTCGTTAATATCTCGTCCCGTTATACATAATAGATGAAACCAAACTCTGTGTCTTGTTCTCGTTAATATCTCGTCCTGTTTATTTTTCTTCGTTTTCAAATCGTGGATTGTTTACACATTCAATTGCATTCATTTTGACGAACCCGATTGCCTGTTTTGTCGTGCCAATCGTTATCTTCATCAATAACGCCCTTTTTTGTTACATGAAGATATTGGGTTTAGTGCCTTCAGGCAATCTGTTGCAACCAACTCAAATTACATACATGAAGCCTTAAATAAATTCGGATTATATGGTCTCTTCAAATAGCATGATGTTATAGTGTACTATCATTACATTATTTTTTATTTTATTGATATATATTATTTATTTTTTATTTTATTGATATAGAACCAACAGTTTAATAATATTAACAAAGGTATATTAAATTACAAATTATGTTATAAACCTTTTTCAGGTTCTCTTTATTCTTTAAAATTTAATACTTCTTCAAAACATAAAATGCAGTTAATTTTTCGCAAGAAAGTGTAATTGTATTATTACAAACGGATATAGACGGGAGGGGAAATTGAAATTAGGTATTTACAGATTTAGTAAATTATTCACTTTGACACCGTTATGGTCCAAAACTGTAACAACTTGCTGTCGGGTCGCCTGCTGTCAGCGTACCTATTTTTCAATTTGATATTCCATCATTACTACGAATCGATTCATTTTGAAAAAAAAACTTCAATAGTTTGGATATTAATGAAGAAAAATATTCCTTAGTTTTGAAATTATGTTTTGTATATTTTATTGTATAAAAATAATAAGCCTACCCCGATTTTTAATTTATATCTTATATTTCTAATAAATTATAAGGCGTAGAGCAATATTTTTCGCAATGGCGCTGACTGGAAAATAAATGTTATTTCGTTTTCTTCACTAAACTTGGAGCTTTAATGCATATGTTAAGACATATTTTTCCAGATATTTTTGTGATCTTTAATTTTAAAAAAATATTGCTCTACGCCTTAGTTTATTAGAAATATACAATAAACGTCAAAAATTGGGTTTTGCTAATTATTTTTCTACAAGAATATATACAGAATGTACCCAAAAAGCTAAGGATTTTTTTTTTTCGTTACTTTTCAAACTATCTAAGTTTTTTTTTTTCGAAATGATTCAATTCGTAGTAATGATGGAATATCAAATTGAATAATAGGTACTCTGGCAGCAGGCGACCTCTTAAGTGTGTATGTTATTACATTTGACAATGCTTGTAGTATGCCAGTTGCTCCGAAATCAAACTATCAGATAATTATAATTATCCGTTGGATCATTAGCTTTTAAACGGTCTAGGAAATTTTTTATTTGTTCACTGAACAAAACCAGATCTTCCGCCTTTGTGGATGGTGGAAGGCACGCTGTGCTGTGTTATCTTAACTGCAGGGGGGAGGGGAATGTAAATGATTCAGTAATAGTTTCGATTATCAACATTAATGATAGCCCTTCAGTTGGACTGCCCTAGATGCACGTTGCCGGCAGACACTCGGGTAACTGTTAAGTCCAGTCTTTGGAGACCGTCCACAGGGCCCGCATGAACATAATGGCCCTCGACTGCCTTCGAGAGCCTCGAGGCTGCTTTTCATTATGGCGTGCGTGGGTACGTCATCTTTGACATATTTTGTCTATGGGCGAGGTACCACCTTTCAATCTTATCAGTGTCGAACCGGGGAGATATTTATTCAATAGGCAATGCATGTTTCACAAAACTGTTCATTGAAATTGAGATAGAGCTCACCGAACGAAAGAATGTGGGTGACAGAAACTAATTTTAGTACAGGGATATACTCTGATTTGAATCAATAAAATCAGTTGTGTAGATTATTGGGTGTCACTTATGCTTTGACATTTGCAACCACGGTGTCTAAAACTGTCACCGGCATTCTTTCACTTGTCGAGCTCTACATAGGTACTTGTTTTGCTCCGCCTGGTAAATGCGAGCCATCTTTGTTTTGACTATATACAACTCTGTCCCCTAAAAGTCGAGGGTTGCAGATACGTGCTCTTCTCGCTGTTTAACGTTTAGATATTTATCTCAGGTTTCTGACGTGAGGGTTTGTTGCGAACATACACCATTTAATGACAGACATATTAATGCTGGTTTCAAATCGGCGACCACTTCCGGTTAAAATACATTTTGCGATCTGTGCGAATAATCATCACCACCTTTTCATCTAACATTTTTTTTTATAAATAATTTGTGTTTATATGCTTATACATAATATGTAATATGTATTACTTAAGTAAAAATCTGTTAAGTATTAGTTAAATTCAATTTCCATAAAAATTGGTGAAAAAAAGTTTGAGATGTACCACTACAATATGTTATAGTTATCGTAAAACAATGGGTGTGCAGATCGTAAATTTGTCTTTTTGCTTGGTTGGTATATGTGCACACCACCCCCCTCCACGGCAAAAAGGCTCAAGAAGTTTGATGGAGACTATACTTCGGAAATTATTAATGTTTTATGTCGGTGTATAAAAAGCGCAGAGTTCTTAGCTAATTGTGTAAATGCTTCACGATTTCCGTTATAATATGGCTCGTGTGCAGGGCTCAAGGGATGCTCTGTTTTTGTATAAACATTACAAATGCGGGAGGGTGTTTTCTCCATCCCTTCCCTTCCATCGGCGCCGGCGGTCGCTTCAGATTGTGGCGTTGGAAATAGATAATACATAATATTTTGTGCTGGATGTAGTTGATCATTCCTTCCTTTCGTGTTGATTTAATTCGGCAATGCGGCATATTATGGATCTCTACAGCGAGGTTCTCCTCACCTTTAAAAGAAGCGGGCTTAATGAAATGCATTTGCTGTGTCTTGATTGTAGATACTTACATAATTAAAACTATGAAAAAAATTTTATTTTTAAAAATTTAAATAATATTGATACTTACATATATAGAGCTTCTTCTTCTTCGATGGCGCTACAGCCCAAGTCGAGCCTTAGACTCCCTCAGCAAGCGCCTCCAACGTCCCCTGCCACCAGTTGTCGTCTTCCAGTTGGACACCTGGAGAAGCTGTTTTGCATCCCTCCTCACACCATCCTCCCACCTCAACCTTGGTCTAGGTCACGAGCTAGGCAGAGAGAATTGTGCAAACACCATTTCTCTCAATAGTGAAAAAAAATTGTAACAAGTTTCAAGAATTTCTTTCCAAGTGTGAACCCAAACCCATGTACAAACGAATGACGAATAAACAAAAAAGACATCTGATGCTTATTTATTTATTTATTTTAAGGTTCATCTGCATTCATTAAAAATACAACAGTTTTGAATATTTTTACAAATCATTTTTTTTTTAAAGAATGAAAATTTCCTTGTGACAAGGAAATATGCCGTACTCATACATTCCCTAAATAACGGGAACGAAATCGGCAGGATTTGAACTCGCGACCACTGGATTACAAATCCAGTGCCCTAACCGCTCTACCACCACCACCCATCTATTGATACATTGATAATATCGATAGTTTAATTTTAGAAGCACAGTTTATATTTTTATAAAGATCTACAAATAATGATGAAATAAATAATAATATCGCGCGGAAATATTGTCAAGTTCAGTAAAATTACTATCCGTATTCGAGCACGACTTTGTACAAAATAATTACGGGCGTGATTTGTGAAAACTGCCAAGAAAAAGAGAAGTCGAAGAGAAGTGTATTTTCCCTGTTTATGTGGCGAGTCCTTATCATAGACTGCAAATACCTAATTATGAAAAGTTTTATCCGATTATTATCAAATGATTTTAAAATTTGATATCCGCGTATGGAAACGAATTCAGCTCGATTTATTTTCCGAGGTATCACCGTATTATTAATTATTTTAATTTAAGTTTGAGGCACAGAAAAATATATGAGGAAAAGTTGTGCCAGGGGTATCCTGGCACCGCCACCAAAATGGTGTTCATATTATTATGTAGTAACGCGAGGAGTTGCAGTGGCTCGATAAACTGGTTTTGTCCATCCCATCCAGCTAGCCAGCCCCTCCCTTTATCTTGCTACATCCCATCCTATACCTACCCTCCCCTCCCCTCCACTCTCACTTCCTTCCATATCGTCGATTGCGTCGCGATATTCTTCAATTCATTATTTCGTTCATTTAATAATCATGTTTTATTTTTTTTTAATTTCTCCAACGCCTGTATTTTTTATATTAGCAGCTACCTATCTGTTACATAAAAATCTTGATTAAATCTTGCCTTACTCTTTATACTCGAATCCGATACCAATTTCGAATTTTAGTTTGAAACTTACCTACCTACCGTACATTTATATAGAGAATGGGTATCAAGTAGAGAATGTTTTTTTTTTGTCAAAACAAAGACAGTTTCAGGAAATCAAAGTTTTAATGACGTTTCTTTTAATTTTTCATTTTTAAACACTCTTATCATATCTTCTTATTCTGTTTGACTTCAAAAATAACATAAAATACTCGAATGATTTAATTTTTCAAAATTTGTTTTTTTTTCTTGTGAGCTATTAATTTTAGACAAATTGTTTATTCACGATCCGTTTCACTCAACATTAGTTAAGTTTCTAACTCAAGGGCATTGTGTGTGTGTGTGTTTTGTATATATTATTGTTATTTATGATGTTAACGTCAATCTTCTTGCCTTGGGACGTGCCCTTGGAAGGTGAAACAGCCGTCACGTTTATTACAATTTTAATAAAAAATCTCATAGACCAAAACTATTTTTGCTTATCTTAGTATGAAATCTGGACATGTTTATTTTCTATGATATTCGTGGTTATTAAAAAAAACAACATAATTAATATTTTCGGAATTGAATATGTGACACATTTTTTTTTATTATTTATTGAAATTCACGAAATTCAATTCAAATTTATTAAAAAGTAATTTGAATACCTATGCGGTTTTTCTATTGGGATAGGCAGAGAGGATTGGCAAACAACCTTTGCTATCAAGATAAATCTTTTCCAATCGAAAAAATATTGAAAATACATGCTAAGTTGTTGAATTATAATATATCTTGACGGAGGCCAAGTAGAAATTTATTTTTCCAGTGTAGAAACAGTGTAATCGGGCATCTACAAGACTTACGACCTGACATCAACATGTCTGAGTGAACACTCTATGTGATTGCACCTTTGCCCAATCAATTATAATTATTTATTTTAATATCAGATCAATACTAGATAAAAATGATAGAGATATTAACGCCATCTTTTGAGAAATAATGTAAACATCTGACTCATGTATCCTTTTATATTGTGGTTTCATTAGTTCTATTTTTATATAGATTTCACTAATATATTGCACCAAAAAATATATTTTATTTAAAAAAATCCTTTTCAATATCCTGTAATAGCTATGTATTTTACTCAATTTTATTTATTTATTTATAGTAAGAACAAAAGATAGGCTTATTGCCACTAGACATTTTTTTCCAGCCATCCAAAGCCACATAAATACTTTAAATACTTTTTTTTTCAATTTTTGTTCTTTCAATGTGGCTGAACTACCGCGGCGTTATTCTGATATTGTATGTATGAATTATTTATGGATGGTGAATAATTTGTTCATTATCTATGCATATAATTTGTTATAATATTATTCTCAATACAAAATAGTCTGACCATACATTAAAAACAATAGCTACTATCAAAGACAATCAATTATATTATTATTTATTCATTTCAATAACCAGACTTGATGAATATATTCATTGTACTCAAGATCATGAGTAGGTATAGTAAAACCAAGATAAAATTGCAGTTGTCTGAATTCTATCTCACCTAATGTGTCATCTTTATTTATGTCGGGCTTTATTGCTGTAAGGCAATCTTTTCCAACCAACTCAAGTGTGTGAGACCCCAGAGTAAATTCGGTATTATAGCATGGTTGACTAACTACAGTCTCGAGGAAAGAAAATGGGCATTTACAATTTTTTATGATAAATCAAAAAAAAATGTATAAATGAAATTGTATAGTTGGGAAACTTGTTAAAAATTAAAAAAATAATTTAATATCCAATGTTGATTGTTCTTAAAATTACAACTCTTGATTTTAAAGCTGTGGAAATTCAATCTGCGTCTCTAGTAAAATTATCTGATTATCAATTAAATTTTTTAATATTTATTTTTCTTGTCTTTTCAGGTCTGAAATATTTACATTCAGCGCGGATTCTTCATCGAGATATCAAACCTGGAAACTTATTGGTAAACAGTAATTGTGTCCTCAAGATCTGTGATTTTGGTCTGGCCAGAGTGGAAGAACCAGATCATACCAAGAACATGACACAAGAAGTTGTTACACAATATTACAGGTATGAAATATTATTAAAGTCGATTCTATAACTTACAGCAGGGTTCTCTAAACTTTCCAGTCTAAGGCCATGCTGATTATTCCAGTAAGTTCCAAGGGCCAAAACTGTTTTAATTTTCCTGCCATTATCTATAATATCTAGACTAGTAGCTGAGTATGCGCCCTGAGTGAGCACAAATTCGTTAGTTCAATTACTATTACATATGTTATGTACTATATTGTCACGACTGCGAAACTTGACATCTGGTGGTTACACGTGGAAGGATGTTAAAAAATATTCAACTCCTCATCAATAATAGAAGATTCCAACATTAAACAAAAATAAATTATTTTATTTGTATATTGTCAAAAGAGATACCAAGGACATTTAATATTCAACTCCACATCAATAATATATTAATAAAGACATTAATGTTAAAATCTTAATATTTAATAAAGACATTAATGTTAAAATCTTACATATTCACAAGGAGGGTTTGAAATTAGACAACTTGGAAGCATTAGAAATTAAAAAGGCACTTAATAGAAAAGATAACGTCATAAATAATCAGGTCCTTTTAAATAATTCACCATTGCTTAACATTTTTCCACTTTCTCGCCATAACAAATAACGTCCCACCCCTCAACCCCGTGTTACCCCCCCTACATTCCATGTTACCACCCCCAACATTCCGTAATAATGCACGCGATTGATTTAGTACAAGTCTGTCCTGAAGAGGGAGCGGTCAGCTCTGAAAACTAGTTAAGTTACTCAAAGTGGTTAAAACAAAATTAATTTGTACTAAAAGTTTTTTATTAGAAATCTTTTAAAATGTGCCACAAAGTCATAGCTACGTATGAAGATATAATATATTAATATTCAACTCTACACCAATAATACAAAAATGTAATATTCAATTCAATATGAATAATTCTTTTTAGATACAGACATCAAATTAAACTAATATATTTTGTTTTTGCAGAGCTCCTGAGATCTTAATGGGTGCGAGGCATTACACAGCTGCAGTTGACGTATGGTCAGTAGGATGTATATTTGGTGAACTTCTCAGTCGCAGGATACTCTTCCAGGCTCAGAGTCCCGTCCAACAGGTATTAAGATAAAGAAGCACTCTATAATTGTGTTAAGCTGGTTTGAATAATACCACAGAAGAAAGGACTCTTGAAGCGACTGCAGAGCATCATCATTATGTGAATCGATCACTCTTTACAAATTTCTTCCAGCAAAAGAGATATAAATTAAAATGTTTACCTATTTCTCAAATTATTTATTGTTTTTTTGGGCACCTAACAGGTACTTTGTAAAATATTCATTTAAGACGCAGCTAATAACAAATTACCACATTTCTGATTAAACTAATCATTTCACTGATCCAGACTGAAAAAAGTCTTGAGTCCGAAATCTATGTAGAAAATTGTCATATTCTCCCTGGTTGCTGATCTGATGATATTGGACAGTATTCTTGAAACATAGTTTTGTCCAAAGCCCTCCCCCTTTGGCATTGTGTTTGTCATTTGTATGAGATTTTTTTTGAAAAGGAGATTTTAAAAAAACCTTTGTTTGCAATAAATTTTATGATTTTTCTCTTTCAGTTGGAGTTAATTATCGATCTGTTGGGCACTCCATCACTAGAGGACATGAGGAGAGCGTGTGACGGAGCTCGAGCACATCTGTTGAGACGGCAGCCCCGCCCGCGTGCCTTACACGCACTATACTCCTTATCTTCTACTCAGGCAACTCATGAGGCTGTACATTTGTTATGTCAAATGCTCGTCTTCAATCCGGTAAGTTATTTTGCGATGAGCAACTGTAACACACAGTGAAGTTTTCAACCGATACTAGTTAGCGTCAATTTACATTATTTTTTATACTTCAGTGAATTTATCTCTTGTCACACTCTGAATGTGGTCATCCATTCACCGATACTAGTAATAATAATCATAAACACTTCCTCGAACTTTGCATTTGCAAAACCCAAAATTAGTCGTTTATTAACCTAAAACAAATTTGCTATGGGGTTTTATCAAAAATTGTTCATTGAGAAGTTAAATAAAATGAAACAATCTCTTTTGTTTCAATCTTCCTGGTTGTGAATAGTGAATAAACTTTGGTGGTCAGTGTAACATGATATAGTACAGATATTATGGAGGTCCTTGATATAAATATCAAATATATGTTATTTGATATCAAAATCACTCATTAAAAGAAAAGTTTTTCTCTTGTTTATTATTTTTTTTTATTTCGAAGAAAGATGTCATCAGAAGAATGAAAGAAATATATGGTTTGGCCAGATGTGGAGAATGAATGAGGAACGCCTGACAAAGAAAGGGTACAATGCCGACAGGAATGGAATGAGAGGTCGAGGCTGTCCAAGAAAAGGATGGTTCGACCATGTGAATGACATTCTGAAAGAAGAAAATGTAAGATGCTTGAACAAGAGAGAAACATGTATGAATGTTGATGAGGCGTGTCAGGATAGAAAAATATGGCATTCGGTTCTGTCTCTATGTATGTATTTTTTTTTCAGTTTTACACTTTTCTTAGTTTCGTTTTTCACATTTCTTTTCTTTTCATTATAGGACAAGAGAATAAACGTAGTTGATGCCCTGGCACATCCTTATCTGGATGAGGGCAGGTTGCGGTACCACTCGTGCATGTGCAAGTGCTGTTATTACTCCAACGGTGCGACAGGGGCTGGTGGCGCCGGTACCGGGGGCACTGGAGCTGGTGGTGCGGGAGGAGCGGGTAGCGCTGGTGGAGCCCCCGCAATGCGACAATACACCCTGGAGTTTGAACCAGTGACGCCGACACCGTTCACAGACGCGTGGGAAAAGAAGCTGACGTCGGTACATCAAGTCAAAGGTACACAATCCATGGGTTTATGTATTTTTTATCTAATTCTTTGTCATTTTATGAATCTCACATTTACAAGACCGGTTGTAAATTATTTTTAATTTACTATCAACTTACTGAAAAAAGAACACAATTTATTTATTTTGAAATTAGTTTTGACAATTAATCATATGATTTGTTTGGTTATTTCATTATGTCAGTTTATTGTATATCTGCTTTCTTAAGCCACAAGTCCCAAGTTCGATTTCATCAATGTTGGATACAAATGAAAATATGGCAAATCAACCAATGAGTGTTAATTTCATGTTAATGTCATGTTAATCTAAAATTTGGTATAGTATCCGTTTAGTTGACCAAAAAGTTAAGATTAGATATGTACCTATTGTGATAAGGACATCCTGAGATATTTTACAACAAATTCAATTTTAGATTTCAAATTCTTTCTATCAAACTAAGAATTAACCTTTTCTTGATGAAAGTCACAACTTCAACTACAATATTACTTTTGTCTTAATACCATAATTTATGAAATGAAACGAAACACTTAAAACATCATACTGTAAAAAGATAATCTTTTTTCTCTTGAATATCTCTATAGTGAATCTGGTTATATTTTGTTTTGAACATCACTTGCAAAATAAAATGATTCAATACTAAAAACTATAATTACTTAAAGTTATGATAATATGTGTGTACAAAAATCTTTCATTCAATATTGTTAGGTTATATATAGTTATGGACATATTTTTTAAATTTGAAACATCAATCAATAGATGCATATCTTTGAACAATCTTAACAAATAAATATTAATTTTGTTGTAATGAAATTCTAAAATGCATGTATTGTTGTTGTTGTATGATTCCAGAGGAAATGCATAAGTTCATTGCGGAGCAGTTACAGACGAGTCGCGTTCCCCTCTGCATCAATCCTCAGTCAGCGGCCTTCAAGAGCTTCGCAAGGTAAGCCGGCCAACCACCAGCTACCATCACCATCACAGGCCACTACACCACCACCCGCAATAGGTGAATAATCCCCAATAAGAGAATCAACCCACCAATAATAATTATATAATTATAATATGATCTCGCATCAAACAGACTTGACGCCTGTCTCCGTACGCATCTCAACAGTATCGCACTCTTCACTCACCAAACTTGATGAATAAACTTCCACTCTGCGCGCTAAAACGTCTCGCTTTGCTTTCGACGGTGACTACTCGACACAAAGTTACAATCGAACGATCGATTGGACGGAGGCGATCACAGTCACAGGGACGATCTATATATAGAGAGCCCGGAGTCAGATGCGTAAGGTGCGAGCTTCATGTTTGTGACGGCTTAATGCTCCTTTTGGCTAATTGTTAATTTTTAATTTTCACAGATAAAGGAGACGTACTTACAGCTCTTGTGTACCTTCTCGCTATAGTGAAACTGTGTGCTATGTTAAATGTTACCTCCTAATATCATTGGCGGCAAATCGGGTTCTGTCTCCATCTGCATCACTTTCTTAAATGAACCTTTTATTTTGGAGCCATCCTATGTTGTGTTTCACTAAACTCTCTTTTGATATAATATGATGAGAAATGTTTAGTAAAGAATGCGAAACACGGAAAGTGTCTCTGTCCTCTTTAATTACTCGTTTATTCTATAGTGTTGGTTCTCTGTTCCCAATTGCAGTGTAGGGTTTATTCCTTTTCATCCCTTCCTGTCCTCTCCATCACCCGTAGTTAGACAATTCTTATGTTTTTGTGTAATCTTCAGTTGTTGATTTGTATAGTAGATTGCAATACTCATTTTCTTTTAGCCTTTTTTTTATTGTATATTGTCATATTGTGCAATTAGTCGATTGGATAATATCGTTCGATCGTTGCATGAATTTTCTGCTCTTCTCGCTTTTTAAATACATTTTTACTATTATTTTTGAGTGATGTGACTATATATTATATTAGGCATTATAATAATAATTAAATAATTGTATAATACATAGTATTATTGTGGATATAAATAATATCAAAACAAAAATATTTTGGCATATTGTTTGATCAACCCTATTGAAATGCGCTAGGTAATGAAATGATGTAATGTTTAATGCAATGCAATGCGTGTTACTACATGAGGATGTGTGTTGATTGGCCAGTTTCAGAGCACAACCGAAACCAAAAGTATGTTCCCCATTCAAGACTGCGGCCAAAGTTCTGTTTTCCCCCGTGATCTTTCTGTGTGCCGCGTGACAGGTTAGTTCTTCTTCATACTTCCTCCTGGGTTAGTTCCCCTTTCTTTTTCTGGACAGTCTTTTTTATTATATCATAGTCTTGGGTAGTCTCTTTTATTATTTAACGTCCCCCCACCTTTGCCTGTTTCAAAAGGGTTGATTGTTTACTAATTGAATAGTCATACTTGTTTAATTATCATTATCTATCTACTTGTTGTGAGGGACAATATTATATCTGCATGTTGTATGGGATCTTTGCCTGAGGTTTTGTTTATTAGTTCCTTTCATTTGTTAGACTTGATAATATTCTGTAGGTTTTCCATTGGTCAACACTTGTTATTTTTTCTTAACTTTACAGATGGTGGGCAACGTCTACTATTGATTTTATTTACATATTAATATAGATACTTTTTTTTACAGATTATGGAATGTTGGTGTTTGTTCTCTAAACAATTATTATTATTTGATTAGTTTTGCTTTTATGAGTATTATGATGATATTACTATTTACACATGATTTTGTGTAATATTATTATGCCAATAATAGTAACATTTTGTTTTTATTTTATATTTGAAGGATGCATGCTTTATATTTTTATCGATTTGAAGTGTGTAATCTGTATTTGAAACTATTTTTACAGATTGAAACTCAAATTGGCTTTTAATATTATTTATTTAATTATCATCAATTATGAAAACAATCAGAGATATTTAAGACACACACTCAAAGCTGACTTGTTCTCTAAATGATAGTCATAAAAATTATGAAACAAAAATGTGGACAAATAAATGTTTTTTAGACATCCGTTAAATTATTTATATGTTTTCCACTTATCGTTGTCTAAAAAAATTACCCTGATTGTTTTTGTTATCTCAATAATTTATTTATTTATATTTTACAGCACTTAGGTATATCTGAACCTCAAAATAGCTATGCAGTTAATTGTAGTTTTTACTCTCCACTACTATGGAATAGTGGAGAGTCATGATTTTGCAAAATTTAAGCGTATTTTTTTTTTTAGTTTGTGTATTTAATTTATTGTTCAGAGTTTATCTTGAGTTCATTTTTATTTATAATTTCAATCAAATATTTATTATGTACGATATTTTATTCTGTGCCTATTTCAGAACTTCAATAATTAATAATTATTACGTAATTGAATTTTTCAATCGTTGGGTAGTTTTACTTTATTCCTGAATTGTTTCTTTCTCTTCAGACAGTTTATCATTTTGATTTGAACATTAAAAAATTTTTTTTTTTTTTATAAAAAATGAATATGTCCTTGTTAAACAAGTACATATACATCTTCCTACGTTCCCTAAAATAAGCAAATAAATGCTTGTGCTATAGGTGAACGAAATCGGTCGAGGCAGGATTCGAACTCGCGACCACTGGATTACAAACCCAGTGCGCTAACCGCTCTGCCACCGACCCATCTTATTTATTCTTTAAGGATGTTTGACTGACCTGGATAGTTCCAATATATTTAAGTTAATTTAACAAAAGAACATTTTATCAAAAGAATTCATGATATTGTATCTACTTTTCAAAAATTTTCAATCGGATTTATTCTAAGTGTGTGTTTGTTGTAGTCAAGAAAAATCATGACATTTATGGGACAAAAGTGATTTTTTAATAAGATAATATATTGAATTTGAATTTTTTCATTTGAATGAAATGGACACTTAACACGATGGTAGCACTAAGGCCCTTAGACCATGTCCCTTTGTCACCTTTTGATAAATTGTCAATAAGGAAATGATATGTTTAACTATTCACATTACCTTTTTTTATAAAATTTGAAATATATTATAGAACATGTTGGAATAAAACAAAACTATTTGATGAGGCAAAATTATAATTATTACATGAAATTAAATATATATATATATATTGTACCTTTATTTGATTTTTATTTATGTATCTTTTTTTAATTTGTAATATTACTTAAAACTGCATGGTAATTATCATTAACTGATATTGTTTTTTTTTTACGCAAGAATGAGTACATACATCTTAATTCTATAACAAATTAAATCAGACGTATAAGATTTTCAAATATTTCATAGCAGTTATCTATTCATTTATAATCAATATTCATACTGACCTAGTTAACTCATTATGGATTTAAGCAAATAAATTTCTTATAATTTATTTTTCTCAATTTTTTATTTAAAAATGTACTTCTTCTTGCGAATCAGTATACTACTTATAATCAGTATAGTATGTTTTTCAGCTTCCTAGAGTTACACATAATTGTCACAGTAAAATGTGACTTCATTGAACATAATAATTTGTAGAAAAAAATTAAATTAGTTTTGCTGTTCTTTTGTTTTATGAAAAATATTATAATTTCTTAGTAAAAATATAAGTAAAAGCAAAAGAAAATTAACTCTATTTATTAACCTAATTTACTTTATCAGTAATGAAAGATGATTTTCCCAATCTCAACGTTGATTATTCTGAACATTAAAGCTCAAAGATCTTGTGCAAAGTTGAGGAAATTTAATATTATTAGTGCATAATGAAATCTTCAGGGCACAATAAAAGTTGTTCATTCAATTAATTAAAATACATGAATGTAACATGTATTTTTCACATATTAAAGTTTTAGAAATAACACTAGATAAATATGTTTTTCCTTTTTAAAAATCATGTTTTTCCAGGAAGCTGATGTTATTTTTAGTATATAGATTGTTTTTGATATTGTATTGATTTTTTTGTGCAGAAAATTAAAACCATTGTGTAAACATTTCAGTTCGACAGTGGCACATCCGTCCGAGCTACCTCCGTCGCCTCACCAGTGGGACTGACATCACCAGCACACACCCAACAATAACCAAATATGTGATTGTATCTTATGAATATCACGACAGGACCCAACGAGACGTCGTCAGACAATCTCACCAAACAACAATATCAGCTTTGGAAGGAAAAGTAACGAAACAAAGAAATGGTGATCGGTGAAACGTTTAAATATCAAGTGGACATTGTTTTGACTTTAGGACGGACACAAACGCGACTTTTTGGAAATTGTATTAAATAAAAATAAACTAGACGTTTCAGATTTATTTAAAAAAAAAAACGATGTAGTGTCGACGAGATCTTTTACAGCAACAAAAAAAAAATATAATTTTATTAGTGTGATATTTGGACAAACAGTGATTGCTTCCAGTTGACACGATGGATGTCGAAAAAGAAATGTAATGTACAATACCACATGATACCTCATCACCGCTTATATAGTGCTAAGGACAAGTTATGTAGATTCAGTTCACATCACAATCTTACATTCTATGTATTTGACAAGAGGATATTTTCTTTATGTATATGTTTTTTTTTTATTTCAAAGAAATGTATGTTTCTACTTGTTTTAGATGTACAAATGTTAAGTTGTCAGTTTTGACGCATTTATTAGTGTGTCAAACAAATTTTGTGTGTTCATTTTAAGCAAGATTTCCACTAGTGATTTATATATATATATATATATATATATATATATATATATATATATATATATATATATATATATATATATATATATATATATATATATATATATATATATATATATATATATATATATATATATATGTATACATAATATGTAGCATCTTAATGGACTGAAATTTTAGTTATATAATTGAGAGAATGTCGTATCTCGTATAGAGAGATCTACTGTCTCCACCATTTTGTCTGCAGAATATCATAAAATTTATTTAATACAAATCTACATGTTTTTTCCAATTTTCTTTTTTATTTTTTCTCTACACTCCTTGATGCGATATTTAATGTATAGACATGATTTGTGGCAACATTACTTTTTTGATTTATGTTGTCATATAATATCAGAAAATATGTTTTAAAATAACTAAATGTACTCAATGATATATGAATTATTGTTTATTTGATTTTTCTTCGATCAAACTCATAGAAACAAGAAAAAAGTTTCTGTTTCATGTATTAAAATGCTTTAATAATCGCATAATAGGTAGGTATTTATATTTATCAAGTTTCTGTTTGATTATCAAAATAAAATTCACCTGTGAAAATGTGTAATAAATACATAATTATTTTATAGTTGAATTTGTTTATCAATTCATAGATAAAAAATAAAGTTTATGATTCATATTTTAAAATCATCACATATTTATGAATTTTCAGTCAGAACATCTAAAAAACTATTATCTTTATTATGTGTAATAGATACATAATTTTTTAACCAAAGTTTCACTAAATTAAACATTCATTCTATTTGATGTTTTTTATTGTAAACATGGAAAATAATCTTATTTATTTTTATGTCACATACAAGATGTAAATTATATATTTTTAAAACAGACTATTACTTTAACCTTTTTTAACTGTCCATTTTGGTTTACTGTAAATAATTTTTAAATTATAAATTTAATTAATGATCTAATGGCTATTTGCCATTATTCAGTCAACTGCCAGTTAAAAAAAATATTAAATATACTTTATTATTTAGTAATACATATTACAACGATTCATATCAGTTTTAAATGAATGGATATCAAAATATCTATGATTTTATGAAGTAAATTTTCTAATTTGCGATGAAATATAATAAATAATTTTGTTCGAGAAAACGAAACAAACATCGTGCCAAAAAGATTAAATCTTTGACAACTTTTTATTTTCATTTACAAATTTGTGCATAGTTTTTTTTTCCAAAGCATGTAACCATTTTGTAAATAATAATCAAATTCAATTATTTTTTGTTTGTATAAATAGTTAGTTGTAATTAGTAATTTTGTTTTCAAATGTAATCATAAGTGTTTAACAGACTTCGGAAGAATGTTGGCATATGTGGAAGATTTTGAGCTATTTTTCATGACTAAAAGCCTAGGTAAAGGAGGTTAAATAATACACTTATGTACAGTTGACGAAATGATTTGGGGCAAGTGTGTTAAATTCAGTTTAGTTATCTCACAAAAGTGAGCTAAAAATTTCATTACATTAAGAGATGTAAAAAAATTTACGTAACGATGTCGGTCTTCGTGCCTCAGTTGGTTAGGTATCTGACTGCTGATTCAAAGGTCCCGGGTTTGATTCCTGGTGGAGACACAGTTTTTAATTGTGTTTTCAGTCTGGATTTTTGAGACGATTAATATTACAAGTCTCCAGAATGGGTAACTTGTTTATTGGGTGCGTGTTAAATTAATATTTGACATTGTACCTGCTAGTTGCCCGAGAAGCAATACAAAATATAATAAAATGAAATATGGGTATTAAAAATGAACTATTATATTTTAAGACATTTTAGTTTATCATTGCCTCAAATATATTCTCAACAATATTTCTTCCATAATTTGTTGAATCTTATAATCACACATAACCTATCTTTGCTGTTAATTATCATAATTGATTATTGTAGACTTATTTTTCTTTGAATTTTATGACATCCTGCAGTATAATTAGTTTTAAGTATCAAAGTCTCATTTTGTAACTTGTATAGTTTATTTCAACGATAGACTGATTACTATGAAAACAGAAGTAGAAGGAAATGTTGTATTATAAGGTTTGAATGAGGATAACACAATGTGATGGTCACCAGAGTGGCTTTTATGAATATATTATTTCATTATGTTTAGTTAAAAAAATAAATATACTTACTACAGAAGATGACTAAAGTAGTTTTTGTCAGATTGTATAATCTCAAAACGAGCAAATTGAGCTTTCCAAATATAAGGCATTGAATTCAGTTTAATTTAATGTGTCAAACCAATGTCAACATTAAATTGACAAAATGTTTTTCAAGGTATGGTTTCCTACACATAAAGAGTATTAGAATTTGTCACTGTATTATTTATATTGTTAACTCAAGTTATTATACAAAAACCATCATTAACGTGTATCTGAAAAAAATAACATGTAATAACCTAAATATATTGTAAAGTGAAAATTATAGTAACTTGTTTTGAGATTATGTAATGTAATGAAAAGATTATTCTGACAATTAAGAGCTGGAACATTCCGTGTCTGAATCTGAATTTTCTGCAATAATATGTGTCATTCGTCAAGACATCTGATTTTGCAATTTAATTTCAGGTATGGAATATTCCGGATATCTTGTCTGCCAATAATAATGGTTAGTTTGTTCGTTCAAATGAGGAATGATTATTTTCTTATTCCATTTTTAAAATTTGACGAATATTAAAATGTCTCTGTAGTGTTTTTTAGAGTAATTATTATGGATTCCATAATGTGTATAGTGTGTCGCTTGTTTGAGGAGGTGTTTTAGTTTGGGACATTACACAAATAACGTAAGATTTATCTACTCTAATATGAATGTGGAAATCGGTGTTTATAAACAAAACAAAAAAAATATTTGGAAAGTAGAAAAATATTTTTGTCTTTACTTCTTCCAAAGAATCATTATTTTTAATAACGAGCGAATTTTTTTTTAAGAGATCTGTATGCAACATGTGCATACGTAATATTATGATGTGAATGTGTGTAAATGTGTGTTCAAATTTGTATATTTAGGCTGTGCTCTATGACAACTTAGATGTTAATAATAATTAATTTTAATTTTATTATGATTAGCGGCGATATATCAGGATCGATACGGGGGCAAAAATATTCTTTGAATTTTGAATTATTATCTTAATACGGGAAACTGCAGAAATCAGAGCATGTTTACGTTTAATTTTTACGATGTGCATTTTGCCAATGTACAAAGAGGTTAGTTTAATTTAGTATAAATTTTGTAAATATTGTGATGGGGTTGGGAGAGGCCCAATGCTACATGTATAGCTGCTAGCTACTTGGGTTAGTGTCTCAATGTAAAATGATGTAGTCAGTAATGTAGTAAAATGATTCTTTCAAACTTCCAGAGATCTCTTATTTGATTAAGGTACACTCTAGTGAGAGAGCCGGTCCCCTATCTTGTTGCATGCTCCTTGGGACTGGTGCTTTTCATATTACATATATATCTTGTAAGTGTATGGATGACAACTGAGTGGATGTATAATGTATTTTCCAATTTAAACAAATTTAATTCATTAAACTTTTGGAAATTATTTCACTGTAAAAATATGTTTCAATTTTTTAATTCTGAAATATTATATTTTAACTAATGGGTATTTAATAACCTTTTAATATAACTACAACAAATAAAATAAATTGATGTGAAGAATATAAAAGGAAACAATTTATAATAATACTCCACTACCTTTTTGGTGCAAGTTTGGATATCATATTTTGGTAGATATTCCACATTTTTAATTTTTGACATATTATAAACATGTTTTAAGAAGTACAGTATCGAGTATAAAACATGTAATAATCTAAACTAAAAAGAGTGAAACATGTGTTTTATTGGTGTATTTTAATATAAATTACAACGAAATTCCATCATTAAATTTAAAATATTAATAAAACTATGTACATAATATAAGAAAAAAAAAACATTTCTGAATGGAAAATATGTTAATCTTGTGTTGTGTTGAATAAGTGTATGGTGGTTAGCATGCAATCCTATGGGACCGGAGATTGCAAGAAGAGTAACAGTTTTCTGTAAAGGTGTCAAGTGTGATGAGAGTTGGGAGATAATGTTCTAGGTGTAACTCAATAGGTATTTATTACGTCAAATGGTAGGGGGTGCCACGAGACTTGTAGTGTAGTGTAGTGTCTGTCTCCTTTACCACTGGCAGCCTCCTATACTAAGGGACATGTATTCACACTTAGACTTGTAATAAATAATAATAATATGGTATATTTTGTATGCGCTTTTTATATTATGTAAATTTGATCAATTTTTGGTGATTATTATTATTGTCAATTTCACCTACCGACCCAGACCAATCTAATAATTAAATATATGCATAATAAATCATTTGGCTTTTTTATTTTTGTTTGCTGACTTTATTTCTTCCTTGCATTATTATTATTTTTCTCTTTATGTGTATCACATACAATTTTATTTTTTTATGCTCATTTTGCAACACTGTATTTTCTTTTTAGATGTGCATTTTTGCTAATATTTTTTTCATTTAAATTTTGTACTATTTTCAATCAACACAAATTTCAAGCACATTTGTGTGAGATTATTTTTATGATAGATTTTTATTTATTCAATCAGAATTTTGCATGAAATATGAAATACATACATTTATGTAAATTTTAAAAATCACAAACATATATTATTATTGATGAAGAAATGAATATGTAGAATTGAGCTGCTTAGAATGACAGTTGTTTTTAATCTACTCATCTATTATTGATGGACATTTCTTATTAATTCAATGTCTCAAGCCTCTGTGTTGTCATTCTTCTTTTTAGCATTGCACATGAAAAGCTACAGATACCCTACATCATCAACAATTATTCCTTCAATGCACGAGGACCATGGAATTCCTTACATTTTCAATCTGGCATTATTTTAGTACGTAGATGTGCAGTGATCCTGAAATATAAGCACAAGAGATATTTTAAAATTATTTGTGTTAATGTATAATGTGACTAGTTTGAGAAATGAATACCAAATATATAATAATACACAGCTTGCTTCATGTTAATATGAAGCAAGCTGTGGACGCGCTTCATTGGAGGGTTAACGAGATTTTTTTAAATATATTTATTTAAGCTAGTTCTCTGTGCGTGTCCCTTAATAAAATAAAATAAATAAATAAATATTCTTAATCTAATTTGCAGTTATGTTTTGCGCATATGTATAGTTGTCGCCAAATTACTAGAACTTTTAGCAGAGAAGGGGGGTGATTTGCACATAAACCAACGAAGCAAAAAGACACAAATTTGCGCTCTGCGCAACCGGAAGCTCGTTCAAGATGTTTGGCGAAAATTATGCATACAATGTTAAAAATTAATATTTTCATTTGAATAACTAAAGGGAAAATAAATATTAACTGATCCAACCGTCAATTTGTTCAAGAGAATTTGTTTCTCTTAACCCTTTGAACTCGTAAATCGACTAAAGTCGCCTGAATTTTTTTCCCCTTTCGACGCGTAAATCGACTATAGTCCATGGCTTGTAAAAAAGGTTGCCTTTGAATGCGACAAAAATATAATAAAAAAAAATTTAATTAAATTTTTTGAGCCCCCTTCCCCCCAAATTGTAACGTGACATTTTTTTGGTGTATTTTTTTTTTTTAATAAAAATGAATATGTCCTTGTTAAACAAGTACATATACATCTTCCTACGTTCCCTAAAATAAGCAAATAAATGCTTGTGCTATAGGTGAACGAAATCGGTCGAGGCAGGTCGAGGTATTAAATCAAGATATTTATAATAGATATAACATATACAAGATAACATAGTTTCAAGCTAAGATCTGCGAGATTTTGAATGGCCAAGTCTACATTTTTCATGGTTTTTTCAACTTTGAAATAAAAAAACACCAACTTAGAGGCTTCACAGCATATATGTTCTATATTTATATGGAGGAACTCAGATTTCAGAGATGAACATTTAGTGTGCCTGTTCATCCCTTATAACTTATAATTTATAATCCGCTTGATGCACAAAGCCTTTTTTTTAACTGCCTATAATTCCAATTTTTCATAAATATTCAGCAGAAACACCAACTAGATCATTTAATTTTCTATAAAAACATATACATTATAGCAGTACATTTTAAACTTTTCTTAGCAAGTTTTGTAAAGGGAAGGTCCAATGCTATTAGAGTACTCGCTGGTGCTGTGCGAGTGTGATCGGCACACCCGCTTGATTCTTGAGCAATTTATGTAAAGCACACATAAAAACATTTTTTTTAAAACAAATATGTCCTTGTCAAATAAGTATATACCTATACATCTTCCTACGTTCCCTAAAATAAGCATAAATGCTTGAACTATAGGTGAACGAAATTGGTCGAGGCAGGATTCAAACTCGCGACCACTGGATTACTAACCCAATGCGCTAACCGCTCTGCCATTGACCCATCTGTATACAAGTTTTGTAAAAATTTGATTTAATGACCACATTGTTTCATACGATTTGTAAGTCAGAATACACAATATCTATGGTGACTGACAATTTTTATAAAAATTGAATTTAGGTACGACATCGCTTCATACAATTTGTATGGCAGTCGCCTACACACAATATCTAACAAGACTTAATAGTTTGATACTTAATCTCCAAACATACATACATACCATCAAGCTGTTTACATATTCGGGGTAGGAAAAAAGGACTGACCTCCACACTATCTTATACTGACAAACATGTTTGGTATAGGAATCAAAATATCTTTAAATATATAATAATTTGGATTTGAGTGTTTATAATTTGGTACATGTTTTTCAACTATACATGCTATTTGATACTATTTGACAGTTGGATCTCATGTGCTACATACAACTAGTAATTAGAACTACAGTAATAAGGGCCACATCGGAAGATAACATATTTCAATAAGCCTGTCAAGAGGGTCGAATACTCATTTCTGATTGTTTATTTTTTCGCTGATACTCTTGATGGAGTTTGAGAAATAATTTTAGTGTTTCAAAATTGAATAAAAATTTTAATGACGCATTTCTCTCATTTCATATTTTAAGAATTATGAATATTGTAGTATCAAATGAATGATACTGCATCACAACAAACATGTTTTTATATATTAAAAAAAAACAATAAGTTTTTTAAACAGAAGTAAATAAATTAAACTCAAATAGAATGCAATAAATTCAGTCATTTTATAATATAAATCATTATAATATATAATTATATTATAATGAGATTAAAATATTTTTATTACAATACACGCAAATACTTTTCATTTAAGGTGCACTTACTAGTCTTATAACAAATAGTTTGTTATTGATTTTAAATTGACAGCATTGTTTATAATATTTTAATTGATAATGCTACATTGTCAACAATACTATTGCAATTTTGAACCTGATACACTTTGTTGTAAGCCTTGGTTTTTGCAATAAACTATAAATGATTGTCTTAGCTTGTAGAGTAATATATTATAATATAATTAAGCGGCCTTATCCAACACTCAAAACATAAATATACCTGCAATAATATCTATTATCTGACATTAATAATATTTGCTTGCATGAATATACATATATAAAATAGCGGTGTTGTTAAAGTTAGCATCACTGTGTAAGTATGTCAACAACGATTTAAAGCAATAAGTTATTTTTTAATGTAGGCTTTGAATCACACAGATACTTCTCAAAATGGCTATTGAAGTACTGCTTCTGATTTTCATTATGTTTTTTTGTATTTTAAAATAATATTTTGGTAAACATTGCACACAATTAAATAATTTTGATTTTTCTTTACTTTTTTCTTGCAGTAAATAATTAAATATCTTCCTTATACATTACCTTAAAGATTTCTTATTAAAATAATAAATTATTGCATAGAAACTTGCAAATACATATAATTGAACATGGTTAATTTACTCCTCATTTTATTTTTACTTTAGCGCATTGCGGGTCTATTTAAAGTGAGCATATTTTTGAACAAAAGGTTTTCTGTAAGATCCCGCGATTCTATACTTTTTTATAGCCGGGGGCTCATACAAAGGTTATACTTATACTGATTATAATAAGACCCAAGCCTTTAAACTAAGACCCAAGGACATGGGAGGCATCTCAATTTGCAAAATATGGGACTTTATTCAAGAAACCGAACTGCTATTGAAATGACAGCCCTAAAGGGAGGTGCACAATAGATCAAACATGGTCACAGTGCGGGGGCGTAGGGTCCCACTCCTAACTAATAATAATAATATACTAATTATAGTCATAGTATAAAGGCTGATTTCTTTTTCTGTAAAAAGATACCACCGCAGGTAACGATTGGATAATATGAACCCTGAGAAGTGGTGGCTTTCGAAAATAGCAGCCTTCAAAGTGTTGAAAATTGTTATTTAAACACATCAGTAGCATTATAGTGGAAAGTGTGATTTTTTTCAAATATACTACGGAATACTATAAAAATTACGCCTTCCTTTGACAGACACTTTGATTGGTGCAAACCCCCCGAAAGTTAATTAATTCATTAACCCCCGGTTAATTCATTAACCTTTAAAGTTTAATGAATTGTTATGTCTCTTGAAAATTGTCTGTCAGAGGGTTTCTACCAATTAAAGAGTCTGATAGGAAGGAGTGATTTTTAATAGTCTTCCGTAGTAAATGTGAAAAAATCACACTTTTACTATAACGATTCATAATGATGTGAAAATAGCAATTTTCAAAATTTTGAAGGCTGTTATTTTCGAAAGCCACCACTACTCAGGGTTCATATTATCTAATTGTTACCTGCTGTGGTATCTTTTTACAGAAAAAAATCAACCTTTATAGTATGACATAGATTAGGCTGTCGCTGGCTCTTGGTCTTATTACGATTCTTTACTTTGCAACAATTAAAGTCTTATGATACAAAGAAATCAGTTTTTTTCATTCACAAAATACTCACTAATCGTAATATTTTCTTTAATTTCAAATATTATAATAACAAGACCTCAAGGTGTCAATCTATTGACATTAGCATGTGTTTTTTTAGCACATTCACAATGTTTAAAATATTTAGTGGCTTTATTGAGGGTGCCTTGGGGAAGATTAGCATTCAACCCATCTGCAGTTTTTTTAGCCTTTTATATTATTATTATTTTAAAATGGTATTTTGTTACAATGATAACTGACACATAGAAAATAACATTATCCTAACAAGTATTACTGTTCCTTAGATAAATCATCTGAATATGAAATAACTATTCTAGTCGATTTTTTACGAACTATGTGTATTTATTTCTATTTTAATATCTGTACTAGACCATTCAACATGAGGCTTAAGGTTCACATTTTGTAATATGTATATATAATACCAATTAATTCTAATAACAGAAAATGACAGAAATAGTTGATTTTAGAAGAAGATATTCATTAAAACAAGAATACAAAAAAAAATTAGAATCCATAGGCAGTTTATTTAAATCTGTAAATAATATCATGTAGGTATGTATATAAGAATATGTAAGTAACTAGTAACGCAAAAAATATACGTTTATTTCATAAAAAGTTTTAGAAAAGCTAGAATTTTAGATAAAATATTATATATTAGGGAAAGTCGTAGATTTTTTAACAAATTATTTCGTATTGTTTTAATTTAGTGTTTGTAATTTTATGTAAATAATATTACAAAAAAACTTAACACAAATTTTAATAAAACCAATTTACTTATGAAAATTTAAGTTGTTGGGAGGTGTGTGGAGGTGACCATTGTATAATGTAAAGGAGCTACACCACATTCAATCCATCTGAGGTATTAAAAAATGTAGGCTGATGAAGTTGTACCTTTATTATTTCATAATACTGTTTCCATTTTATTCTAACTAAACATCAGCAGAAAGATATAAAGTATAGTTATCTTGCAAATTTATATCATGGATGTTAGTGAAAGTAAAAGTATAAGGCAGCCCGTACACAGTCAATCTTTATCGCGATCAAGATTGATGGATCACAATGACAACAACAACAACATACGCAAGAGAGAATTTTACTCTATTTATTATTATTATTTCATTTGGGAAATAACAGCTTTTATAATCTAATATGAACATATAGGTATAATGAGCTACTAATTAAAGCCAATTTAAATCTAGTAAATAAAATTCAAGTAACTACTGAACCTGACGATTATTAAAACCACTTCAGGATGGGGGAAAATGCTTCTATGAGTTACAACAAATGATAGCTCCAAAAAAATATATATTAAAGTTTTTATTCCAGACTGTGAGCTGAGTGGTGCAATGCTACAAATTTTACATTTTACATTAGAATGAAGAAAAATCCTTTTCACAATATAATCCAAAACTTAACACTGAATGTTTTTGTTTTGGTGTGTACAAGAGTGGCTTCAGATCGTTTGATGAAGAAATTTTCTTTGATTCTCGTCTACAGTTGAATCTAAAGCTATTTATTTTTTTACAGACATCCTCAACAGTCGCTTGTGGCTTGATTTTCTTGTAAATGTCGAGCATTTTTTCATATCCAGCTTGTTGCTATTATTTGTTTGAATAATATTTAAGCTAGGCATTCCATAGCTCTGGTAAAGTTTCTTAAAGGATGATGTAATTTTCTTCAAATTGAGAAAGCGAATTTAAATTCGCCAGTTTAGTCAGCAGGGGGGAGCGCGTGTCATCAATGTTCATTTTCAAAGAGTGCACAGTGTGACTAATGCAATCCTGCGCTTACACATTCAATCTTGATCATGATCACCAGATCACGATCTTGTTTTCAAAATATCTAGATAATTTGTGATCCGATGCATTAATCTGTCAATTTACGTTGTACACTATCAATCTGGATCACGATTATTGTTTTTCATAACGGATCATGATCCAGATTGACTGTGTACAGGCAGCCTTAGTAAATCTTCAATCATTCTATGTCATTTTCATTATTTTGTACCTACATCAAAGACAATTTGTATTTTTCCTTTCATCAGAAAAATATCACAAAAGTGCATTAGATTCAATTTGTATCTTTCTAAGATATAGATTTAATTGTTTTAATTTTTTTATCAAAGATATAAGTAGACAAATATCAATATAATGTATCGAACATCAACATTGATGAAGGCCAATCTTGACAATTTTCGGAAAAGTGGGGGAAAGTTTGTGCATATATCAACAAAGCAAAAAGTAAAATATGTGTTCTACATAGAAGCACCATTATTCAAGATGTTTGCTGGTCACTCTGCCTAGCAATAAAGTAAACATTTGCGCAGGATATATTGTAGTATTTGCAATAATTATTTCTGTATTTATGATATGTAATAAATTACCTTCCAAACAGTTGAATCAGTAATATGCAACCTTTTCTGTTTGGCAACATCGGAGGCTATATAATTGTTCTATAGGGAGGCTATAAATCAATATTTTTAAATAATGAATTGTCTTGTGCACATCCTGAAAGACTTAATATGTTTTTTCTAAGACAAAAATCATGTTTATTGTAAAATATTAACCAGAATATGGAATTTAAAACAAAAGTAAATTGGGACTTGTTACCATAAATTGTAGGAAAACATGCATTTTGAGATTTAAATTTGAAGTTTTATCAAGTACAAAATGACAATGTTTGCTCACCTTATTTTTTATGTAAATCTTGGTTCTTTTTTAAACCATAATCAAAAATAATTATTAGATGTTTATTATGTATTAATATTAGAACTAATGAATTGTCAGATCTTCTGCACCAATGCAGCGCCTTGAAAGAATTAATTTATAAGTACATTCTTAACGGAGATTGTGT